>BMAU01004270.1:0-227177 GCA_019973935.1 Trichonephila clavipes
AACACGATATAAACAAAACGATACAAATATCCAGTTAAAGTTTCTGATTAAACTATGAAGTGTCAAAAGGTTTTCTTATCCGCAAATGATTTAGAATTGAGAAAAATATTCATTTCTTAACATATTTGAAATTATAACAATATTAATGCATTTTTTAGTTTCTATTTACTTGTAAAGATCCTTATTTTCTAAGCAACTTTGTCTTCCTTGAACTTTTTTCTTTATTTTTTAAAAACAAAACTGCATTTAAAAGCAACATTTGCATTTAAACGAGCTTATTATTCTTATACGTTATTAAAAATATTTATTAATGAAACTTTATAAATTTACTCCATGACTTGCATTTTACGAATAAAAGGTATTTCGCAAAAATGATGTTGTCAACATTTCATTCTTGCAAGTTGGTTTTCTGTAGATGTCGCTGAGGTTTAGTGAAATAAACTGTAATGCAGACTACTCTTATGTCACCCGAGAAATAACTGAAGCAAATTGATTTTATTCTTTACCAATAGCTTTAATGAAAAATGGAAGAAAACAAAGTGCAAATTTTAGCAGATTTTCAGGTTCAATCTTTTTTTAACCTTTCTTGATTATTTGTTTATATTAAAGTGTGAAAGATATTTTGATAAGAAACGTGCCTGTTGTTTATGTAATGCCTGAGCGGATTCTTTGTATACTTACGATTTACTTTTATGGAGTGGATTTCTTTAAACGTTTTTTTTACCTCTAGTTAAAACAGAAATAAATTTTTCTTAATATTGAAATTTTTCCCTAACCCTTCAATTTGTTTTTGTTCAGTCGTGAAATTGTTTCTCAAACAAAGGATCATTATTTTGCTGTTTTGATATTAAATATGTAAATAATTCCATTTTTTGTTAGTAATTATTCTAAATTGATTTTGAATCTTGGAAAAAAACAAAAAATTTTATTTATTCCAGGACATAAAAGGAAATTAATTTGTGTTCGTTAAAAAAAGCAAACATTATAGTTAATTATATTTTGTGTGTGCGTCGGGATGCACAATTTAATTAAGTAGATTCAAAAATATTTAATTTCTTTTGAAAAATCTTTTGTACTTTTGCAAACCTCTTGTTTACCAAAATATAACGAAAGTTAAAGGTGTTAAGTCTGAAATTTTCATTTAATTTTGTGTTATAATTATATGTTATATATTTTAGTGTTACAAAAATTATTTAAGGTGCCAAATCTGTAGGGTAGACATTTGGTTTTCACTATTATTTAAGGTTCCAGTTTATGTTTATGTAGTATTTATTTAAGCTAATAACATTCCTATTTTCTTTGGAATTTTCAGAAATAAATTATTTCAAATATTAACATTATTTCATCTTTTAATTTAGATCATATTTAAAATTTTACTAATGGAAAGTCAATAACATAGCTCAATTTTTCGTCATAGAAAATTGATTTTTGTAATATTTCATTCTTGTTAATACTGAATGTTGCATAAAGTGGAAATTTTAAAAGATGCATTTAATTTGGATTTCTTTTAATAAAATTAGGCATTATTTAAATATTACAGGTTTACTATCAAATCATATTTAATGATTTTGACTATAAGATTGTAATATGCTGAATGTTGGATTTAGCAATTTGCATAATATTCCATAAATTATTGACATGTTTTTGTTGCAAAAATTAAGTCGTCTAGTTAAATTTTAAAACTGTTAAAAGGCATAGTAATAACAGTACTTACATACTCACAATAATGCCAATGTTCAAGATGATTCACTAATTTGGCAACTCCAATTTCACTTGTGTCATACATGTTGAATTGGCAACCATGTGCTTCATGTCATATGATGTCGCCAATACAATTGTGATAATATGTAAGTACCATAATAACTTAAAGATTCTTTTAAAAAGTTCCATTAAAAGTGATCAACAGGAATTATATATGAATAAGAAATATATACTTAAATGTAATTAAATTAAGGCAGTTTATCATTTAATTTTTATTTGAAGTATTAACATTAAAAATGCATAAAATTTATATCTTTGCATCTGCATTAGTGTTAAAAAATTTTTATTCTTTTTCATTAAAAACATAATATTAGCAACCTATAAGTTTTCAATCAGTAATGCTTTTATATATGATTACTCTCCAATACTTGCTAGGGTATTTTATAATGTGTGACTATGTTTTTAAGTTATTTATATCTTAATCTTTTAGCATTAACTTTCAAGAAGTATATTTACCTTTTATGCCTCTTTATCCCCCCCCCTTTTTCCCTTGGGAGTCAATTTCTGCAAAGGCCATTATTAGTAAATCTCTACTGAGCAAAAGAAACATGCCTGTTAAATTTCAAGTTTCTAGATCTAAAAATTCTAAAATTTTTGTGTTGAGTAAATGCATTGCTTTTCTTTCAACTACAAATGGAACTTTCAATGTATACAAATTTTATAAAACAACTAGCTGGTATACCCGTTCTTCGCATGGGTGAACTTAAAAATTAAAAAATACAGACTGAAGGATAAAGAAGTTTTTAATGAGTTAATTTTATGTGAATTGTATAAATTAAACAAAAAAAGAGCTTTTTACATAACTCAGCTGAACGAAAAAACCATGTTTGCTAAATTTTAAGTCTTTAGATATAATTGCTGATTTTTTTTATTATTGTTATTATTATTTATGACGCCCCGTAACTTTCTGGTGGGTCGATTTTTGAAAACACCTGCTCAGAAAAAGTAACACATTGTTACAAATTTTGTGTAATAAACGCTAAAAATAGTGTAAATAATTTTTATCTGGATGTGTAATACGTTAATATTACTTTCTGATGCATTTATTTTATGTTAAATAGCTGTTACCCGCGACTTCGTCCATTTGGAATTTAACTAAAAAGTGTTTATTCACTTCGCAGAGTTTACGAAAGCTTTTCTTCTACTTTGTGAATCTATGTTTCTTTTTTGTTTTATTTTTTTTCTTTGCTTTTTGTTGAGCAAGGGGTGAAAGGGACGCATGACCTTTGACACTGTCGATGGGGTGAGGACTAAAATCTTTAAAATCAAAATAGGTCTAAGTAGCAAACAGGGTGAAACATGAACACAGACGAAGCCGCAAGGAAGGGGGGTGAAAGGGACGCATAACCTTTGACAATGCAGTTAAGGACTAAAATCATTAGGATCAAGACACGAACGGGAAATGTCGCGAATGGCAACAACCTAATCAAAGAAAAAAGTTTGATATAACTGCTAGCAATCGTTGAGACAGAAGGCTTGCGAATAAAAATAATTCCTATTAAATAAAAATAATCCCCCCTTATTGAATAAAAATAGTCCCTATTGAAATAAACAATCCCTATTTGAATCGGATATTGCTCACTATTTCTTTGGTTTTAATTTTATTTTCTCGGAATCCTAATTTTTTTTTCTTCTAAAATAAAAGTAGCCTAGTTATTCCTTATAACATTAGCTATCTGCCAGTGAAAGTTTTGTCAAAATTGGTCCAGCCGTTTCAGAGATTAGCCGGATCAAACAGACTGACAGATAGACAGACAGACAAAAAATTTTAAAATTTATTTTTTCATGTAAGTACCGTACATACTTTTAAATGCATTTAATAAAAAGCTGTTAATTTCAAATTACAAACAGACACTTCATTTTTATTTATATGTATAGATTCATGTGGCCTAATGCTAGAATAACATAGCTTTTAAAAATTGCATTAATCTATAATTTTAATAAAGTTAAAGTAAATGAACACTTATTAGTACATTTATAAATGTTATTCAGTATATTCAAAGAATTCATATATATGTATATTCTTTATATACATGTAATAGAATCTCAAAAAATATCCCATCTTCATGAGTAAATCTAATTATTAAAATCTCAGTAAGTACTATGTTTTTCTTATTTGAAAATTTTCTTCTCTATGTTGATTATTCCATGAAATTTGTACTGTGACATTATAATATAAAATAATCATTAATTTGTTTTCTTGACTTGACTAGTTATATCCATACTAGGGAAAAAAGTAGATAAAGACTTTACCTTTTTTATTTATGAGTATATGATTTTTCTTTGAGTATTGCCATATGTAAGATTAATGAAATAATGTACCATAAATTAGTAGATTAAAAAAATGAATCAGTAGTAGGCAAGTCCTTCTGTTGTAAAAATAGTTTTTTTAAAACTGATTAGCTTAAAATGATATTCCATATAGAAAATTAAAATTGGACTAGAATGCTTTTCATCTTGTATTATTATCAATCCTTTTCTGCAAGGAATTACTATTGATTTTTGTGTAGCATAATAAAGGTGGAGAACTTTTTATTTGCATATATTTTAACAAAGGATTAAATTATGAGAAAAAAGTAATTTATTTTTGATATTGCAAGCATGATTTAACTATTTGAATAACCATAGTTACAATTACTGTCTAAAGCTCTAAGAAAATAAAATAAAATTGGGAATACATTGCATCTGATTTCATGTTTTGATAAGTTTGTCACAGATCATCGAATAACTAATTTGCAGGTATTTAATTGTATATAATTGGTATTTTTTGTGAGAATATTTTCTTATGGAGATCATGTGTATTAGCTAGTACTCTGAACTGATTACCATTTAATAAAAAAAAAACTGATTACCATTTACTCAAACCTTTTAAGTAAACTTTGACAGAACACTCTTATTCAAACTTGTTGATTCCTATCATATTTAATTAAAATTATTCACAATTTCATCAGATACTTTTAGATCTTTCCGACAAGCTTTATCGTATTCACGATTCTTCATTACATTCACTCTTTAATCTATCTTCTTTAATTTCTAATTTATACAATGTGTGTATCTACAATTTTCTGCAACATTCTTAGATTTCAGCCATCTATTTACTATTGACTTGTCTGTTTTGTCAAATTTAAACATAGAACTTACTGAAATCATTTAGAACTTTTGTAGGATTCCTCAAAATGTTTTTGAAGAGTTTTTTCAAAAATTCCTTGAAATGTTAAAAGTTTTTTTTGTTGAATCGTAGTATTAGCAACAAAAGTTTTTCACAAAGCAAATCCTCTCTACCCAGAGAATTACCTTGTGGAGGACTTTATCAAGTGGATCTTTGAGCTAGACTTCCTGGGGCTTATTCTTAACAAATAGACTTTAAAAAATCATGTCCCACTATTGTAAAAATAAATTTTTGAATTAAAAGTTATCTTTGCATTCCTTGTGGTCACACACATGGTAGTTGTGAATGGTCTTGCCTGTGAATTCATGGGTTTGAGTCCTTGTGTCACTGAAGACCTGTCTTAGAGGCTAATGTACATTAAATCTGTCTAGTCTCAAAATTTTCATGTTGGTATGATGTGGAAGTTTGAAGGGTGGGGTGCTAGTTCAGGGTCATCTTAGTTGCTTGAGATTGGTTCAAAATTGCAGGGTCTATTGCCCAAAAGTCCTTGTTTTGCTTCAGAGTGCAAAATCAAATCAGCTCGCATTCCTCTCATTCTTTCTCTGCAAAATCTGGTCTTATGTTTTAAACTATTTCTAATAGCTTTCCTGCATATGCAATCCTTATATAAATGGGCAAGGGGTAGCATATACCAGTAGATAAAAAAAAATTAAAGTTCTTCAAAACAAAATCATATACATGATAACAATCTCTAATATTTTTGCTCATCTCTTTTATTCAGGTTTCTAGAATTAATAGATAAATCAAGTAATTTTCTTTCTCACTTCTGAACTATTAAAATAAATTTGTGTTGATTTATTTTTAAAATATAGATTTGGACACCTAAGCCTGTACAGACATAGCAAGTTCTTAAATGCAAGAATCATTTCATTAGTAGCGGCTCCCACTACTAAATTTTTGACCCTTGAAGTTGTTCTATTCAAGCTCTTGTTGGATGCTAAATATTTCTGTGATTTAATTTTGCCTAGAGTACCAGAGCCAAATTGATACTCAAGCTATCTTTCACGTGCCACATAATCACATGACACCTGTGCCTACAATATTTGCATCCAGAAAACCTATAGACTCCAGCCAAGATCAAACCTTTAATCTTAGGCTTACAAGGCAGGCATGCTACTCTAAACCAGTGGTCTTCAAACTTTTCAATTCACAGAACCCCTAGAACTAGAAATTATTTTCGTGGAACCCTATTCCACACACACACTCTTAGAAGAATATATCTTAAAAATATATTTAGAGTATATATAGATCTCAATATAAAGGCAATTAAAAAAAGTATTGCATTTATATTAAGGAATTTTAATCTACTTTTAATATAATTTACTCATTAATATTATTAATCTGTGATTCAAGTGTCACCTACCCATGCATTATGTTTAGTAACTGGTATGTGCTCGCATTTTTTGACACAAACTGTCAAACTCTAGGTCTATTGAGAGTAACTGCAATCACATTACTATTCTGAGTTTCATTTGTCTCTATGCTTTGTTTTTGTAGCAACTTACATTGAGAAATATTTTTCACTTATACACATTGTTTTGTGGATGTCAATAAAATGTTTACAGTTGTGTGAGAAATATGTGCATTTTGCATGAATTTTCAACCTATAACTTAGGATTTGTTCTTACCTAAATTGAGATGTTGAATATCATATCTTTTCAAACGTTGTAAGTGTTTTTTTTTCACAAATATAAAAAGGTGCACTTTTTTCATATATTATATAAAATGTTTTATATAATATTCTTTTATATTATACTCAAAGTTCAAAAAGTGTTGCAAAATAAAATTATGTATGAATAAAATTTTCAGTTTCTTAATGACAGGGATGAGCTTTAAATTCTTCTAACTATATAAACTTCATTGACAATGTGAATCCACACATACATTTTGCATACAGATTTGTAAGTTTCTTTTTGATTTTTTTTATTGTGACTCGTGGAACCCCAGGGTTTTGTGGAACACAGTTTGAAGACCATTGCTCTAAGCCAACAAGCTGACATTTTTTTTTTTTTTTTAAATCATTTTAAATAAATTCTTTTTTTTTATTCTCATTTTGAAATATCTTTATTGCATGCCTTTCTTCCTTATTTATTTTTAACCTGAAATTGTTTCTTCTCTCACTACTTATTTTAAATTGAATAAAACAACCCCGGGAGGGGGATAACTTTTAACAATGACTCATCTATAATTGTATACTTTTCTTTGCAGCATCATAAATGTTTGACGGTATATATATATAATAAAGATCTCTTTGGCCATAATGAAATAGATAATTAAGCTAAATTATATGAAATACTTATAATTATATGAAATACATATGATTATATGAAATACATATAAATTATATGGAACTTTATTGGTTATAGAAACCATGGGTTGGCAAATGCCTTTTGTAGTTATCGCCAACATGAACATTGATTTAATTTACTAACAGTTGTGTTTGTTTTCTATCTAAAATCTATTCTGACATTAATGCCATAACACAAAGTAATTTGATCAGAATAACAGTAAATAAAGCATTATTTCTGTAAAAAGAAATTCTAGATCCCGAGAGCAGTTTATCCCACAAAGACAAAAAGTATGCAAATAACTAGTGACATTATATGCTTACAACAGCATTTCCCTGCCTAGTTCCATCTGAATGGCATGATGAAGAAAGCTGACCCTGTAAAATTTTCCTCTTCATTCATCGACAAATAGCAGCAAATGTAGCTAACAGAATGGCAGTAAATTTAACTATATTTGAAAATGACTCTCCCTATTTATATCAGCAACCAGTACAAGCCACAATATTTAAAAACATCATCTATCAGTAATAGCAATAGGTTAAATCTAGCATTTGACTTTGTTTTCTAATTGTTGCTGTGTTTATCTTCATGGTCCCTACAACCAATAAGTACCAAATTACAGTAACTGCAGAAGTAGTTAAATACAGTACTTGTACAGAATCATTTTTAAAAAAATATTAAACTTTTAACAGAGAAATTTTTTGAAAAAATCTGAAGTATATACATAAAAATACACATGGCAACTGGTACAGAGTAAGGGAAATCCCGCAGTTAAAACTGACAGTTAAAAACAATTAGCGGTTAAGAAGGAATGTGTGGGTTTTATATACTTACTTTTTTTTATTTAATGCATTGAAGCTGAGATTATTTTTATGTAATGTAAAGAAAAGTGATTCAATTGGATTTTATTGAAGTTAATTGAAAATTAAATTTTAAAAACTGAAAGAGAAAAAGTGAGTTTTGTAGTTTGCTTAGGAAAAAAAGAGCGAAAAAGTTAAATAGTGGCTGAATTGAAATAATTTGAACTAATGTTTTGATTGACCTAGTGATTAAGCTTGTATTATTTTCGCTAGTGAAAAAATTATGTGTTTAATCATAAAATTTTTATTCAGATACAATATTGTCCTAATTAATCAATGTTGTGTTGATATTCTTTTGAATTATAACTAACTTTGAGGTTACTTTTAAGTCCTTAGAGGTGATTCTGAAAAATGTTTCTAATTTATCTTACTTAAGATGTATGTTGGTTTATTAATTAGTTCAAAAATTTTAAGTAAATGTTAGTGTTGACATATCTTAACAATAAACATTTTTTCTATAGTCTTGTACTGGTATTGAGGATGTTGGTGAAAGTATTATGTACTTGGAAGCTACTAGTTGGAATCTATTGGTGAGTAAAGATCTTGGCAAATCTTGTTGAAAAGCAATTGTAAAAATAAAATGAAAATTTTGTCTGTGTAATAATTTCTTCTGACAAGTATAATAAGGTGTATTTATGAAAAAGCACAAAACAGTACAGCATTATAACAAAAAAAAAAAAAAAAAAAAAAAAAATTACATTTTAAAATGGTTCTTTTTAGTAAAAAATTTACAAAATTAACAAAATGTTTACAAAATTAAATTTTTATTCAAAGTTAAGTTAATTTGAATAAGAAGTATGATCAAATACTTTTAATAAATTTCTTTTTTAGTTTTTAATATTTCTAATGTATTTTATTTAATGACTAGCCATCAGTCACAAATATTAGAATGATTTAACTATGTATCATAATATATTAACTCTTCTAACTAGTCAATTTTTGTTGGATCCAATTCAGAACTTATTACCATAAAACAATTCCAATTTGTTATTGTTATATGTTTTCAGTAATTCCTTTCATCTAAGTTTTTGGTGACAAAGTTAACTTACACATTTTAAGTTAATTAACTATTCTTAATTTTCTTGTATCAGTGACATATAATGTAGGTCACTACTTGAAATATGTATTCGTTTAATGTGAAGTTGAATTGTTTATGTATTTTGTAGTTTGTCTTAACATTCTACTCTTTGTTTACTGTATAAGTTTTACTGTTATTGGTACTTACGTATTAGCTTCACCACAGTAAAATTGGCACCTCATGAATCGCACCATCGTATTGATGCAACAGGAATTCTTACATGTTTTATTTGAAGAAAAACTATTCTTGTAGTGCAATTTTGGCTGTAGTGACGCTAATACTCAAGTTCCCAGTTATTCATTTTTCTTATCTCTTATTTAGTAATGTACAAATAATAATGTTGTACTGTATAATGGCTATTTTAATACTATATATATGCTTGTGCCAAATCCATATGAAAATACCTTGTACTGTGGTTTAAAAAAAATGACCAATCTGAAAAACAATATATGGATTATGTGCATAAAATATTTCTGTGAATCATTATATTGATCCTGATACTTCATGTTTTTAGTAATTTGGTAAATATTTGTCTGTATTCTGAAAAATAACAAGAATTAAGTATTTTTTTAATCTCTTAAATTATGTGAATCTTGAATAAAATTTATATGAATTAACTATATTAGTATAGTTTGAATGTTAAGATCTGGTAACTTCAGTAACTTTAGTCTTTTTAATATGATTAAATTGTAACGTGAAATGATTTGTTTATTTTCCTTGAAGTTTCAAAATGTTTAGCTGTAAACATTGTTGTTTTGAAATGTCCATGTTCAAAAACGTTGTAAGTTACATAACAATATTAGGAAATTTTACTATTCAGGATTGTTACTAACATTTGAGAGCTATTTATTTTTTACTTGGATGACACTATTAATGTCAGTTTTCATGCAATCCAAAAGGTTCATTGAAAAGACACAAGATTTCATAACTTTTCAAATTAAACATTTGTGAAATATTTTCTTTCTGAGAGGAAAATACAATAGATTTTATTATTATTTAACTGAAAATTTGTAATTTTGTAAAAGTATTAGATCATTTTCCCCTTCAATGTAGAATCAGAGAATTCCAGGAAGTATTCTATTTTCTTAAATTTAATCTTTACAAATACAAATATGTACATTTTGTAGGGATCTTATGAATATTCCAAACATGAATTCATATTACAATTTTAGAGTTTCTGTTCAGTTTTTCATTTGAAATATGTGCTAATGCTTTTGGGGATTTTCAGTGCAAATTGTTTAGCAAATACCTTTATTATTTAATGACAACTAATAATCTTTATAATTTGAATATTTCTCATCATAGCTAAATGAAGTTGACAACACATTTAATGGCTCAATGGAAAGGAAATTATAATGTATGGGTAATTTACCTCTGACAATTGGAAAGTTATTGAAAAAAAAAAGAGATGTTTTTAATAACTTTCAGTGCTATCAGACAAAGCTGGTATTATCATATTTTAGTTAAGTTTAAAAATACAATTTGAATCTGATTTGAAATCTGATTTTTACCAAAATTAAACGAATATTGTTTTAAATAGCTAAATTCAAATTTAATTTGCTTTCATTTCCAATAATGTTTAAGAAAAATTATTTACTAAGTTACTTCGTGTACCACGGGGGCATGGTATAATTGTTTTTTCCAAATAACAATTTTGTGATTCCCCCAAATGAGTCGATTTCGAAGCATTTAGACGTACTAAAAAAGTGCAAACTTCGCTCTTTCCGGCCCAATTATAAAAAATCAGATTCCTCAATGTTTTTTTATTCGATTTTTCAAAAATTACTCAAAATTCTACTTAAACATGCGATAACTTCGCTATTGAAAAATAATCACATGAAACTTTTTTTTTGTGTCAAACCTTATTTTCCGTGTTTTGACCAAAGATTGAAAATTTTACCTAAACATTGCAAATTGGGGATTTCCCCATCTAACATTTCATTATTTTTTTTTAGGTTTAATTTGTGCAATTTCATCCTTGCATTTGTTTGTTTAAAAATTACACTTGTTTGCAATCAGTGTGAAATTGGGGAAAGCTTTAGCTTAAAATTTAAGCCTGCAATTTAAAAAAATCAAAGCTTCATTCATTCACAAAATATGTTAAAACACATGATTTGTCTGCCCCTGTATGCCACATATCTTTCAGAGATTCTTAAGGACAGCAAAGGAAAAATTTCTGCTATTTCCATCAATTTCAAAACTGTCATCCTTTCTTCCAAATCAAAATCGAACAAACCATTTATTTTGCCAGGACGGGGGGATTATATATATATATATATACTAGCTGGTATACCCATTCTTTGCACGGGTGAACTGAAAAATTAAACTACACAGATTGAAGGATAAAGAAGTTTTTAATGAGTTAATTTTACGTGAATTGCAAATTAAACAAAAAAAAAAGCTTTTTGTGTATTTCAGCTAAACAAAAAAAGAAAGAAAAAACACCTTTGTTAAATTTTAAGTATGCAGCTCTAAAGCTGATAAAAAGGATTTTTTTTATTTATAACTCCCCGTAACACTCTTGAGGGTTGATTTTTAAAAATACCTCCCTAAGCTGATCTCTGCTCAGCAAAAGTAACACATTGTCAAAAGTTTTGTGTAATGAACGCTTAAAATAGTGTAAATAATTTATATCTGAAAGTGTAATACATTAATATTTCTTTTCTGTTGTATTTATTTTATGTTAAAATTGTAATATTCGCAAGCAACGCTGCTTCTTAAATTAAAATGGTGATTCAATGAAAAACATAGCGAAATGTTAACAATAGAGTCAAGTTGGCAAATGTCTAGCTACTTTCATAGCTCGATCTTTATTAGAGCTTTGTAAGACCCGCCGTGTTGGGGAGCGATGCACATTAATACTTTATCCACCGCATTATGATTTACTGCAGTTTTTTTCATACAATATTTCTTTTTGGATCACTATAGTGAAAATTAAGGGATATACATAAACAAAATACTCCACTTTGGGAAATTTATATACACGGTTCACTTAAAATAAGTAGTCAAATCGTTTTCTAAGGTCTTCATTAACATACAAAAACATAAGACACTTAAATTTTGACAAACTATTTTTTCGGGACAAAAATAATCTTTGCAATCCACTGAAAATGCATATCTGCTGCAAAACTGTTCACCTTCCCCGCTAAAATACTCATCATAGAACCCGGGCTACCATATATCTTGGAAGAATGGATTTCAAAGAATATTCCTGCTAAGTATTAGTAGAATATTCCTTCTAAATTGGTGTGGTGTGGTAGTTAGGAGAAGGGGGTGCCAGCTCAGGTGGCGTCCACGTGACTTGAACATGGTTAAGAATTACGTGGTCTATTGCCAAAAGCCCTCGTGTAGCTGAACAGTGCAGCGTTAATATTCACTCAACTCCAAAAAATACAGTACAGTAGTTTTATACTTAAAAATGCAATATCTGCCTATTCAATTAAAATTATAGTGTTATAATTAACTACTAACCACAAACAAATTTTGAAAATTTGTCCAAATGATGCAGTGTGAAAGAGAAAGTTTATTTACTTTAAGTACCAGAATCGATAAAACCATTTATTTTTAAAAAAGATCAATTTCTTACTACCAAATGTGCATAATAAAATCATTAAAAAAAATCAACATTCAAATAAAGAGCGATTTATAACAACCTCTCCCTTTTTTTCAAAACTTAGTTTTATTCTGAAATTTAAAAAAAATTAGGGATTATGCTGATCACAGGAATTAATTAGAAGCGAGTGCCTTGCATAGCCAAAACAAAAAAGGGTTTCTTCACAAACAAAAGATAGATATATGTGGTCGTGGGCTTTTTTGCAGCGCATGCCAGAATTTCCTGCAGATTGCAGAACTTTTTCCTACTTACTTTGTGGTGACCCCCCGGGGCTCACCTTGAACACCAAGATTAATTTGAGGCAAAAAACCACTAAGAGCCACACACACACACATTTTGAATAATAGTATTTATTTATTATTATAATTTTCTCAAAAAAATCTCTGATAACATATAATAATATTATGTTACGTCACTTAAAGAGATTTGCCTTTATATTAAATTGAATTACTAAGAATGCAATTAATTAATAATTAAGCTCAAATAAGGTTTACCGAAATAGGAGATCCGAGAAATACACGTACTCGAATTCTTAACTTTCATTAACTTTAACTAAGTTGCTTAAACTAACGCTTATTTTAAGCGTACGTAAATTATATTTACCGCTGGCTTATATCAGCTTTCTGGTACGTCTAGCAGCACGACATCTTGACGAATCTAATCTCCTTGAATACATTTAAAGTTACTGACTCAATAACCTTCCCTCATCTCTCTTGCTATCTCGCAACGCTCGACTTAAATACCTTATCTAATTTAAATATCCCGTTCATCTTTTTGGAGTTGATTGGAAATAAATTGCGAATTTATGTTCCCCAAAAAGACGCCTAAGAAGATTAGTGGAAAGGCTCCGTTCAGATTCGTCACACCTTGACAAATATCGTTATATTTTGGACGCTTCACACGATATCTTTATAAATTATAGCGTATGCTATAAATTATAGCCTATGTGTAATTCTGATGTATAAGCTATATTACTGTAAAGTTTCTTTAAAATCCATTCAGTTGTTTTTGCGTGAAAGACGGCCAAACATCCTCACAAATTTCGCATTTATAATATATATCTAGATACAGTACAGTAAACTAAATATAAACATAGTGAATTTACTGCAAAAAAGGAATACATAATGATGGATTTGATAACCAAGAACACAACAAACCAAAATATAAGTAAACTTATATAAAGTCAATTGACCAAAATGAAAAACTATTATACTTTCTAGAGCTGTCACCGACTCAGAGCAGTGAAGTAGGATTAAGCTTAATTTATAGAATTGTAACCTTCCCCTTCAGCAAAGTTATACATAATAGTGCAAGAGATAAATTGTCGAAAAGACAAAAGTTTGAAAAGTGAAGTAAAGCCTAATAATATCACAAGAGATGCTTACATTACTCTAACAAACAATTAATCTAAGAGGAATGACAATTCTAAAATTGCTCAAAGCTACATAATGACACACTCAATAATCTAACATACATACCATAACCAAAATCTTTTTCCGTCTAGTATAATATAATTAATGCAAACCAACAGCATGAACACATACATAGATGAAACAACTATTTGTGATGTGTGACTGATATGTTTCTAACTATAACTATAGCGCCATCTATATGACAATTTTTTAATTAATAGTAAACTGGTGCGATTTTATAGAAAAGTTGAAGAGAAATTAACGAAAATTATAACAAACTAATTGTTTCTATTTTTATTAATATATGTGAATAGAAAGCTATTAGGATTTTTACATTGTAAGAAGCATTTACAAAAAAAAATTTTTTTTAATTATAATTGTCTGATTTATCTGAAATTAGATAATTATTTCTTTGTACATAATTAAGGACTAATTTAAAAAAACAGATGCATGCAGATTGCTAAAAAGGTTAGGTACTTTATTAATGTTAAAATTAAAGGCTTTTCTTTTATCAAAAATATTAGTTTTTAAAAAAATTATCATCTATATATAATCGTAGATCTAAGGAGTCTGCTGTATGTGTATCAGCGTTGGTTCTAATTAATTTCAAATACTATGGATAAAAACAAAAGTTAGGAATATAATTTAATTTATTACTGAAAATAATAAATCATCTACGTATCTAAAAATTATAATTTGATTGTCTATATTTTCATTTTTAAAGAAGTGGAGATATTAGCTAGATTATTACTAGCTGGCCCACCTTGAGGTTGCGCTTTAATTTGCTTATGATGAACTTCATTGTGAAAAATATTTGTTTCCTTTAAAACTAATTGAATATCTGCATTATATTTTTCATATATGTATATTTTTTAATCTATAGAATATTTAACATAAATTTGATTGGGAACTTTAAGTCTTCTGTGTCTATAGAATTAAATTCAGTATAAGGAAATATTTTGCCTTTCATTAATGTAACTAAATCTTTGCTATTTTTAATTGTAATTGAACTAAACTAAACTAAACTCAGTGGGGTAACAGCCCATAGATTGCCAAGGCCTAATGCATCCATCTCAGTTTTCATGATCTTGGGCACTAAGGTGCATCAGTTGTACCAGTTAGGTGGTCAGTCTGACGTGAAACCCTCGGTCAGTGTTTAGTTCTTGTTACGCATTTGTCGAACCACTGAAGGGATGAAAGACCGAGTCGATCTTGCCCAGCCTGGAATTGAAACCCGTAGCATATATCATATATATATGGAAGCCTGAGACGCTACCACTCTGCTACTGTGCTTCAATAATTGAAGTTTTGGAAATCTGGTTTAACATGTCTTGTGGAGATTACTTTTTGTAATTTATTACCCTGTTTTTTGTACTGGAAGTTTTAAAGCCATTAGTGACTGTTCTAAATTTAATGGGATTTTTATGTAATTTTGGAGTGGGAAATTCAAAATCTATAATATCCAATCCTAATTTTTTTTATGAAATGTTAAAATACTGCTATTTCTTTTGTTTATCATATATAGATTTTATAAATATATTGTCTTGAAAGTAACTATTAAGTATATTATAATAGTGACTTTTCCAAACTATTGCAAAATTAACAGGTACCCTATCAATGTATACAAAGTCTTTATGTAGATCTAGTATTTGTTATTTAATGTCTTTGAAAATAATATTATCCCTATATATATATGTGTATATATAGAACGATGTTTTGCTGGGTTTTTTTTTTTCTGAAGCGCCCATTTTGATCGATTTTCGGAACCAGAATGTTGAAATCTCTCTGTATCTCTTTCTCATTGTAGTAATCAATCGAGCTTTCACACTGGAAAACTGCATGCTTTACACTTTTAGATCATCCTTTTAGAAATCAAATTCCCAAGCACATATTTAATTACGATTTTTCGAATATTACTTGAAATTAGACTTCAACGTTTAATAACTTGGTAATTTCTAAAATGAATCTCACAAAACTTTATTCCCGTGTGTCAAATCATATTATCCATGTTTTGACCGAAAATTGAAAAAAATTATACTTAAAAATCATGGTTTTTAAAAAAAAATTTTTTTTTGTCTAATAGTCTTTTTGAAGATGTATTAATTCAATTATTTCCTTACATTTTCGTTTAAAAATTATTTATTTATTTATTTTTTGTGTGTGTGTGATTGAAGTGGGAAATTCTTAAAAATAGAATCCTCAAAAAGAACTTAAATCTTTTCTGCAAACTATGCATTTATTTTCCTCTGAAGTACCAACCTTGTTCCTCTATCCTGTTTGGTCTAAAAATAGAAGAGTGAGTAAAGAAACCCTTTTGACAGGGACGGAAAGCGAAAATTTTCGTTTTTGAAATTAATGTTTTTGAAAGTAATATTATTCCTACATATATATATATATATATATATATATGTAAGGATAATTAAATTAGATTAAAAATTAAATTCCCTATCTAGCACTTGACTCATCTTTCTCAGTTCCCATATTCAAGTATCAAACTAATCACCCATTTACTTCTTCCGAACATATGGCCTAGCCAATAAACATGTCTAATTCCAGATCGTTAGATTTAATAGTCAACATATGTCAGCATTAACTTGCAAGCAACCTCTTCAAAGCAGCGATACTTACCATATGTTTTTCAAGTGTTATCCACTTGAAACCACCACCATGGCGTGCTTTTTCCTCCCTGCCCTTAGTGTCAGAAGAGATGTGGAAACCATTGAATAAAGATCTCCTTTTTTAAACTTTAATCTGATTCTGTCTTAAAAAGCATGACATATATATATATATATATATATATATATATATATATATATATATAGTGTGATATAAAATAATAAGTGATAAAATTGTACTACCTACAAGGCCAAAAAGAAGGAAATTGGATTTTAAGAAACATATCAAGCAAATAAATGGCGCAAAAGAATATTGTGCTAAAATTGGATAAAAACAAACAACAGAAAACAGATGTATTAAAATTCAATATACCAAAAGAGTCTTTGGACTAAAATGGAGATCTATTACAATTTCTAAAGCTGCCACTGAATTAGGCCAGTAAAATTAGGGTTAACCAATGCTTTATTGTACCACCTTCTCTGTACAGCAGAAATTTTCAACGTAATAGAAAAAGCAGAGCCATGTTGAAAAATTATGCCTACATCTATCACATGTGGATGGAACACCAGACATTAAAGTAAAATGAAAGTATGAATAGAGAGAATTGTAAGGTTTTTCTCTCATAGAGATGAATATTAAGAAAAAAATTCTATAAAAAATACTAGGATAAAAACTAACATGTAAAAATGCTAACCATAAAGATATATAAAGACTAAACATTTTAGTCAGAAAGCTCGTGCTGAGTGACGTGTTAAAATTGAAGTGTTAACACATAGAAGTAAAAAATAGTGTTGCCACCTAGATAGTTTTTTTGTAATTAAACTAAGCATATGATATCTTAATGAAATTAATAAACTAAATTAAAAAAGAAACTAAAAAGAAAGAGTTAAGATAACGCAGAAATATATTTAAAAATTAATTTACTTGGATAGTTTTAATCCAAGCAATTATTGCAGAACTTTTTATAATTACATTGTTTTAATACATTATCAGTAACTCATTCTTTTCTTTTTATAAAATTTAAGATAATATTTCTAAATATAGATGGGTGTTAGTTGCTGCACCAGAAAGGCATTTTTATAATGTTAAAATCAAATGAGACTCTTTTATCAAAAATATTACTTATTAGCAAATTATTCTTAACATTTAATTGAAGATTTAAAAGGTTTGCCGACTCATTATTGTAACTAGTTTTTAATAATTTCAAATATTGGGGATAGTAAAACAAGGAAGAAAATCTACTAAATTACAAAAAATAATTAAGTCATCAAAGTATCTAAAAAAGTAACAAGATTGGTGAATATATAAATAACTGTTTTTTTTTTTTTTTTTTTTTTTTTTTTCTGATTTCATGTAAAAACTAAACATTGCTTTTTGATGGGAAAAAATACTGTTCAAGTAAAACAATGGCTTGATAAGTGTTATCCAGACTCTTTTCCATTATCTACAACGGTTGAGGTAGTATGCAGACTTAAAATGTCGTCGCTCAGACACAAATGATGCTGAACACTCAAGTCACCCAAATTCTGCATTTGTTCCATAAAACATAAAAAAAGTCCTTAAAGTTGTTTTAGCCGATCATAAACTGAAATTGTGTGAGATAGCAGAGGATTTAAAGGTACCAGAAGGCAGTGCATTCACTATTTTGCATGATTATTTGTCGATAAGAAAGCTATGTTCAAAGTGAGTGACGTGTTTGCTCACTGTCAGGGCCGCTTTTCTGCTTCGGCATGCTAGACACGTGCCTAGGTTGTAAAAAAGAAAGGAGGTTAAAATTGCAGCAAATGTACCACAGTCTAGCGAATCAGGAGAGAAGCATTTCTGCCCTTAAGAGAGGAAAGATTGAAATTAGATCTACTATATATATATGGAAAGAGAAAAGCTTAACAGTTGGATGCTGCTATGCACTCAAAATATTACAATAGGATTTGGTTATAATGATATCATTGAAAAAAGAATAAAGAATTATGATGTCTAAAAGTAAAAGATAGTAATGGATAAGCTATGAAAAGGAGGATAATTAACAAGTTGAAAACAGTTCATACAATGATGTATACTCTACACTGTAATTACAAATGATTTCCTTAATTTGTTGCACCAATTCACAAAAGAGTGGGTGGTCCCTGATACCATAAAGTAAGAAATGAGCAAAAAGTGACCAATCCATGCCACTCTCCTTTTCTTACAGCTACCGGTAGCCAGTCCAGGACACACAGCGGGCCCATAGGTGGTGGATAATGAAAAGACTCTCCAAACAGCAAAAACACAAAGGGAAAAGAGTAAGAGTTTAAGGAAAAATCCCTCCCAAATCAAAACTGACAAGATAAGAAATAAAAGGAGGTGATCTGGAAATAGTGGGGAGGGGGACGAAACAATATGATGTGCTTTGGGCACCGGGGCCATGCTCACTGTCAGTCAAAAACAGCATTGCATTGACAATTCAGAGTGCTGTTTAAGCAAAATAAACATGATTTTTTTACTTAGGTATGTGACAATGGATGAAATATGGATCCATTACTATTTGCTGAATCAAAAAGATTGTCAGCTTGAGAGGACAGCAGTCGATGAAAGCCGATCAAAGTGACCAAAAACTCAAACATCAGCTGGCAAGGGTATGGCCTCCGTATTTTGGGATATGCAGGGAATTTTGTTAATGGACTACCTTTAGAGAGGCAAAACCTTTAATAATATTACATGGCATTATTGGATCAATTGAATGAAAAAATAAAGAAAAAATGTCTTCAAATGCAAAAGAAAAAGTGCTGTTTCACCAAGAAAATGCTCTGTGCTACAAGTACATTAAAATGAGGGCCAAATTGCGCTTTGAATTATTTTCCCGCCCACTGTACAGTCCAGATCTAGACCCCAGTGACTACTGGCGGTCGGCAGATCTTAAAATATGTTCCGGGTGAGAGGTTTGGATCAAATGAAGAAGTGCTTGCTGAAGTTGAAGCTTATTTTGAGAGCAAAGACAAATTGTTCTACTGGAATGTATTAAAATTCTAATTTTTTAATACATTCTTGTCATCTGAGTGCTAGGCTGAATGTAAAAGTTTTGTTAGTTAGGCCTAGGACTTATTGAATGATGTTAAAATATGCATATATTTTTTTACTCATCAATATGAATTTTATATAAGAAAAAACCTCAATATTTTCATGCATCGAGTATAAATGTTGATAGAATTAGATACAAACACTAAAATTACCAGTTTATTGGCTAAGACAGATTAGGCATAGCTTGTAATTGACTCAAAATTTATTAATTGTCCTATATATGCATACAAGGATCAAAGAAGGAGGGGAATTGTTTCTCATCATAAATCATGAAGATCATTAAATTTTATGGTGAAGTGATTATTTCCAAATTTCTCAAAGAAGTTTTTATTGTCTTAATTTTTGTTATTTTTGCTGTGTTGTAACTAAAAAAATATTAAGTATATTGAGGATCAGAATTTCAGATTCTACAACAAATTTTTAAAAGATGTTTCTGAAGTAAAAATTAATGAAAGGAAAATTTCAGGGATGTTTTGTACATGCAACAATGTGAACAAAATAATTCTTTATAATATTTTTTAATATAATTTTATCTTTGCTACAGGATGCTATTAATTCTGTTATGCCTGAGGAGTCACAAACATTACCATCTGAACGAGAAGCTGAGCTACCAATGGAGTTGGTAGAAGGGGCTGCTGGAGTTACTGCTGATAATCCTGAAAAGCAAAGTACAAGTCGGAATACAAAATCCCCTCATTCTATCCCAGTAGCAGTTGATGATGTTCAATTAGCATCAAGGCTGTTAAGTTTTTCTGTTCAGTATAAGGAAAATATGGTCCCTCTCGAAGTACCTGATTCTGAAACTGTTGGTGAGTGTATTTCTATTTAATTGAATGCTAATTTATTCCCAATATTATTGGTAAGCTTGTTGTTAAAATAATTAAACTGTTTTCTTTTTATTGACTTGTTGACTATATATGAAAAGAAATGTGCACTCAAGTAATTTTTTTAATGATAAATATATCAGGATGTTAAGGAATTGAGCTTATGATTTCAGAAGTCTTAAACTATATTTCAGATAGTCTGTCTGTATTTCAAGAGAAAATTACATTTGATAAAATATTCATTCAAAATTCAGTGTGCTAATAGTTTGCAGTGTGATAAAAATTACTAAAGATGTTAAATTTAAATGTATATCAAGTATTAATTTGTGTGTGTCTGTGTTTGAAAAAAATAGAAGACTGATATAAAACATGGATGAGTTAGTAATATTTTTATTCTAGATCATTAAAATCTTCAACAGTAATGTCTTTATTGTTTTTTTTTTTAAATTGTGATGTTGCCTCTGTAAGTAAATGTTTAGACCATTAATATTGTATGCTTCTATATGGAGCACTGCAGCTATGACTCACTGAAGGAGGTATTCTTGCACACACAATATTTAAAATCAATAGAAACTCCTTTGTGTATCTGAGATTAAGTCATTTAAAGAGGTTTAAAATTTGTATCAACCTTACATTACATTAAAAGATAATCTTAAAAACTTTTTTTTTTTTTTTTTTTTTTTTCTAGAAGCTGCTTCAAATTTCTTACACTTAACTTCAAATTCAACTAGCATACAATCCAACTGCAATAAAAAACAATTGATTTTTTAAATTATAATTGTCTGAAATTACAATTGATTTTTGAAATAATAAAATAGTATTTGTGATGTGTGATATTTTAATAGTGACATGTGTTTACATGTTGCTATTAAAATATCTATTAAGTTATTTAATGTCTAATTGTTATTTTAAATTTGAATTTTTTATAATTGTGTATTTAAAGTAAAAATTTTATTTTTATTTTCAAGAATTTTTGAACTTTTAATTTTGTACACTTTTAACTTTTGTGCTCTTTATATTTTTATTTAAATATTGTTTTTATTTATAGTTTTGCCGTGCTTAAAAATTCAATTTTACATAAAAATTATAAAATTTCATGTGACTAATGTGTCATAATATTTATTAATACCCTTATAGCTGCAATAAAATCAGCTCTACATTCAGAATTGGGAGTTCCACCATGTAGACAGGAACTGTGCGGTTGGAGACAAAATCACATAAATGACTATGAAAATCGTATTACAGATGATGTAAGTTAAATTGCTCTTTTCAAACTGAACATTTTCATTGTCATCATTTCAATTTGAAGACTTAGTTTGAATGCATATACTTACTTAGTTTTATTATCTTACAGACAGTTTTATCGTCATTACAGTTACCTCAACGTACACATCTTTTCCTTGTGGCTCCAGATCATATAAATCTTGCGCCAGTTGATGGGTAATTATGTTTATATAATTTTATATTAAATTAACTTTATATGAGTTAGTGATATTTTTTAATGTCTTGTGAATCCTAAGTTTATTGTTTTATATTGTATTATACAAAAGATTCTGATAACATCTTTTATGCATTATACCTGATGATTCCATTCATTTCTATTTCAAGCACATAATTAAATTATTTTTTTAGTAGCATAGTTTTGCTGAACTATTAGAAAAGAATTTGGAGGCTTTTATTATTAATCAGAATATTACTTAAATGTTCATCTGTTATAAAAAAAATAGTAATAAATTTTTATTGGTACTCACATTGTATTTTGTTCTGACATAAATATGTATTGGGAAAAAATTAATTTTTATTTTTTTAAAAAAACATCTTATTCTTATGTAATTAACAATAAAAGCTTACATTTTATACAATATTTGATGATTTTTATAAAATATTGATTTTATTTATGTAATTATTTACTTTTTACCAAACTTTTTGTAAAATGTCCATTAAAAAATTGTATTAATGCATTAGTAAATAAATATACAGATTTTTTTAAACATATATGAAACTTATTTTCCTGATATTGACAAAGAACTACTGTTCCACATTTTTGACTAGTTTTGTCTTTTGAGTTACAGAATTCAAAGTGTAATATCAATTCTTAATCTCATCTTTGAATCATTAAATCTCAAATTTTTTTGCAGAAAATACCAATTTTATTGCTAAATTTTTAAAAGTCATCTATAAAAGAAAAGTAAATGCATAGCTCTCTTTCAGGCATGTGTGCTTAGGGTTAGTTTTAATGATACATATTGCTATGGAAGTTTTGAACTTTGTTCACTTACATGGGGAAAGAGTATTGTGACTGGATAGATTTTGTAAACCAAAGGGTTGAATTGGATATTAAAGCTATACCAAATCATCAAAGCTAAGTATATCAAGAGAGAATACACTTCAGTAATGCTAGTGAATAACAGTGACTTTAATGTCAAATTTGGTGACAAAAATGGATATCCCCATAAAAGTATAGGAGATTCTAGAAGGGAATTATTTTATACGAAAACTTTCAAAGATCCTAGAAAGGATTCTTAGCAACATATTTAAGAACAATGCAAAATATTTGACAATGCTTTTCATTTGCCCTAAGCAAGTAAAATTTATTATGGATTTGAATTAGTGTGTGCAATATTTATTTGATTTTCGATTCTGTGCTATTGTATGTAAATTAGTACATATGTTATGCTTTTTGTTAAAAGGTAATCTACTTTATTTACTACAGAGTTTTGGAATAAATTTAGATTTACTCTAAAAAAGCATTCCTATTAATTGTGTAAACCTTTCCTACATTTTAAAGACTATGAAACCAGGCAACAATATATGTATTTATAAAAAATAATTTCTTTTTATAGGATGAGCTTAAGTAATCGATTGAATACGAATTACAGACTGCATGTAATTGATACTACAAATAATAAAGATTATACTCTGCATTTTCCTGGGTCCAAAACTGTTCTAGATGTAAGAAAATATGTATTTTTTTTTAACTTCATGGAAGTAATACATAAAAAAATTTCTTATCTTTATATTTGTTACTATTTATGTGGGCATTATTATTTTATTTCATTGGAAAAGAATTCTGTCATTGTAAAAAAAATTATTTTTCTTGTTGGATTGCATTTTTCTCTGCAGATAAATTATTCTCCTTCCAAACTTTAGAAATAATTCTTTGATAAATTAATGTAGTTGATTGATACATACACATATATGTATATCAAATATATAACCATTGTATAGTGTTTAAAGGTAAATTCTAAAATCTCATTTAGGTAAAACTAGGACTTCGTGATGTTACAAACATTCCTGTTCGATATCAGCGCTGGGTTGGTTGGCCAGACTCGCTAAAAGATGAAAACGTATGTATTAGATATTTTAAACTAGTGGTTTGTTGTTGTTGTTTTTGTTTTCCTATGCAATTGTTGTCAATATCGCTGTTCTATCTTTTAGTTATAAATTTTTTTTTTTGATTATACTTGTAGTTTTAAATCGAAGTTTACTGACATATCAGGGTGTATGGTTTCGATAAATCTTATGTTATTGTGGAATCAAAACTTTTATTAATTTCCTGACAGTTATTTTCATTCATTTTTTCCTAGATAAAAAAATAAGCTCAGTATCTTTTAAATTAAATCAAAAGTGTTTTAGACACATGCTCTAAAGTATGGGGAGTTTTCCCAAAAAGTCGCATATTTTAATTTATGAAAACTTATTGAGTATATGCTTTCATTCAGAGCAGGTTTAGATTTAAAGCTAGCAGCTTGTATGACATTTTATACTCAGTCTAACAAAATCATACATTTTTATGAGCCATGTCAAAAAAGAATTAAGAAATTAAACTAACAAAATATTATATTTCAACTGAAAAAATATTCTATAAAATATATAAAATTTTGAAATAAACAAATTGTTTGTATTATATTAAGATTATATATGTACAGTAAATGCATTCAAGTCATTAATCATTTTAATTAATGATTAAAAACCATTGATTTGTAAATTGTCTGAATCCTGTTTATTTCAAAATATACAACTTTAAAAAAAACTATTGAAGGTTTTTTTTAAAAATTTTTTATCAATTAATATTATCTTAAGTTAAATTTTCATTAATTTAAAGAAGTTTTTATGCATTAAGCTCTTACCTTACATAACTCTTATAGAAATATATATTTTTCATTTTGGTTAATCTAATGTTTTAAAGTTATTTATGTTTTGTACTTTTATAGACAAAACTGGCAGCTCTAGATTTACCAGATACAGTACTAGAATTAATTTTGAGTCGAGAAGAAGGAGCTCCCAAACCAAAGAAACAGGTCTGATTTTTTTTATAAGAAATTGGATATATTTCTTTGTGCTGTAGTTCCTCTATAATATCACAAACATATATTTCAGAAATGTACTTTCTGGAGAATATAATTATAAATAACATGAATTATTCCAAAGGTCAAATGATTGCATTCCTGATAGATTGAATAGACGATGAAATTTTTTCAGATAGTAAACAATAATAAAAAAGTTGTTAATGCTAAAAAATGATTTGTATATATGCTATTTGAAAATAAGTTATATGTTGATAGAGTAATGTTTTGTACAAGAAAGAAAATTTCAAACAGGGTCATTTGATCACTCATGATAGATGTAGTGTTGATCTAAACCAAGGTAATGAGTACTTAAAAATTAAGGAATAGGCTGTATCAAGATGATGAGTGATTACTTGAAATTAATTATTTTTTAGTATAATGGTTAGTAATCGACTATTTTGAATGTGAAAAAAAAAATAGTATATGTTAAAATTTTGTCTTTTTTTAAAGAAAACTCTGCTAATATTTACTGGATAAAATCTTAAAAATGTCTTAAATTTTATTCTTGAAATTTTCCTGTTTCTTATTTTTTGTGATATTTTTTTTAATAAAATTTTCTACAATATTAATTTTTCATTTATTTTAGTTACTAGTTGAGCTTGCATCAAGTGAAAGTGATAATGACTTTGAAGATGCTGCAGAATGTTTTGGCATTGATGATGATATGTTTCAAGCTAGCTCGTCTAAAAGAATACAACCTTTAAGTATGTTAACATTGTTTAATGTTTGATTATTGAACTTCTAAATTTTATTTGAAAGGAAATTATTAGTAATTTGTTTAAATTGAATGACTGAACAGTTTGGTTAATTAGGTTTGTTTATTTGTATGTATATCATTACATGTAGGAAAGGTGTTTATATAATGATCTGGTTGGTTCCTTCAAAGTAAATTGTATAGTCATAGTAGCTTAATGGTCAAGGTTACATAGTTGTGCCTGGCATGTCATGAGTTCCGATGCACATTGAATCTATTGAGGCTCAAATGTCCTCTCATTGGTGTGGTGTGGAAGTTTGGAGAGCAAGGTGCCAGCTCAGGTGCCCTCCTCATCACTTGAACACAGTTCAAATTTACAGGTTATCTCCAATAGCCCTCAAGCAGCTTTATAGTGCAACATTAATATAACTCACTCAAAATAAATCATAATTTATTCTGGAACTATCTAGTAATTAATCTATATTTAATTAACAAGGAATTAATACACATAAAATCCACTAGAGCAGGGGTATCCAACCCAAATGACCTTAGGAAAAACATTATAATTCCGTAAGCCGCACATAAAAATATGTACCTTTATATCAGATTTGGAAGAAGAAAAAAAAACATTTATTGGAGTGAAAATTTAAAACAAGGAATTTTTATTATTGTTTTCATTATTTTTCATGTATACTCCCCTCCAGACATAGGTAATATAATGTTTATAATTTAATAATGCAATGATCAAATAATGTTTAAAGTATTATAGTTGCCATCTTGGAAATTACGGCGTTCCTTTTCAACTGATCTTTCGTTACTCATTGTTGAAATTTGATTGTGCTGTCATTTGCAAACGATTAAGTATACATTGCCCTTTATCTTAACTGTCCTGAAAATATTTTTTAAGGGGCATGGTACGATTTACGCAAAAATTTGTTGGTTGCCTCCTATGTATGTATATTATGTTAAACAGATTTTGTGCTCAAAATTTCATAAAAAGCTACCCATGTAATTTTTTAAGGAAAAAACTTGAAATTTTTTAAGTAATTTTAAAATGCTACTCCGACAAAAATTGACGTACATGCATGAAATTTGATTTACAAGTACATCAAACTATGTATAATAAAAGTTGGTATGGGTTTTGCATTAACGTGATTGGTATTCATACAATACTTCTTTTTATGAATGTTTGTTAAAAATTCCTTTAAAAAAGTATAAATTCTGAGTTTAATTATTTTTTAAAAAATATTGCTTTGATTCAAAAATGCATACCAACTTTTGTTACATGTACTATAGGTAAAAAATAACTGGCAATAGGTAAACAAAATTTCAAAGCATTAGGCGCAATATAAAAAAAGCCTTAGCATTTTATATGAAGACAAACTAGTTATTTTATCTTTCTGAGATACGTCAGTTTAAAGTTTTGATTTGCCATAGGAATGTGAATAAAAACGAACGTTAAAGCTATCATAATTCTGCGTCTTTTAAGTTTAGAGCTTTCAAATTGTCTGAGGTTATAAAAAGTATATAAAGAAAAATTTAGGCTAAAAAAATTTAATTTGATTTTTTGACCGATTTTGGTCAATTGAATCGTATTGTTTCCTCTTAAACTTTAAAAAACATCTCTGACTGCCTCTTGCTTTTTGGGCACTCCAAACAGAAAAGGAGGAGAAATGAAAGTCGCCCACACAGAGAATCATGTACCATCCATAGTATAGGATATGTATAATGAATGTATTTTGGATTTTATTAAAAAAGTAATTAGAGTAAAATCAAATGTAACTGTTTGATAAAAAAAATTTGAATCTATTTTAACCTAAAGGACATTTCTGTTATGAAAAAGAACAGGCAAATACATTTAGATTTATATATATATACATAAGTTTCTCCTCAAATAAATTTCAAAATTAAAAAACTTTAAAATCCCGATATTTAAAAAAAATTTTAAAGAGTTTGCGGGAACTTACATACTGACGGGCCGCGTGTTGGACACCCCTGCACTAGAGCATTAATTTATACACACCACTATACAAATCTGTTAATAATCACAATATTGTTTTATATTTTAAAAAATGCACAACTTGCTGTCAAGCTTTAATTCTCTCCATTACTGCTCTGCATCCTCCTTATACAGGGTGGTAAGAGCCTTGTAGTGATTTCTGGAACTGTCTCTAGAAACAATCATCTTAGACCTTACTGAATATTTTCAGATTAAACACTAAGACTAATGTAACAGATTATTTACAGTAGTAAAAAATGCACTCATTTACTGTCTTCCAGTCCTACAGTTTCACTAGCAAAAACTCGGAAAGATAAAAATCTGTATTATAGCAATGAATGCACAAGTAGATTCGAACCTCGACTGACTCAATTTTGATCCGAAATCTGTTTTATGTAGCCTTATGGAAATTTCTAGAAGGGACGATCGTAGGACTTCTCGAGGGTTCCTTGGCTATCTTTGCTAGATTTGTTGCCAAAGGTGATAAAGCCAATAATCTGGTAACCCTGGTTTCATCATCATATTTTTCAAGCTCATGTTGTTGAGCGAACTTTCCCTGTGAAATTCAATTTTCCCACAAGCAATGCATCACTGCAAGGAAAACAACATTCTGGGTGTGTTTCAATATTAATTTTTCATAAAACCGGAATTGAATCTTCTTAATTACATTAATAATTGAAAAATAGCAGTCTTGCTGTAATAGCGTAATTATTGAAAAATTTAGGAGAATTGCACAAAGTCCTTTTAAAATGTGGTAATCTTGCAACACTGTTTCCAATAACGTGTTGCAACATCTCTGTTGTCATTTCTCATTTTTTTCTGAGAAGAAACATTTCATCTATATCGATTCTCTCAACCATATGCAAATTTAAATTGTCAGAGTATAGAATAAACACAATATTAAAAAATTGTCGAGCCTTTTCAGGAAAATAAAGCTTTGATGGTGGATATAGACCAGAATTACTAAATCACATTTTAGATATATTACAAAAATTTTATCTTAAAAAACATAAAAGATTTAGGTTTAGCTTAGCATTTAAAATTGTATTACTCAAATAATTCACACAAAAATTTAACCAATAAATTAGATATTTTAGCCAAAAGGTAAAAAATATTGTATTTTCACAGAAAAAAGTGGAGTGTGTGTGTAGTTTCTTTATGCTGTTAAAGGAAGTCAGTATAAATGAAAAAATACTTTTGACTCCCTCTATTTTTTGAACATTTATCTTAAGGGAATGGGGTAGATATTGGTTCTATTTTATATTCAAAACAGTAGAGATGTGTGTTTAACAGATAGGGACTATCAGATTGTAAACTTTTTGTTTACTATTTAATAAATGTTACCATGTTCCTACACTTCTTTCAAGTTTTTCATGATATAAAATTTAAATTTTGTATCGATTTTAAAATTTCTTTTATAGTTGTAAATTTTATTTTTATCTAGTAAGTTTTATTTATTTTTTGAATGTAATGAAAGGTTTTACTTATGAATAAAATGTATTTTCTTGCATAATAGTAACATGTTTACTATTTTAAAAGAGACATCAATGTATTAGTTTTCATGTTTCCCTAACTGCACAAATATATAGATTCAATTCACTATAGAGATAAGTCATCTAGAAGACAATGATTAAAGGTTTCTTGTGAATATGTTTTAATCATTGAACTTTAAACATGTGTCTTTATTTAAACTAGTGAGATTTTTTTTAAATGGTATAATTTTGTAAAAGTTTTGCTGATATTAGAGGTAATGCATTAATACAGTTTATGTATGTATGAAGCTCAGTCTTTTATTGATTATAAATTTAAAAATAAATACTTAATTTAATTTTAAAATAATATTAATATTTTTTTAATATAGTGCCTGAAGATGTAAGTGATGAAGCAGCTGCTGTTTCGAATTTTGATAAAGAATTTGAAAACAGGTAAAGGATCTTCATTGAACCATTCTTTTTGTGTGATTAGTTTTATAACTTTTTTAGGTTTATATATTGCTTTTAATTTAGGTATGGCATTTGTCATCCATCTTTTCATGGTTCACTAGCTGATGCCCTTCAAACTTCTTGTCATCAACCTGCTAAGGAGGTATTTTTCTTTCTCTCGGAATTTTTTTCTTTGTTTTATTTTTGTATGAAAAATGAATTTTATTTTAGGAGTTATTTTATGCCATAATATACACTGGCATCCTAAAGTTAAACAACAGAGTGAAAAATCATAACCAAAAGTTTGCAGCTAAAGGGTATGAAATTTGATATTTACTACATATCAACTTAAAAACAAAATAGAAAGTTATGCATAGTATTTATATCTCGCAATATTGCCAAGACTAAAAAGGCATGAATTTGGATGTAAAAAATTTCTCAGTAAAGAGTAACTGTCTTGAACAATGAAATACAGACCTGATAGCAATGTCTCATTGTTTGTGATGTTGTCAATGATTTGCATGAGTAGTTATGCCATTGATTTCATACAGAAGTTCTAAACCCATGTAGAATTAGGGAGGAGATTGGAGGTCAGCAGCACATCTCTCCAAAGCATCCCATTAATATTCAGTGGAATTAAGATTGGGTGAGGTTACTGGTCATTCTTTTTGAACAATGCTTTTTCTTCAAGAAATTGTTTTGTAGGGCTGGCAATATCTGCTTTCAAAATAAAGCTATCAATTGCTACAGCATAAGGACGAACAATGGCAGCCAGTAAGTTATTTTTGTACTTGTGAGTATTGGGTGATTTAGCGTTTAGGTTTATGGCATCAGAGCTAATTTTGGCTTAACTGTGTCTGTGAGTATTGGAAAATCACCTTAAGTTACTCCTTCCCATGAAACAACACCTCCTCCTGCAAAAGTGTGCATAAAACTTGCTGCATGATGATCATATTAGTTTAGGCATCCCAATGAAAAAATGTGAATTTTACAAACTATTCCAAAATTTGGATTGAACTGAAGAACTCTGTAGTCTCTGAACTTGAAGAACTTGTTACTTATTTTCATTTAGAATAAAAGTTTCATTTAAAACATCCAAAAATAAAGAAATTTAAAAGGCTTTCACTTGACCAATGAAAATACTAAAAAAAAAAAAAAACATTGTTCTGAACTGTTTCCCCTCCTAGATATTAGTGAAAATACATATATAAGCCAACCTCTTTACCTTTATTTTAAAAAAGCTCCAAAGGTTCTTGGCTTACATATAGAAATATATGGTACTTCATAAAACAAAGTGGGACAAATCAGGGATTAGAACAGACTTCCATTGATTTTTCATTTTTTTCATATGCTCAATTCAAATGCTGCCTTCTGTAGCAGGAGGTAGTTGAAATGCATAATGCCAATTGCCTAGCATAGAGCACAATTCCTGTAATGGAAATTGGTATAAAAAAACTATATGGTCTTTTATTAAATGGGTGGTATTAAAAATTATAGAAAATCTATTAATTTGAATGAGCAAAATATCAAGTCAGTTTTTCTCATAATAACCAGTTATGATTCCTATTTTCTTACATCAAGGCAACTGAATTTTTTTGACATGCTCAACAGTATCAAAACTTAAATCAATACTATCATACTAAATTATAGCCTTTCAGTTCGTTGTTAATAAATTAAAATGTAATATGTAATTATAAATTTTTTAAAATATATTTTTAAGTTTTCAATTTAGTTAAAAATTCATCTTCATTTCTGTTTAGGACCCATGCATTTTCTGACTTACAATGGCAAATAATAATAATATGTTAGTAGTAGTAATAAAAATAGTAAATAAATTTTACTAGGTAGAGTTAAAAATTTCCCAAAATTAATGCAATGCATACAACAGTATACATCCTATGTACCTTTAAAATTATGTATCATAATTTTCCATACAAAACGAATTTCTGTTTTGTGTAAGATTTTAATATTGTAACAAATGGTAATATTTATTATTTATTTATTGTAATGATTTAACCATTCATCCCATCGTGTTAAAAATTGTAATTCTTTATTTCTCTTGTGCTTTATATTAATGCTCATGCTTTTATTTATAAAAGTTAATTGTAATTTTAATTATGGAAAGTTCTGGAACTTTCGATGCAATAGATAAGGAGATGGAATATTCAGTTTGAAAAATAAAGTATTGAGTTTGAGTTGTATGTGGCAAGAGTTGTTGACATTTTATTTCGTGTTAAAACTGGCGCCCAGACCTGTGGCCTAAAACTTACGACCCCATAGAAGCAGAAACCGCCACTGTGACGAAACCCCGCTGGAAAATGAAAATTTAACTGGCTCTGTAAACCTTACTGTCTCGGAAGAAATTACTGGTATTGAGCCGCAATCCTTCTAAAGCAAGAGAAAATCCCTGGAAATCGAAAGAGACAAAGTGAATCATCCTGACTTCAACTGTCTGAAGAAAAAAAAAGAAAATCTATTTCCTGTTAAAAGTTTTTGCTATAGTGTTTTGTGCATTTTTCATATACAAGTGATAGCAATCCTGCTACAGTGTGTTAGTGCTAGGGATAATTTTATTATTTTATTTCATTGATTTTTCGGTATTCTTATGCAATGGATAATTCTTAATTTTGCTGTATATTAATTTATTTCTTGTGAGATAACGTTTCCTGATTAATATTTTGTGAATCGCACATTAATAATTACTATTTTGCTTGATATTTTACTGATTTCCTATTGAATTTAGGTAGCATTACATGCCTGATTATTTTAGTTTTGTTTAGTATTTTCATTGCATTGAATTTTTGTATCATTACAACTAATGATTCCTAAATTTTCTTTACATTATTTTATTATTTGAATTAATGTTCCTTGTTGGTATTTTGAATATATTAATTTATTTGCCCATTTTAATTGTTTTTTGAAGTGCATAATAATTTATAAGGTTTTAAAACTAGCCATATTTTAAAGTGTATTCCCATATCTGTAAGAGCTTTGGTGGACAATAAGGCCTGGACCTTAGTTATTTATTCTATTTATTTGCAAATTTAAATTCCTCAGTCATGTCATTTCTGGGAAAAGGGGAAAAAGCTGATCTCATTAAACTTGCTATTGAGTTAGGTGAATGTGAGTCGAATGGGGAAGAGCTAAAAATAATTGAATTAAGGACAAAAATTTTAACAAATGATGCTTATAAGGAAGACCCTGAATTTGTGAAATGTATCTTTGAGGGAATCGTATCAAATAGGATAGACAAGGAAAACAAACAAAAAGAGCAAACACTGCGTGAATTTGAGCTGCAGAAAATACGGCTGCAAAATGAGACTCAAAGAGTTGTAGGTCCACAAACCCTACCTCAAACAAAAATTGAATTAAAAAAGTTGCTACCAACATTCAATCCTGGAGTTGATAACATGGACCTGTTCCTCACCTTATTCGAACAGCAAATGAAGTAATTGGATCTTGGTGAAGATCTGTGGGTACCCTATCTCATTGGTGCCCTACCTAGTGATGTAACCTCCCTCATTGCCCGTGAGCCTGAGGAGAAATGCAGGGATTACTCCCACATTCGAGGAATGCTTTTGCAACGGTTCAAATTAACCGCAGAAAAATTCCGGGAGCTCTTTTCACGTTACAGAAAAGGCCCAAATAGGACGTGGAAGGATTATTATTTTGAAATCCGAGCATATTTTGAAGGTTGGCTCAACGAGCTTAAAATGGATTCATTTGACGGATTGAAGAATTTGATGATTGCCGATCAAATGAAAAAGAGATGCTCTCAGGAGTGTAAGGAACATTACCTGGATATCTGGGAAGAACTTATCTCCCCAGAAATGTTAGCAGATAAGCTGAAGCTTTTGACAACATTCCACGTTCCCTACCCAGTGGGCGTAGGAGACACGTGAAGGCAAGTGAAACCGTAAATGATGGAAGACAGGTATTCAGGAAACCTGAACGCCCTCCCAAAAGAGAATATTCCCATTCGGGTACCAAATGAGAGATCCCCTCTCAGATGCTGTGGGAAACAAGGAGTGATAAAATTTAGGTGCCCCACCTGCAACCTCAACGCCTCACAAAGAACAGACATAGCAACCAATCACATCAATGCTTACACAGCTCAGACCAGAAGTCCTCGATTGACCCTAATCGACATAACTTTCTGTGGAATAAAGGGACGTGTATGTGCAGGCACAGGATCTTCACATTCAATTGCTGGGGAAAGGATGTTCCAGATATTTTTAAGGATAAGGGACTCCTTTTCCAGGAAACCACATTAGCAATGAGCTTAGCAGATGGTCAACAGACCACAGGTGAGGCCCTCACAACCCAAGTAATGGTAGAAATTGAGGGGAGATCAGTCTTGACCAAATTCATAATTCTCCCAAAGGCATAGGGAAATAGAACACTTCTAGGAACAGATTTCCTTAGTTCTGCTGGTTTGGTTCTAGATGTGAAGAATACTTGTTGGTACTTCTGGGACAATCCTACCCACAAGTATCCATTTGGTGAAGAATTGGACACCTCGTCCATAGTTGAAAAGATGTCCAGCAACACCTGGCAATTAAGAAAAGGGGAAGGTGAAAGTTTGACCTCTGCCCAGAAGGAGAAACTTAACCTCCTGTTGGAATCCCCTTCCAAAATGTCTTCAAACCAGGGGGAGAAGCAGCAAATATCTTGGAGCACCACATTAACACGGGAAATAGTCCTCCTATCTCTGTACCCCCATACAGAATGTCTCCTGTGAAGAAGGAAATATTGAGAAAGGAAATTGAGGACCTTCTTGAAAAAGATATAATTGAAGAATGTGAATCTCCTTACAGAGCCCCTGTTGTACTGATTCCAAAGCCAAACTACCAGTTTCGCCTGTGTATCGACTACCGGAAGTTGAATGAAGTCATGGTCCCTGATACTTACCCACTTCCACGAATGGATGATTTACTGCAGGAGGCAAAACATACTGCATACATCTCCACAATTGACTTAAAGTCTGGTTACTACCAAGTGAATGTTAATCCTGCTGATAGGGACAAAACCGCTTTTGTTTGTCCATTTGGAACCTACTGCTTCAAAAGGATGCCCTTTGGACTTAAGGATGCACCCGCAACCTTTCGGAGACTGATGGATATTTTCCGAAGAGGGTTACCTGTACTTGCATACCTAGATGACATTATAATTATGTCCCCTACATTCGAACAGCATCTAGCAGACTTGGAGGCTATGTTTAAGTGATTGAGGGATTTCAAGTTACGAGCAAACAGGGAGAAGTGCCAATTTTCCTGCTCTCATGTTAAATACCTGGCCTATGGATTACACACCAAGGAATAGAAGTCGATCATGAGAAGACTACAGCTATTTTAGGGATTCCACCTCCTAAAAATGTGAAACAACTGCAGTCCTTCCTGCAAACCTGCTCATGGTACCGGAAATTTATAGCCAATTTTTCTGAGATTGCCCAACTATTGAGCAACCTAACTAAGAAAAGGCTTCCTGGAAATGGTCAGAGGAAGAGGAGAAAGCATTTCAGACCTTGAAGCAATGTTTGGTATCTCCACCAATTTGGAAGCAAGCAGACTTCTCTAAACCTTTCCTGATAAGAACTGATGCCAGTAACTATGCTCTAGGAGCAGTCCTCCTACAAGGAGAAGACAAAGAAGAACATCCAGTTGAATTTGCTAGCATGTTGTTAAACCCAGCTGAAAGAAACTACTCGACCACTGAACAAGAAGCTGTAGCTGTGGTTTGGGCCCTCAACAAGTTTAGGGTTTACATTGATGGGGCAAACATCACTGTAGCATCTGACCACCAACCCTTAAGGGGGCTCATGAAACTGAAATCTCTTACTGGAAGACTAGCCCGCGTTGGGCTCTGCAATTGCAATCTTTCAACCCTCAACATGGAGTACATCCCCGGAAAGAGTAATGTGGTTGCAGATATGCTATCTCGTCCTGCGTGTCATGAAGAAAATGAACTGTGTAAGGTCTGCACTGTAGCCATTGATGTCCCATTCAGGTCTCCCAAAGAGATACGTGATGAACAAATGAAGGATGAGGAACTGGTCAAAATTATTTCTTGCCTCGAAGATCCTGACAAGAATGTTAATTATGTCAATTGGGTCGAACGAGGTTATTTAATGAATCAGGGTGTCCTATTCAGATATGCTCCAGACTCTGAGAGTGAAGAGGCCCAGTTAGTGGTACCTAGCCATGAAAGAACTTTGATCCTCAAAAACCATCATGATGCCCCAATGGCTGGTAATTATGGCGCCGAAGGCACTTATACTTGAATAGCAAAGAACTGTTATTGGACTGGTATGAGGAAATACATAACTGATTCTGTAAAGAACCGTCCTGACTGCATTAAATACAAAACTTCAAATCAGAAACCTTCCAGGCTATTACAGATACCTGTGCCAGCCCAACGTTTTGAAACCTTGGCCATTGATCTCTTCGGACCCCTACCTGAAAGTAAAGATGGTAAAAGATGGATCCTCATCATTGAGGATTGTACCACCAAGTGGGTCGAACTGTTTGCACTACCCAATGCCACAGCTAAAAAATATGCCATTACCTTGATTGAAAAGGTTCTACTGAGGTATGGTATTCCTCGCTGCCTTATCAGTGACAATGGAACCCAGTTTGTGTCAGCAGTGATGCAAAAAATATGCTACCTATTAAACATCCATCAATCCCTGATCCCTGTATACCATCCACAAGCTAACCCAGTTGAACGAAAGAATAGGGATCTGAAGCCACGGCTGGCAATTCTCGTCCAAGACAAGCATGACTGTTGGTCAGAAGCTACCCTTCATCCGCTTTGCTCTCAACACAGCCAAATGCAAAATGACAGGACAGACGACAACCTTTCTGAATTTTGGTAGAGAGTTACGCACTCCAAGTGAAGTTGTTAATGATATCCGAGTCGTCATCCAGAACGATAATTTTGTGCCAGAGATAACTCCCTATCTCAAGAAATTTGCTAAGTTTTCCACTCAGATTAGAGAGATGGTTGAAGAGCAACAGGATAGTAGGAAGTTTTACGCTGATAAAAAGAGAAAAGCTGCTCCAACATATCAACCTAGAGAATATGTCTTTGTAGCATCACATCCGCTGAGCAACGCTGCGCAAGGAAGAAGTGCAAAACTAATGCCACGCAGAGACGGTCCTTACATGATTTTAACACAAAGGTTACCATCATCTTACGAGATTGCTAGCCTTGATAATTCTGGGGTACCTCTTGGTGTTTACCACACCTCTGCTTTAACTCCTTGTAATAATGACAAAGTAAAACCCCTTATTCCTCTTCGTAAACATGGCCATCCACCAAAGGTCCCATAGACTTTTGGTTCCTTGTCGGGACGCTGTCGGAACCAGAGGGGGAGGATGTAACAAATGGTAATATTTATTATTTATTTATTGTAATGATTTAACCATTCATCCCAGCGTGTTAAAAATTGTAATTCTTTATTTCTCTCGTGCTTTATTTTAATGCTTTATATTAATGCTCGTGCTTTTATTTATAAAAGTTAACTGTAATTTTAATTATGGAAAGTTCTGGAACTTTCGATGGCAATAGATAAGGAGATGGAATATTCAGTTTGAAAAATAAAGTCTTGAGTTGTATGTGGCAAGAATTGTTTACATTTTATTTCGTGCTAAAATATTCATTTGAATGAAAATGTGAAGTTTTGCATTTCATATGTTTTTATATTAAATTTTGATTGTTATGAAGCATGTGGAAGTTGATAATTGTCTATTTTTCAGAGACGACCATTGGCAATATATCTGCATCATGATGCAAGTGTCTTAACAAATGTTTTTTGTACACAACTTTTATGTTCCGAAACAGTTGTTAGCTATCTTACTTTAAATTTTGTGACTTGGGCGTGGGATCTTACATTAGAGTCCAACAAAACATTGTAAGTTATGTTTTAACCTTACAAATTTTTTTATATATATATTCATTCAATTAGAAATGCAATGGTTTAAAATTGTTGAAATGTGTGATATCTGTCCAAAAAATATAAAATTGTAAACAAGAATATTTTATTAAATTTTGTGATTTATTTTATTTTTTACATTGATAGTTTACTTGCAATTCTGTCTCAACATTTGGGTATGACAGCTGCAAATACTGTGAAAAACTTAACATTAGATAGCTTACCTGCTTTTATAATTATTACAAAAGTGAGATCTACTCCAGAAATTTTAACTGTGATTCCTGGTAAGTACAAATTATTAGCGTTTTTATAGTTGATATTTTTATAATAAAGTAAATATCAATTTTACTTTTGTTATGAATTTTGTAATACATTACATATATCAAAAAATATATAGAATATCAATTTTGGTTTGTAGGTAATGTTGGTTTAGATGACCTCATGACTCGATTAGTTCATGCTGTAGAAGTGTTCAATAGTGAAATCCAATCGGAAATTTGGGAAGAAGTATGTAAATATTTTAACTGTTTTTAGGCAATACAGATATTTTTGAAACATTGTCATTCCATTTATGAAATATAATGAAAGAAGTTTCAAAATCTTAAATATTTCATACAAAGTGTGAAGGAGTTTTTTTTTTATTATCATTAAAAAAAAATTTGGAGTTCCAATTTTTATTTGTACTTTTTTATTTTCTACTCTATTTTGAAATGCAAATGTGAGGTAAAGAAAAAATTAAGTTAATTATTTATCAACTTTATGGAAAATTAAATGTCAATAAGAAATAACTTTAACATTAGACTGATTACCAGAGTGTGTGTTTTATCAGAATTAAGTAGAATATGAATGGTTCATTACATAATTTTTAATATTTAACTGTTTGTGAAAAAATCATTATACAAATTAATGTGTTCTCTTACATGAAAACATGTTAATGTACACTTTAATTACAATAGGGAGAAAGAGAAGCTCGTGAAAAAGTAAAACGAGAGCAGGATCTGGCTTATGAAGAATCACTCCTGGCTGATAGAGCTAAGGTTAGCAATAATTTTTCTCTCCCTTTTATGTTGTTTATGAAATGGAATATAAAAAAACGATAATATATGCATTGAACTGACATATTTTTACATTATCATCTTTTGAATTTATCATTTATAAATAAATGAAGTTTATTACAACTTGTAAATATCTTTTTTAGGGAATAACTTATCCAAAAATTTCTTAAGGCATCATACTAAATTTGTTTGTTGAGGGAGATAATTGTTTAAAATTGTATTTACAACTTGATTTTTTTTAATAAAAAAAATGGTATTGTGTATTACCATAAAACTACAATTCTTTAAATATTTATTTTTAGAAATGTTTTTTTAAATTGTATTTCTTATTGTTTAATAGATTTATTTTGGAAGTAAATAAATGTATGTGAGAGAGAAGGGGTAGAATTTTAATATTGATTTGTGGGGCAAAAAGAATTAAAAAATGCACAATTTATGTATGTAATGTACTTAAAAAATCATTCAGTCTTATATCTTTGTGAAGTCATCAATTTCTTCTGGAAATACAAGAGTTATCCCCCTCTCTTTTCAAACTATGTATCAATTTTAATATGTAAATATATTTATTTTTTTAATTTGTATTGTGTATTGTTTCAGTAATTGATTTACCTTGAAGGAAAGAGAAAAAAATTATTATAACTTAGATAAATGAGTGAAAGTTTTGGTTATATGCTAAAAACTTTGAACATTTGTATGATATTTGAAAATAAAGGGAAAATGCCTGCTTAAAAGTTTTATGGTGGTGTTATATACTTTTCAGTGATAAAATTTTAAGTACCAAAAATTCCTTATTGTATGTTATCAGAACTGTTCCTTGTGCAAGTAAAATCAATCAACTAAAAGCCCAATCATTTGTATGTTGATTATTTGAACAATTGACTGTCCCTTTTTTTAATTGCATGTAGAAATTCTGCTGATTCTGTGAGCATAAATGGTATTTTTACCATCTAATGACCAATACTTTTATTTTATTTCATTTTCTGTTTGAAATTTTAACATAAAATATTCTTCCTCTCCAAATGTAAGGGATTTAACTGTAGTGAAATGAACTGTTTTTGAACTAATTTTGATTTGTCTTGTTGAATGATTTACAGATTATGTTCATCTTCTCTTATATTTATAGTTGTGTAAATTTTGGATGTTGATAAAGTTCAATTCAATAATTTTTAGGAGGAAGCTCGAAGGCAAGAATTTGAAGAAAAAATGAAACTAGAAGAAGAAAAATTGATGAAAGAAGAGGAATTGGAACAGTTAAGACAACATGAAGAAGCTATCAAAGATGTAAGCTTGAAAGGAAGGAGAGTGATGTATTACATGAAACATTGCTGATGATTAAAGATATTTTTTCAGTGTAAATGTTTATAGACATTAATTGCAAGACTTTGCTTAGTGCATTGTAGTGGATTTATATCAAAATTCTTTTTGCACAAACCTAATAAATTTCACTTATAGAAAAATAAAATAAGAAATGAACAGTTGTCTCCTTAGCTACAATGATAAACTTCGTGAATGTTCTTGTAGTAGTAAAACAAACTCCCTTTTTCCCTTCTACACTAGTTATCTAGAATCAGTCTGTTGAATCACGGTGTATCATGGAATACTATACTGGAATCAGTATTGGTGATTGTAATAAATATTCATGCATATAAAGTATGATTGGACTGTATTACAAAAAAAAAAATCTTTTGTAGATGAGTGCCTTTACAGTGCAAGACTTTTCTATTTATTATAAAAGTACAGCTATCCTCTTGAGGTATGATACCCTTCCAGAGCTCTTTTTTTTTGAAACAGCTCTATTTTTCAGGTTTTTTTAACTTAAATATTTAAGTAAAAATTTTGACCTGCACACTGAGAGGCTTAGGTGCTTGATAATGATGGAACATTCTTAAATGTTTCAAACCAGCTTAAGCTCTATAGCCGTAAAAATAAAAAATGTATAGCATTTACACAGAAATTAAAATGAAAAAATCCAGGGTCTTTTCATGGAATTTTACTCAATTAGTAATTGGGATACATTAACAGAATTTAGTTGTTTGTTAGTTATAATCAAATCATGTAATTATATTTTTATCTTTTCAATCTTATTTATTTTTGTTTATTGTATGTGTGTGTAAAAAAAAATTAAACTATTGTAAAAGCTAAGCTGTCTTAAATCTAAGATGTCTAACTCACACTAAGCATAATTACTATTTTTCGCCTTCCATTGAGGAGTTGGTCATAATCTAAGGAATTAAAATATCATTGGCAATAAAAATAATATTTATTGAATTGATTTGGTGGTATTAATAGAACTGAATGAAATTTTAATTGTTAAAAATATTTGTGAAAAAAAGTTAACTGGAATACCATTTCTATATTTTTGTTTTAGGCTGTTAGAAAATCTTTAGCTGAACAATTACCTCCAGAACCTCCTTCCGATACCACTCAACCTGTGAGTCATATTCGAGTTAGGTTACCTAATGGAGGTATTATTGGTCGTAGCTTTGCAGCAGACACACCATTATCCTTATTATTAACTTATATAGCTTCAGAAGGTTATCCTACAGAACAATATAAAGTACTTGCCAGTTGGCCTCGTATTGATGTAAGTATATAATTTTCCTTTTTTGAATTCTACATCTAATATAGTGGTGATTGTAAAATAGCAGTGTTCTTTTAAATGAATTAGTCTTTTAAACAATTATTTCAGCTTACATATACAAATCCTTATCTTAGTAATCATGAATTATCATTCATGCAAAAAATTAAATTTCTTTTTAAAAATGAAAATCCTATTTTATTATATTACATTCTGTTGCCTGCTTTATTAGTGAGTAAGCAAAAAGTATTAAACATATTAACTGGAGATAATGCTGTCTAGAACGAACAAGACAAGTTTTAGTGCTTATAATTTACTATGTAATAATTTGTGGTTGAAAGTGAATGTGTAATCTACTCCAGATGTGCAATCTTTTGGGAAAAAGGAGCTTTGGCAAAAATCCCATTTCTTTGATGTTTCTTATTCTCATTTATGATTGCAAATGAGTTAAATGTTTGTGTAATGAAAATCAAAGTCTTCTCTACTGTGCACCGAACATTTGATAAAACCACAGCAGAAATAATTCTAAAAATGGTGTTGTGTACAAAAAAGATAACAGTGTTTATTGAGTGATTATTTACAAATTAATTATATAAGAATACATTTAAGGCAAAATTTGAGCTTGATGATTTTTTGATAAGTTGTTTTATATTTTTTATGCCCACGGAATAGTAAAAATGATATTACTCTCATTTCATCGTCTACATTTAAAAGTCTCTTTTTTTTCATTTTCATATTTGATAATGCTGAAAATCTGAAATTCACACAAATAAGATGTGGAAAATTGTAACAATACAAACTTTTTGGGCTATTATGTGATAATCACCTCTAATTTTAATCCAAAATGAATTAACTGACTCTTCTGAAAGTTTTGAAATTAAATCTTGATTATTATACAGACCAAAATTTGTTCTTTCTCTTCGTTCAAAGTTAACTCATGTACGGATGTATCCTTTATCACAAATGGATTACAAACCCAATCAATTTTTTTTATACCTAAATTTGGGAAATAGTGTTTAGTCACAGTATAATTAAGAATTTTTTAAATTTTGGCAGTACACAAAAGTGCCGCTGCACAAGGGTTGAGAATCACTGCTTTAGTCTGCATGAATGGGATTGAATTGATGAGATGCATGAAGCAGACTTGCCGTATGGAGTATTAGAGATTGTATAAACACAGCTATATAGTGATAATAGAAATGGTTAATAACAAATACAAAATGTAAGTTAGTGTATACTAAGGCTCTTTAATGCAAGACAGAATTTTTTATGTAATTGGCTTGAATTGCTCATAATGGTCACCACACAAATGTGTTGCATCCTCTTTTCTGATACTTGATATATCTTCCATTTCATTATGTTTGGTTGAAACAAGATTATTTTCATGTTGTACTTTTTGATGTCTTCCATCAAGCCACCAACATCAATGTTTATGTATATATGTAATAATTCCCTCTAATATCCTTTTTTTAACTCTTTGTACTAATATTAAAAATAACTTTAACTCTTTGGTTTAAAATTAACATTGTAATCTTAATCGTAATCGGCTAGTCCGAAATCCCTGTCCCGTCCATTCTATCCAATCAGAACTACTATTACATAATCATCACTCACTTGCACTGCTGGTATAAAAGCAAAAATCTTGTGTAATCGCTCTCTTTTGTCTACCTGCCTTCACCATGTAATCAGCCGGCTGCAACGCGTTCTGTGTTTGTCTTTGTCTGTGCCATGATGTTTGCTTCTTTTTATGTGTAATGCTGTCCCTACTGGATCTTTATGTGTTTCCAGATGTGAATAGAAAGGAATAACCATTTACATGAGTGCCTCTTCGATAATACCGTACTCAACCACACTCCACGTAACACTGAAAATCACACCACTGACCACGCCCTACCTTTGGTTCGTTACAGTAATAACATCCACTTGTCACGTCTTACAATTAGTTTTACCAATCTCCAGAAATATAGAATTATTACATATATATATATGTGTAAAACCCAAATATCATGTTTGTGCCGTCACATGGTATTCAGTAATGAGTTCTTTTACATCTTAAATCAAGAATAACGATTACATTGATAAATAAAAGAGGTTGAGGAAATGTTCCTGCGATAGATAAGCATAATTTGTAGAGTTCGATAATTCTTAAGATAATTAGTAGTTAATGGTTCTGCGTTAAACTTTCAATAGATAAACAGTATTCAACCATTTGTGTTTCTCTATATGGCATAACTTGAAACATTTATCATCATAGTAATGCCAGGTCCATTTTATTTGTATATCTTAGGAATAGAAATGTTATTTGAATTCTGTGACCGGCAAAGTCATTGTGACAATTAAGTTTCTGCTGAACAACTATTGAATGCTATATAAAACTTATCACTGAAGGAAGTAAAATTCTGTCATTCCATATCTAGATATGCACTATACTGGAATGTGTGGTATTCAAGACGTTACCCTAATTATATTGATGACAACATGCAGTTGTGATCTGTTGAGACATTTTTAGTATTGAAATTATAAGATTTTGTTATTTATGTACATGTTTCATGCATAGTTGAATTTCAATAAAATGTTTCTTTAAGGCACTTTTTTTAAATTAACAAAAGTGTAAATAATCTGATAATAATTAATGTTTATTTTTGATAGACATGTCCTACCAAAAGTATTTTTTGATTCACATATGTTAACATGACAATTTTTGAAATAATCATTGCAGATGGAAAAAAGTTAGTGATGAAAATTTTACATTTAATATTGCTATTCATATATAAAACGTTTTTCCCCTTTTTACCAAAAATAAAATTCTAAGTTTTACAATCACAATAAAAAAAAATTATAATAGCATTTTTATGAAAAAAATGGAAATGGTTTTTTTTTCTTTTGCCTGTGAATCTGTTTTGCTACTTTTAAGGAACAAATGTAAAAAGAAACATTTATTTCTCAAATTTATACAAATAACTTTTATAGAATTCTGAAAATAGAGTTCAATTTAATTATCTGATATTAATAATACATATAAATGTCTACTTTTTATTTTTCAGCTCACAACCACTGATGAAACAAAGACTCTAGAAGAATTAAAATTATATCCTAAAGAAACATTGACACTAGAAGAAAGATGAATTTTTACATAATATATCATTAACATGTGCTTGTTTCACATCCTTCGTGCAACAAGAAAAAACTGTGCGCCTACACAAAAATAGCTATTTGCTACAAAAATTAATTTATACCTGTGATATCCACAAAGACACTAAAAGAATCGACTGCTGCGTTCTCTGAATCATTAATTGGTTTCCAAATTTTAGTTCACAAATTGCTCACTCAAACTGGCAAAAATAGAGAATTCGTCTTATAAACTAATTTATATTTGCTGTAAAAAATGTTTGTTTTACTTCTGTTTTGAAATATTGATTTTTTTTTATATATTATGCTCATTATGTACAGAGTTCTCTGCAGCCATTTGAAGAAAGTGTAGATTTCATTTAAGTTACGAATTGCATGACTGCTAACTTTCTTACACTCATTTTGTAATATGTGTATAAAAATATACAGCTACTGTAGAAATAAAATATAGAAATTAAAATAAAATGTTCTGTACAGAAGTATGTTTTTTCCTCAAATTATATACATCCGAAACCTGGAATAAAATATATTAAACTTGGAAAGTTTAAAAAGACAAAATCGTCTGCATTTAACATTAATCCAACAAGGTATTTAACAAAGCTGTAAGTTCGGCATAGACCCATGATTTCAATTGTTTGCTAGATATCTGAAATGATTTTTGGATTAAAAATATGTAAACTATATATACACACACATAGTAACTACCTCAATTCATGTTGGTATTTCACAAAAACAATGCATGTATAAAACCATAAAATGCTGCATAAATAAGGATGCAAATTACAATTTCAAATATGTTTTTGGATCTATTGAGAAAAATTTTAACTAAAAGCATAATAAAAATGTACTGGCAACATGAATCGATATGTCTTGACTGCATAATTTATTTTAATAGTTTTCGCTACATTTTTTTCTCATCATGGTGACATTTAAGTCGTACAATTAACAAGAAAAGAGATAGCTTGAATAATTTCTGCCAGTCTCTTCATAGGTAAACAAGATGGTGTCAATGCTAATGGTTCAAAGAGAATTAAATTATAAAATTAATTGATTGACTTAACTTCTAAAACAAAATTCTACTTGCAAGTTTTTACGCTAGGTAACGTTCAAATTTATGGATCCCCTAATACTCTCTTAATGTTCTATTATTCTACTTTCCATAGGTGTTTAGAACAATCTCTGCAGTGACTTTATTCTATTGAATTGGATAGCTTCTCTAAATGCGTGACTTCTAAACTTTGTCAGCCATTTTTATAAAGATTCCAAGTATTTTGGACTCGCTATAAAAATCTGTTGAACTGTCTCAGCAGAAGTTGCTTACACAAACTGGGGGAAGTGGTCTTGAAATGGTGGGAAAAGATCTTTCATTTTCAATAAAAGTTGGTTGGGACAGTCATTCCCTAGTTGTTTTTTATGCCACCTGATCTCGACTGCGTCAGATCCAAGCCCACAAAATTCATCACGACAAAGGGCTAGGATGTATGCCTGTCGTTAGCCATAGCCTTGAATACCATGTAGGTGACAGTACGATTTAGCTTTGTTCTCCCTCAATTTTGAGGGAGAATACCCTGGGGGAGGGTCAGGGGCCTCCCACCTCTTTTCCCCATCCACCAACCTCACGGGACTTGGACTTGTCGCTTTGGCTATTTAAGAGTACCCCCATACCACAAAGGCACTATACATTTACGAACATTCATGTCTTCTCCAGAATTTGAACTGAGGCCCCCCTAGTTGTAGCTGAAACTTCAATGTGTAGATTTCATAATCTTCCTATTAGAGAATTTTTTAAAGCCTCATAATTTGTAGGGGGAGGAATGCTCATTATTATGTTGCTAACTTAGTAAAGATTTCATTTGTCTATTACACCAAACACATGAAGATACTGTTTTTCCTAATGAGCAGCATTTTGGCAGCTAAGCCTTTTGCAGACGCTGCAAGTCACTAAGTGCGAGAGCCATTTCATGGGTGACACCATCTAGTGGCAGCTCCTGCTACCAATTTTTATGCTTGGATTTATTCAGTTAAAGTTATTGTCGGATGCTAAATATTGCCAAGAGTACCAGAGCTAAATTCTTAAGGGATATTTAGTATACCACATAATATGACATACGTGCCTGTGATTTTTGCAACCAGAAAATCTATAGACTCCAGCTCGGAGCCAACCCATAACCTGGTGCTTACGATTCGTGCAAGGTACTTCTAAGCCACTGGACCGACTACATGATACGTAATCTCACTACTGAAATTCTAGTTGTGGCAAATTTACTTTGAATGTTACTCTAGCATGCATAAGAGATTTATTCCTGATGTTGTAGTGTTGTTTCTATCAGAATGTACAATGGCATCAAACAAGTGTGGTGTCTTTAGTAATCACAAGGAACAAGAGAAAATCAAAAATGGTATTAAGTCTTTATTCAGTTTATCAGGTCACTGATTTCTAGGACGTAGTTGCATCCAAATGAACATCAGAAAATAACTAAAATAAAACTTGCATTGGGAACACGTTAGAATCAGATTTATTTGTGTATCTATTAATTTTAAAGATGAAACAAACGTTAGTTATCAGGGGAAAAAAATTTGTCTTGTAAAAATCTTGTTTTATAATAGCCATGGTGTATGCAGCTGTTTTCCATACTTGAATTGATTGGGTACAATCTGTATACGATTTAACTGTAGAAAATTCAAATTGCACTGTAGGAGATAATACAGATTACTCAAATCCACACTTCCATTCAACAGTCAAAGATGGCATATAAAATTATTTCAAAATGGGACAGGGAATTCTCTTCATGGGATTTAATTTTAAAATTAAATGAGTGTAGCAAATATTCAACAGAAAAAAAATTTTGTATTAAATAATTTTCCAAAGTTCTAAAAATAAACAATTTTAACCCCTTAAAACTGTTGAGGAAAAGATGGAGGATTCGCTCACCAGTACTACTGTTTTTCACAGAGCGACAGAAAAAGTTTTTTCAATCACTTTCTCATAGATGTAATCAATCGAGCTTCCGTACTAAAAAAGTTCATACTTTGCTCCTTTAGAAACGGTTTTTTGGGGAAAAAACATAAATAAGAAAATTCTCTGAAATAAGTCGGTTTTTTGCAAATACTGTCAAGACCATTGTATAGCATTCCAAAGCCTGCAGGATAGTTTTAAAGATGGAAGCCCATAATGCAAAGGCTCGTAATTTGGAATAGCGAAAATCCATACTCCAGGGGCAATGACTGAGTAAAGGCGCTTATATAATTGCCCGCTATACCTTAAGTGTTTAAAAAGTAATATGGTGAAAAGTATGAATCATTATAAATGCTGAATCTACAAAAAAAAGGTGAGTTGTAACTTTTATATACAGTTATATTTCTCGACTTACTCAATCCTGGAGTTGTGCTATTTTCAAATCTCATGGATTCATTTTTTGTTTGAGTGCTACACAGAGAGCTTTTTCGACTTGCTTGTAGCGCTCCAACTTTTTTTTCAAAAGCAGGGGCGTTTTAAGATTTCTTGAGGCCTTGGGCCCCTACCCAAAAGTAGGCTCTTACACAAATGTAGGCCCCACCTATGGCCCTTAAAAGTATTCGTACAAACAACAACCCGAAACCAATGTGCATTATTTAAATCGCAAAACCAGCTCGACCGAATGCATGGACGACGGTCATCACACATAGCCAGTTGACATATTGTCCGAAATTCCCCTTTCTTCGGAGAATACAGCTGGAAAAAACATTTGACCGTTGAAACTATTCAAATCAGGATCGTATTCTGGCTGAGACGAAACCGGGACCACTTGGCCCATGCCTGAAGACGTCCCTGTTCAAACGTAAGACTTTTGGAAACAATTTAATGTTTTAAGGCCGTATCACACGTACACGTTTAAAGCAATTTTTCGTCCAATTCGAGTAATTTTTACTCAGTTGCCATAGCAACCTCTTTAGAACAATTTTTTGCTAGCGAGCTCAAAAAGATGTTCCAAATAAAAATTGCTTGAAATTCCAACCAATGGGGTTCTTCGGTGCCCTACGTCATAAACAAGATGGCGGCTTCGGTTTCGTCTAACGCTTCAGATATGCCGTATAATATTTTAATGGTGTATAATATTTTAACGGCGTATAATATTTTAAATAGAATGGTGCTCTATTTCTGTTTACACCCATCAACAAAAGCGCAAGCGAAATGAAAGAAATAATTTTGGATGTTCGTTTTCCGAAGCAGAAAAATGGGCGAGTAATTTTTGAATGTGGAGATAGAGTGCGGCTGACGTCAGAGCATGTTGTTTTGTTTACGGCAACCCTTCCCCCTCAGATTCGGCCAAAAATTGGACGAAATAATTGCATGAAAAATATTCGTGTGATGCGACCTTTAGATGCAGTGAGCATCATTGGACAATCTTGTAATAAAGTTTCACGAAAATCTAAATGGCGTCTGAAAAAAAAAAAAACGTCTTTTATTTAAAAAAAATCACTAAAACTCAAACGGAATTAGTGCCAGAGCCTAATAAAATTGGTAAAGTGATTGAAGAAGTTGTCAATCTTACCTGGCAAGTAAATTTAGAACTGCTGGATTACCACAATCAGGAGTTGACAATAAGAGCTCATAGAAATGCAAGAGCAAGACATTGAAAAACTTAAGTCTTTAGACTCAGTTCAAACAGAAATTACGCGTGGGAATTTGACAAAAGGCCTCAATTTAATTGAAAACGGTTACAAGTTATTGTTAATATAGACTTCAAGGAAGTGTGTATTTTTTCAAGAAATTAAAAAAATTAGCATACTTCGAGGAAATTTTACGGGATAAAAAGAAAAACTTTTTTTTTAACTACAGCAGAGATTATTTTGTAAGATTTTCTGAAACCTTCTGCATCCAAATAGCTAACGTTTGCGGTTTTGATTTGTATTATCTTTTTAAAAACTTTTTTGATGTGTAACATCTTTCCTCTCGGTTGCTGGATATTTGTTGGGAGTGATTTCATGAAAAGGGAAAGATGTGTGTAACAGGATGTGACGTAAGCGCGCGCTGCTTGATTTGACCGATGAGAGTGCGTAGCTGTCTTTTCGCTACCCTCGCATGGGGGTACAACTCTAGTAGCCATCAAGCACTCGACTCTAAATCCGTTGGTCACGATTACGAGGAACATTCCTGGAAGAATGGTATGACTCGAAAATTGCTATAAACGCATCCAAAACTGAAGCGATCTTCTCTAACATTAAAAAGCTCCCCAAAATCTATGTAAACGATTTACTAATACCCTGCTCTCAACACACTACTTAGGCGTTATACTAGATAATCACCTCACTTTCAAACACATAACATAGATAAGAAATAAATTTAAACAATAGATCTGTAAAATTTACCCTTTAATTTGCAAGAAACTCTGCATTGAGCAGAGAAAATAAACAGCTTATATACAAACTCATCCTCCGACCAATTATGACATATGCCACTCCAATCTGGGCCCATGCAGCTAGATCCCATATTAATCAAATTAAAACTTCTCAAAGCATCATCCTTCGTCAAATCTTAAATGCTCGATGGTTCATGAGGAACACTCACCTCAGGACCACAAGCAAAATGCTGTCAATTAGACAGTTTAGTAAAAAGATTGCAACAAACTTCTTTCAAAATATTGATAATTCTAGTAATGTCTCGATCTTAGATATTGAAAAATATATCCCTGATCCAAATTTCAGCAGACCTAGAAATATTCTCTCAGACCCCCTCTTCATGTAATTATTTTTCTTCTTTCAAATTTCACTTCCTCCATCTTAAATGCTTATTTCACCTTTTTCCACGAGTCCCCCGTGATTTAGTGGTCAGAGGCATTCGCTCCCAATGCTTCACATCGGGTTCGATTTCCAGATTCTTCCTTTTTTTCGATTTTACTATTTACTCTTTAAAAAAGAGATCCGACAGATTTTTTTTATTTAAATGTTCCTCTACTATTTTTATTCATGGTAGTATTTTTAATAGCTTTTAAAAAAAGCTGTTTTCTGTTTTTATTTTCAACTTTTTTTCGTGATCCTAGCTGCATTCCCATTGGTCGGTTTCGCCCCATCCACCCAAGATCGAAATTCTAACTTCGTTTTCGGCGCTTTCTGCCGACTTTGAAGCTTCTTTTCTCAATTTTAATGCATTTTAAATTTTTATTTTCCCAAAATCTCCAGTATTTTTATTTAAAGCAATTAAGCTTAACAAAGGGCAAAAAAGTCAATCATTTACAGTCACTCAAATACCTATTGATATGAGGTTGTAGCTCGAAAGAGCTGAGTACTCAAGTCATTCACCCAACGATATATTGGTGGACATAAGTGCGGCAGAATGCTTATTTGAAAATGGACAAACAGTGATTTCGGTGGTCGTATACATTTCTTCGAATCAAACGGTTAAAAAAAATTAAAGATTTCCTGCATTTTGTACTTTTACCATACAACAAAGGTGGTTCTGCTCTTTTAAAAAAAATTATCACTCGCTTTCCCTGATTTTGAGTGGTGATTTTAACTTTAACTTCAGTTTGCCAAAAGCTGAGCCACTCATAGCTTTTATGAATGATGAACTCAAACTCTAAATGAACACAAATTAGAATGTTTCGACTGCTAACAGTGGTACTGTTATTGACGCTGTTTTTCAACGGTTTTTAAATACTTTGAAATCACAAGTATATGTGTCATATTTTAGTTGTTAAAAGTCTATTGTCTCCGCTCTTCCCCAAATTGAACAAGAATAATTATTTTTGATAAAATATTGCATTTTTTACTTCGTTTGTTAATTAAATACAATTTTCATTAAAGATATAATAATTCGGTAGAAAATTATTTCTAATATCATACCCGATTCATATTTTTTTCAGGAAAAAAGTTAATATTGCGTATTTACCACGATAACATGTCAGATGTTACACATCATATGCGACTACTGTATAAGACTCGTTTTTTTTTCTTTCTAAATTCTTATTTTCTTTCGTCTCTGACCTCAGTTAAAAATAATTTACACGTATTTATATGCAAAATTATACTTCCGACTGCATACTGTGTATATTTGGTCTATCAATTAATAAACTGTTGGTAAAAAAAAAAGCAACACTATGAAGGAATCATCATAAATAAAGGAAATTTAATGCACAAACGACTAGTATTACTACAAATAAAGGACGAAATTTTCAAAGGAAAAAAACCATATTAATGTTCGAAATCAGTATTTGGTGTAGCCACCACACGCTGCAATAAGTGCTGCTATACGACGTGGCATGGAGTCCAACAGATTTTGGATGTCTGCTTGTGGAAGAGAATTCCATATTGCTTGTTTGCGCAACAAAGTTCGTCTTTTGAAGCTGCAGGACGCGGATCAAGAGCTAGACGCCAACCAACCCAGTCCCCCCACATACATACAGACGTTCTGATGTAGAGAGAGAAAGGGGAAATTTCCATTGGGATAAGTTATACTCTCGCAAAAAGCCTGTGCAACGCTGGGTGAAACAAATCCGTCTGACAAGAGAATAAGGTGGAAGCAATTTCGAAAAAGGGGATTTTAATGACATTCATATAGAAATTACACATGAAATGCTGACATCGCGAGAAATTTTCATGGGCAAAAAGTTATACACCCGAAGAAGCCCGTGCAACGCCGGCCCATGCAGCTAGTTGCTTATAATGCTCCGTTATGGAAAATGTATTGTTAACTTATCTCTAGCCTTCATCTAATTAACATTAAAGTGAATTATTATCCTGTAGCCATTCGATAACGCTTTTGAGCAATAATGTAAGAATCATATATTAAAAATGTATCAAACATTGCACTTGATAAGTGTGGTTTTGTGAAAAGAAAAGAAAAATATATCGAATTTTTAAAGTTTTTGGCAGCTTTGCTTGGGTGATAGAAGAATGCAAATAAAGTGGCGTAATCATGAATGAAAGGAAATCGAATTTTTTCCCCATGAACTCAATAAAAATGGGCAAAACTGAATTTTTTTTTTGGTTTATCAGGTGCTTGCTTCATAGCACTCTAAATAATACTCAAGTGTGTTGAGTTTTCATTTAATTCAAACATTAAACTTTATCAAAATCTACTGGAATTTTATTCTGCGTGTTCATTCCACGGCGGCAAACATAGATCTACACGTTGTACAGAAAATGCCACGTTTTTAGTATTTTTTTATGCTGTTAAATAATAAATCGATACGACTACATGAGTAAAGAAAAATATAAAAACAGAAATATAAATTATGAAAACCATTTTAAAAATTAACAGAAATTAAATGCATTTACATAAAATCGAGTTTAACAATTTTATTTAAGTTTAACATTTATTTGAATAGAATTAATTTCTATTTTTTGCCTTTACCATATTTCGCCGATTCGAAAAACAGTTTGGGTGATAGAGAGGTTAATATATTATTAAAACTAAAGCCAAAAAATGCGTTTTTCAATATCATGTTCGATTTTCCACATTTTAAATGTCTACTGTAGTCTTGGTCTTAAAGCGTATATCTCATATATCTGGCCTGGGGAAGGTTGATAAAGCCATGTATAAGGAAACGGGATTAGGTCTAATCCCTCCATCCTCTATCTGGTATTTGGTTGGCTTGGTGTTGCGACCTGGCGGCTGGTGGTGGGCGGAGTTTCGGAGGCAAGAGCCAATGAGATTAGGAGCAGACAGGGAGAACCGAGTCTTCCAATGTTGAATGTTGGGAGTGAGCATGGATTCGAGAAGTTAGAATGAAGTAAAGGTTTTAGGAAAAATATTCGATGGAGATGGAATAAAAATTGCATTTAATTAAAATATGTTAAAGGGGGAGATAAAAATTTTCTTGTTTTGGTTTGAGCAGTTTCATCTTTAGTACTTTTAAGATTTTGAGAATTTGAATTATTTCAGGGGATTTTTAATAAGAATATTAGAAATTAAATTTATTAGCTCAAAAGCCCAGAAAATGGCTTGCTATTTTTATTTTCATTTGATTGTATATTGTCATTTTCGTTCGATTTTCCTAACAATGTTAGCAAAAGAAACTCCTTCTTTGTCTTATTATTATTGAAAGTCGGCGTTTTGTAAGGGCGTCTGGGTTTGGGAAAGTGAGGACATTTTGTATAACAGGCCGAATGGCCATATTCCTGACAATTTATGCAAAATGGATTTGGGGGAAGGTTGAGTACCCCTGCTGTAAAGTCATTACTTTTTTATATGTTACAATACAGTCTGACTCCGAGTTACCGAACCCCTCCCTATTTGACGAATTTTTCTCGTTCCTCAATTAAAATGAAGGCAAAACCTCTTATTTAACAAATAATAAACCCCGAAATAACGAATTATTTCAGCAGCCAGAAATTTTTATTTTGTATTAGAAAAATTGGATTCCCCCCCAAATGATATATCTTTTTGTCCGGAACAGAAAGACTTTTCTTGCAAAAAAAATTTCAAAGGGAAAGGGGGGGAACCATTATTAGACTTTACAGATGCACATGAATGTAACCTGTCGTGTGAGTGTTGGGTAGGACAGGAAATCCTAATCCTTATCTCCCAAGAGGGGATATTTTAAGATTTTAACAATTATGATACATTTGATGACGGATTGCCTATCAGTGCAACTGAAGTTGTGGATAGTGTTGAAGTCAATGAATAGCAATTCTAATGAAGAAATTGATAATGATATTCTTATCAAAACCATCGCATTTTCTAATGTTTTACATTGTTTTTTGAAACTGTGGAAACAACTCTCTCTTATGCAACAGGCTGTAAATGATACACTATTTTCTTCCCTGCATGAAGTCAAAGAACTCTTTCTAGTCAGGAACCAGACTTTCAAACATCTATTAGTCAGTATTTTAAAATTTCCAGTCAACTGGTGCATAATTAACTAAAGTATTTTTTAATTAATAAAAAGTGTGTACTTTCTAACTAAGGATATTTTTCGAGTAGTTACTAATAGAATTTCTAAAAGGTAAGAGCAAAAAAAAAAGTTTGTATTTGTTTTCAATAGAACGAATAACTTGATTTAAAAGGGGGGGAAATGATGTTCAGTTCCGATGAATTCGTTAAAAAGGGGGTCCAACTGTACACACATATATATGTCTTTAAATTTACCTTAGTGAGTATGAGTTTTTATAAATCAAGACGATACAAAAGAAAAGTTTCCTGTAAGCACTTTTCTCAATTTTTTTCCCCATTATTTTAAAAATATTTGTGTCACATATTTTGCTTCATAAAATTCAAAATGTTGTTTATCCTTTATTTTAAAAATTTGCTCAAAATGTCAATCCCACAGATTTTTTTTTATCTTTGTCATTTTTAAAAATTGGCAGGTAGGAACATCATTAAAGCCTAACAATTCTGCCTATTAGGCTTATTTCCTTCTTTATTGCAATCTTTAAATGTAATCTACTTAAAAGTTGAAAATATTTAATGAAATGATGGATCACTATAAGCAATGCTAGCATAAAACTGAAATTAAGAAGATTGGTATCCTGATGATTGATAACTATAATCACATTAAGAACACATTTTTGTATTTGTATGTTTATTGATACAGTTACGTAACATATGAAAAAATAAGGAAAAACGGACAACCCGAATACAATGATGACAAGCTCCTGGTTTTCAGGGCATGGATGAATACTTGGACAGATGCATTCAACTTCTGGAGCTTAAGGCCAAACCTTGTCTTGCATTATCCCATTACTGGGCGGCCAAGATAGCAGCGCAATAGACTATAAATGACAATATTAGAAGTTAGAATATATAAACTAATTTAAAATATCTCATATTTACATAGGCACAATAATCAACAGTTGGAACATTAATATTTCTAATCACAAGTTTTTAGGAGAAATTATCTCTCTCTATATAAAAAAAAGTTTTTCATGATGTTGTAATAAATTTATCATGTACTATCGCAACAATGCCAACCTTCAAGATAACTGTATAGATTGGCAACTCTGATTTCACGTGTCGTATGCACTGAATTGGCAACTATGTGCTTCATCCCACATAATGTTGCCAATACGCTTGCGATAGTACATTATTGGAAGCTTTCGCAGAAAAATATCACCCTTATTGCCTGGACTGGAATCGCTGCATGAGAAGAAAGGCATTGTATCATATGAAGGCTTATTAACAATCAATGGAACTAAATACTCAACTTTCCAGGAAGCTGCAGGCTTATTAAAATCTAGAGGATTTTATCAATGGAGTGTAGGACAATGCAGCTTCAATGGTGAATTTAACTGAAGAGGAGTGCCAAGAATGAATTTTGCAAAAAGAACAAATAAGTAGAACTACATAATACAAATAAATTACAGCTTTACAATTTGAGCAATGAGTAGGAACAGTTGTATAATTTGTACGATGGGGCTTGGTCTGCGTTAGGGGGAAAGGGGATACCTCCCTAGTTTATTTTAAAAGTTATCTTAAAATATATTAATTTCTTCTACTAATTATATATAAAAATTTTAACTATAAGTTGTCTAATAATATATACAACAAAATATTAGTCTAAAAAGATATTACTCTATATCTTTAGATAAAAGGTTCAGTAAAGCTATTATTTTTTTCAAGAAAAATAAACATGTCTTGCTACCATACTTTTCAAAATTAATGTTAAAATGTGTTGACTGTTATTGATATGTATTAATTCTACACTTTTTTTTGTGTTGTTAATTAAAAACGAACACAATATAGCTTTCTTTAATCAATAGTTCTTACTTCACATAACAAAACCACCAATTATTAATGATAACTTCAATTTTGCCTTTTTATCTGTATTAAGGTAATATGTGAACATAATAAAACTTTACACATTGAAAGCAATTAGCATTTACAACACTGATGAGGAAATTAAACATTTAACACAACATGGCCCAATATTGTTGCTTCAACCAGATATTTGTATAATACTATACAAAAATTGGTGCATGTTTATAGTTAGAGCAAATACTTATTTTAAAAAGGCCATACTTTGGTTTATTTAAAAATAAGCTGAAGTACCCAATAAACTACACATTTCAGAATTCTTATAAAGCAAGCTCCACTCATGTCACACGGATTTCCTTAAAAAGGACCAAGTTTAGATTTGTCATGTAGACAGAAAATAAATAATTAATCAATATTAGGCATATTATACCATAGACCAATTTAGTCATATCAAAAGACGTTGGCAATTAATCTGTAAATGCTGTCAAAGTTATTATTGTTTGAACATGCGCAGGGATGGTTTTCCACTTTTAGATGCATATCACATTTGGCAACACCCTTTGATTTGAAGGAAGTGCTCGACGGTATAATACATAAGTACCCAAGATAATACACAAAAAACTGTGGAATTCCTCTAATTTATTGAAAATTTTTCATGTGTTTCTGTTTCAATGTCAGCTTAATATGTAAACAAATACCTTTTAGAACTGATACTCTAAGAAAGAATTATGATTCTAAGAATGAATATATCAACTTTCTTTACCTAATGACACTTTCTTTTATTTTAATATATAGAAAATTCTTTAACTGATGATTTAAAACTAAATAAAAAGAAAAAAAAGTTTCTAGTTATATTATAAAATAACAACAGTTTCGAATGTAGTAGAAAGATGAAATTGCTATTAACTCAATATAACAAACTTATTTAATATAACACAACTAAATTTAGAATCTATTTTCCAAAAAGTTAATTCAAAAGGTATATTCAGGTATTAAGATATTTCTATGTGAACTGGAATATTTTTCAAACAATTCTAAAACACTTTATGAATGAAGTAATGAAATAACAGTTTTGAAGCCATGAGCACAAAAGATGTGGACAACACCTGAGCTGGCACCCCCTTCTCTTAACTTCCATACCACACCAAAAGGAGTACGTTTGGGCCTAAATAGATTTAATGTGCATTGGCTTCCTCAAACACAGCGGGTCTTCAGTGGTACGCTCGAACTCATGACACGAGTCCATAACTTGACCACTAGGCTACCCCAGTCTATTCTGAAATAGAAATATTGTTCTGAAGAGAAGACATAAAAAACAATTACAAATTAAAAATATTTATCAATTATCATGTTTTGCCAATGAGTGAATATTAGGTTTACTGATGCAAGAATGATTCTGATTAAATTGTGCCCAAGATTGATATTTTTCCAATGAAGAGGTCGAAGAGATCATTTTAAAAGAATTAGATTGAGTGAGCTATATTTGTGAGAAATATGATGACATGGTTATGAAGAATACACCTTCAGTTAAACAAGATTCCAAAAATGCAGTTGTTTACAAAATTAGTACTTATAGTAATTAAGACCTTACTTCCAAATAGTCTTATAAAAAAGTATTAATGCCTTTTAAATTTAAAGTAATGCAAGATCGTCACCAAATTTTGCACTATTTAGCTCTGAGTAATCAAACGGAATTGTACTTTAGCATCTTCTCTATTACCAATGCAAAACTGAAGATATAGAAATAATGAAATAATCTGTTATCCATCATTCATGTATTCCAAAAAAAATGTATGGAATCCTACTTATATTGATACAAATACATTCTTGTTCATATAAACAATTGATATATATAAAAGCATGGAAATAAACCTTTATACATGATGGTAAAAACAATTATGATAAAATTGCCTAATTATGATCCTGGTAATTCTTTTATCACAGCACAGTCATCTTGCAAAAAAAAAAAAAAAAAAAAAACTGTGCAAATAAGGATTTATCAATCTAACTATAAATTGCTTCTAAATATTTCTTGCCTCCCATCGGCCTATGGCCTTTGTGCCATTAAAAGAATGCACAGTAAATTAATATTAAAGACTTTTTGATTAATTGTCTTATTACTAATGGAACTAATTTGTTATCAGAGTGCTTTGCACTAAGTAGCACTTGTTGAGTGATATGGAATCCAAGATGGCAGCCTAGTTGTAACAAATTGTCAGGAAAATAATTTTAAAGAGCTGCTTTGAAATATATTTAATACATATATTGAAAATAAACCAATATCAATCAATAATTTATCAATATAATACAATAATAATTATTATACATACTAATTCTATTATATAATTATATATTATTCATAAAATAATTATATAATATATACTACAAATTAACCAATAATGAATATAAATTAATAATTGCAGATAACTTTGAATATTCCACGAATTTTGAGTTCCTTTAATGAATTTCAGCAAACAAGGAAGGTTTAAAAATGCATTCAAAAGCACTGCACTCGTATTCTTTTAAAAATATATCCTGGTACTCACCAATGGTATTAGAGATAACCATATTCGAAAATAGCACAAAATACAACATAAGACTGAAGCAGCAGCTTGAGGAATGACTTTAATGAAACTGGGTTAAATTTTTAGAGAAATTGAATTAAAATTATCTGAAATTAATAGGGTTACTGGGGAAAAAAAATAACAATAAACATTATCCCCATGGCACAACCGCATTACCACACGATAAAAATATCAAGGTAACCATAGTGTAATGTTATCGCCCATCAAGATAAACAAACAACTTGGCGCATAACACTCTGATATCAAATTAGCACCAAAAGAAATTTACAATTAACCTATAATCCTACATCTTGTGATATTAGATTTTAGTATATTAGTTTCCTCAAGTTTTTTCCCCCTCCAAGTAGTTCTAAAGTTTTGTACTCTAGCCTTAATATAATTTCAGTTTCCAATGTGTGAGTAGACAATCATTTTCATATTTTCTAAAATATTAGTGTGCAATAATGATTCTTAATAAAAGTTGTCTTTGAATATCATTGCATGAAATTAATTTTTCCCCTTTTTTTAAGTACTTGCAATATACACAAGAGGGCATCCTTAAATTTTAATACTAAAATTAATTGAAATAACAAAAAAGACTAAGACTCCATTACATAGTCACCATCCAGAGTAATATATTTTCCAAGCATTTGGCATTTCAAGATCTGTAATTACAGAACTCATTAAGTATATTGTTTAAATCCAAATTATGAACTTTTTTCCAAGAAAGGAACCAAGTAGTATTTTTTTTCCTATTTGAAAGATAAGCAAATATGGAAAATAATTCAAAAATATTTTACACGCATTTATGATAACAAGTTTCATTGCTTTTGGCGATACCTTTATGTAAAATTGCAGTTCACATTTTTTTTTAACCAATCACGACAAATACACACTCCTTACTTAGAGAAAATTTTTCATACATTTAAACATGTACCTTTCACAGTAGTCTTAAGATAATCTTGAGAACTTTATTTCCTTAACTTTAGAAGGGATAATTCTAAATATTTTTGAGGAATATTTAAATAATCAAAGATATGATCTCAAAACACTCTTAACTTTAAAACTACTAGTTGGAATGGCTTCATATTGTTCCATAGATCGGGGTTTGTGGATTTCATGCCGTGTCAAGTTCCAAAGCACAGTTCTTAAAAAGCTATGAAATTTATTGATGAAATGAATTCTTAAAATACAGGATAAACAGCAGTAAAACTTGTACAAAAGTTCTTCACCTTCTAGGGAACTCAGATACAACTATCAGTGTTTAAAATACATGTACCTAACGATAAAAGCTAAGTGGTCACAGGCAACACACTTCAACACAGCTGAAGTAGAACTAATTCAGTTTCAGGAAGCAACTGCTATTTATAATCCACACGGCTACCTTCTACTTTCTCGAAAAATCTGCTAAGATAAAAAATCATGATCTTGTAGACTTCTCAAAATTTCCAGAAGCCACCATACGGTCATCAAAAATAATGCCAACTTGGCTGCATTTCCAATATTTTGCTAAAATGCCATTGAAATGCTATTATAATGTAAAGGACAATGTTGCTTGTGAATGTTGTAGTTTATCGTAAATCCATGCAACAAAAAATAAATTAAACTGTAATAAAAATTAAACTTGCAGATTTAAATTATTTACGCTATTTTAGGATAAATTAAGCACTAACCACTCAATATTCATAATATAGCTCAATCTTCAAACACAATATGTCCAAGGCAGTACAATCCCCGAGTAAGAGGCACCAATTTATTTGATAATCTCTATCTTGAAATTTTAAACTATCATAACATTCATTCTAAAAAAATTAATGTGGATAATTTTTAATTTAATTGATTTTGTATTTACATTTGCGAGTTTATACTTTTTACACTACATTAACAAATTAAAAAATAAATACTTCCTAGTTTGGACACTAAGTATAAAATTCATTAAAATCTCATACCATACTATGAAAATGTGTATTATTGCGAATTACAACAATTAATATTTGTAAATGAGATTCAAAAGCCAATGGTATATAATAATTTTCAATTTAATGATTTCTATTTCATTCCTGGAAAAAAAGTCAAATTAATTGATTCTAACAATAATAATATTTACCTTTTTATATGAAGTGAAAGTTATAGTAATGTTGCACCTCAAAGATACACAATGGCTATTTTGAACCATGGTCAAGTGATGAGGACAACAACCAAGTTGGCCCCCTCCTCTCCTAACTTCCAAACCACACCAACAGGAATATGTTTGAGCCATGACAGATTTAACAAGCATAGGACCCCTCTACCCAACGCGTCTTCAGCAGTTCTAGGCTAGAACTAATGACATGCTAGCCATGAAGTCTGTGACATTACCACTACTTTTTTAGGTGAAAGTTGAGTTAAAAAATGTATTATTCACAAAGAAATGTATCTAAATTATGAAAATAACACACACTTTGATGGTAAAAAAATTCATTTTTTTAATGATAAAGTATAACAATCAGTCTAGTAATAAGTACAACTGATGTTTTCTATACAATTGTAAACTGTTATACAAATACCTTTTTTACAAACATTTACACATGGCACAACATAAACTATGTTCCTATGAAAAATAAGTCACATTTTTCATTGAAATGATGTTGTTGCCTGTACATATAATACACCGAGAATAAAAATGAAGCAACAACAAAAATTACCAGGAAAAAAAACTTGCAATACATTAAAATATTCCGATTTCAACAGCATTTCAAAGACACTTTAAATTTACAAATTTATTGCTCATGAATAAAATGATTTTATAGCTCTAGTGTTTGATTTAGTTTAAAAAATTATATATAGAGAGAGCATAATATCTTTGAAAAATTATTCTAAAAGTCATGAAAATAGTTCAAATGTCACTATTTTATATTTATGAAAAAGAAACTATAATAGTTACATATAAAACTGAAATAATACACAGAAAGCAAACATATAATAAAAAAATAGAACTCTGCCATTGTAACTCAATATTTTTTTAATCAACAGAGAGAGAGTTTGTCAATATCACATTTATATTTTTAGTTCTGATTAATTATTGATTCTGCCATCTGGAAGCTAGGAATCTTCTATATATAACAGTAACATATATTGCAAGCAATAACACAACAAACATGTCATCAAGAAGACCTAACATTCCAAATACTGCTTCCGGTATCATATCAAGCGGAGAAATGAGATACATAACTGCAGCAATAAAACATAAAAATATACGCAGACGGAACATATACATTATACCTCCGACAGAGAAAAATTCGGTTCCAGCATGGCGTAATAACGTTGGTAAATCCCACACATAATCCATCAACTAGAAAGTAAAAAAAAATTTTCATTACTAAAATTGCAATTTAAAAAAATTGGATCAACTAAGTTTTTACAATCAGTAGAATATTCCAGTGCATTGATATTGATCAATATGCAAAACAGTATTAATAATTCAGATTAATTTATTCTAATTAATACACATGACACTTACAGAAATTAAATGAATTCATGCAATTATTCAAATAAATTCGAAACAAGTTTTAAATGCCTTATTTAAAAATGGATGCATAGACTTAATTACAAAAGCATTTTAAGAAACAAAAATTCAAAAAGCCATGAAAGAAATGAGTTACATTGTTTAAAATAATTTTGAACTAGTTTATTACTACAACATTAAGTCACAGCTTCATCTGGAATGAATAATTTACACACACACACACACACAAATCACAGGCTAATGTAAAGTAAGATATAACCTGAAATTTAGATTAGATACAAAATCTTATTAACAAAAGCTGGAACTTGAACCATGCTCTTAATTAACATTTCAAGTTTGTAACTTTAAAATAAAACTGAAAGCAAGTTTTGTGCACGGTACATGCCTTCTACATCTTCAATAGACCATACACTTGGTAGAGAAAATAAATAAATAGAGAGAGAGAATGGCTGTATTGGATTTTATAAAATGCTGGATGAGCCAGGAATATGGAACAATTGAAGCGTCGACTGGCACACACATTTATTTTACAGCTGCATTTCTAGGATTAGACAGATACTTTTGTACCACTGTTACAGCATGACACTTTTATCTCTACATGGCAGGTCTTTAGCAATATCTGTGACTGGATAATGCCAGCCATGAGTTTGTGACCATGACCACTAAGCTACTGCGGCCACATTGCAGGACAGGATTTTACTTAAAATGTGGTTTCAAATATTACCTTTTTTAAAAACTAAGGTACTGCAGATACAACAGAAGATTGACTATTGGATGTGGAGGCAGTATGTATTAAGTACATTTAACAGATAGCCAAGTCTTTGTTAAAAGGGGAGTAAATTGGAAGATGTATAAGCAAAAGACATACTTGGCTTGGTAAGGATGACACAACAGAGGAAACCAGATAATTGGATATGGAAGAAGTAGCATTATACACAGGAATCTATGACTGACATACATTTGACAGGGTAAGTACTAAGAAAGATGAGGGATTTGGCTATGCTGAAGGAACATTGCATGTCAAGGAAGATAGCATGAGGTGGGATTGAGAAGGCAATCGTTCAAAGAATTGTACAGGTGGTCGGCCATATTACTTTCATAATATTTTAATCTGCTTGTTATATAATGGATAAAGTTGAGAATTTTGTAAACTAGGCATATGTTTGCAATACCTGCAAGTTTTATTAATTTTAAAACTTCGAAATGAAAAATATTTATTAGTTTAGATTTATTGATTCCCCCCCATTTTAAATACAGCTTTGAATCAGATGCAAGGAATTGGAAACCCAATTAACATCATTTGGTTCTAGATTGTAATCTATGAAATGTTGCTCAACAGACACATTTAGAGCATATTTTAGTTGTCCACCACAGGATTGTTGTGAATCTATGAAACTCTAAGGATTTGGACAATTCTTTAAGAAGACCCACAGAGGATTCTATCAGATTTCCACCTCAAACATGACAAAAGGTCAATTTTAGAAACCCCTTCAACAGAATTTGGAGATTTGTGAGAACTTACAACACAAAGAGAATCTAGGTATGTTCTTGCTAACTGACACCCTGAGTTTGTTTTAATGAGCAAGCCTAATTTTGTAATGGACTTTGAGCCAATACTTAAATTGTTGGCAATTGTATTTATTGTATATGGTTTGCTTAAATTAATGCCTTTACCCGGGTATGAAAGATGGATCCGTGAAAGAGAAAGGGTATTCACATCCTGACATCCCTCTACCAACCATGGAATCAAAAAAGGAAGGAATCAAAATCAGTTGATACTGGTCAAGCTTGGCACTTATCTGGAGGTCACTCAAGACATAATACAGTAGCATCAGTGCAAGGATCTGATGATAGAATCCTAGATGCCCCTTATCTAAAGGGCTAGCTGTACAACAATGTCGTTGAGGATCTAGAAGAAACTCCATCGACATCAGCTGACTGACAGAAGTAAGCTCACTCCTGCAACATCTACAGTGAAGCACGGACCAAAAATATTACAAAAAGTATATCTCCAGAACCCTATTTTCTTCTTTATGACAGCAAACATGGATTAGCAAGTTAATGATGTTTGCCAAAACTAAAATACATCAAATAAATAAGAAAACCAAGAAACAAAATATTGCATAGTAAAAAGAGGACCAAACTATACTCGTTAAATATGTTAATATAAATAAAAACATTGAATTGTATAAAAATTTTAAATTACACAATTGGTTTAAAAGTGAAAAGAAATTAGATGGCAAGGAGAGAGATTTGAAAATAGAAGTGCCACCAAGGTGCCTTGGAAATATGTCACACATGTTTACCACACACACAAAGATAATAAACCCTTTGAGAAAGGAAAAGATCATTGTCAATAATCAATTTCACTAAAAGTAGTAGTTAAAATTTTTAAAAAAAGTAAATCCATATTCCATAATACGTCTTGCCATTCCTCATTTTTGAAGCAAAGTCTTTATAAAAATATAAATAATGTCACAATTTTTCTGCGAACCAAAGCTTTTTCATGGACCACTGTGTGGCGACTGCTGGTTTAGAGTTATTTCATTGGTAACTGATATTTCTTTCAAAAAGAAATAGGGGGAAAATATATTGAAACATTTTGACAACTTAGTCAACTCTCGATAATTCAAACCTTTGATAATACGAATCTCTCGATAATTCAAATTATATGTATGCTCAGTCCCTAGAAAAACTCTTGATATTTTGAACTAAAACAATACGTTTTGGTACACTGAATATTTTGATGAAAAATCTGCACCTGGCCAGACTACACAATACGCAAAAAATTCGAAGTGATCTTATATAACTCGATAATTCGAACACTCACTATCATGTTGAATCCTGTAGCAAACAGGTTGGAGCTTACAAGTTTTGTATTGTATTGACCCCCTTTGATGACCACCTAGGGGTCCTCACATTCGAATAAAGACAATTTCATTGCTTCCCTTCTTCAAGTGGACAATAGACCAACCACACCTGTTTTCAGCTGTTTATATCTTTCGTTAAACACGTGGCCTTGCTACATATGTCTTTAGAAAGAATGGTCCGCTATCGTGAGAAGAGATGCGTAAGGATTGTGTATGAATGTATAGATTGTATTCTTTTAATACAGGATTTATAACTTTTGCATAGTATTTATACTGTATATAATATGTACTTTTTAAAAATATTTTCAAATAATTTTATACATATGTACAATTGTTGTTTTATAATACATAGTTTCAAATTTAAATGTGTCCGAAAAAAAATTCTCTTCATGTATTTTGGGATTTTTTTCCTACTCTCTTGATGATTTGAAGTTTTTCATTGGTCCCTCCAACTTTGAATGATCAAGTGTTGACTGTACACACATTTTGTTTTAACAGAAAATTAGATGATACGGATTTTAAGCTATTCTCGACATTAAGAGTTAAAACTTATAACCTACTTAACAAGTTGGAGTGAAACATTTTTCAAAATTTTTCTCATCTAATTTTTGAAAGAAAATTTCACTCCTACAGATATATTTCAGGTAGAATAACTTAAGTTGGATTTTGAAAAAATAATTGAGAAGAATGAGAATGTGTTGCCATTGAGAATAATTTGATATCTTGTAACCAAACAGAAAATTAATATTATATAAAGCATACTATGTAACTAAAATATTCTCATTAGTTGTTATTAAGAATAATTTTACTTCTAGCCAGTTAAATTCAGAATTATTATTTTTAGCAAAGCAATAATAAATTAGGATAATTCCATGACAAATGTAGTAAATAAATGTTTTCATTTATAATCACATGCTTTGGCTTCTGCTCCTTTAACTTTTAATACATCCATTCACTTTAGGTATTATATTAACTCACACATACAAAAATTACATGGAAGTTACTATTTGAAAACACATTAAACAAACATCGAAAAAGCTATTTTGGTGACAAGTAAGAGAAAGAAGAGATAATAGGTCAAAAGTGATTAAGTAATTTAAATAATAATACGAACAAATAACAAGCAATGATAAAGAGCCCATAGTTAACTACTTTCATGTTAGTTGAAAAATAATGCAGGTAGGAATTGAAAATTTTTAATATCTCCCAAGGATACACAAAAAATATGGTTATGGAATTTGGTGCAAGATACTTAGCTTCAATGAGTTAATATGTAACAAAATTTCGTGGTAAATTAATTTAAATACATTTAAAATAGATCCGATTTATTATAAAATTAAACATTTATAGCAGATGGAATTTAATTAATAAGAAATATTTTTGAAAGTCCAATATTTAAATAGCAAGATCTACTTACAGGCCTTGGTTCTCCAGAAAAATGCCGATTATAATCATTTATTCCTTCTAATAACTCTGTTCTTTCAGCAGATGATATATCTGTATTATTTGTGAAACACTGCAGGAGAACTGAAACCTATATAACACATTAAAATTGTATCATGCAACAGGTAAACATTCAACTACTGATACACAGAATTAACAAATAGTTGATTTCATAAAATAAATCTACAACTTTTTCCAACTTACCGTTTGTCTACAAACTGGGCAATGAACAGCTCCCATCCAATTTCCACTTCGCCAGTAAGTGATTATGCATTGTGCTATAGTTAAAGAAGTAATGATTAACAAATAAGAATATGACACATATGTATTTAGTTCCATAATTAAGTATGCGATTAAAACTTAAGTCACAAAATAGCATTTATCAATAATATATATATATGTATCAAAATTAATCATGTGAACACTGAAATCATAGAACTTGCACATAATCATTGAAATAAAAGGTTTAATGTTTCAAAATGAAAAGTAACTGATTACAGGAATAAATTAACGTAGTTCTATGTTTCATACCTCAAAGTAATAAAATAATATGAAGTAATAATTTTTTTAAACAGCTTAGAATGTTAGTGAGGCAACATTCTTCAAGATACAACAATTTAAAATGAATACAATTTAAATGCATGGCACAAATTATAGCAAAATTATGATATGGATCCTGAATGCAGGCCCAGTTCATTAGTCATTAGATAAGAACTGAAATCACAACCAGCTTTAAATTTTTTATAGAGGGTAAGATAAAAGGCCAAAATTAATTATATAAGGCAATTTGAACAAATGTTGCAGCAAGTAATGACTTTCTACTATGTGGACAATTTTAAAAAATGAATGAATGCTTTAAAAACAATTCATGTACATTAAATTCCATTTTTGCAAGATATTTTTAAATAAATAATGTAGGTAATAATAATCAACCACTAATTCTTATCTATTGTTTGAGAAAAATAAACAGAACATGAATTAAGTGAAGAAACACTTAAAGTTGAAAAAGTATAAAGCAGACTTCCTAAGTCAATTCTTCAAAATTTCAAATTAAAGAATGCTATCATATTAATGAGGCCCAGTGGTCAAGTGGTAGTCTATTGCACTTCCACACCACAAGTCTGGGTTTTAAACACTGGGTTGGGCACGGTTGACAAATGAGTACCAAGCTTGCTTGGGAACTAAACACTGGGGTTTTTACATCAGATTGACTACCAGAACAGAACATCTGCTCATGCACCTCAGTGCTCAGTATTCGTCAAAACTGAGATGAGCACAGTTTGCCTTGGTCTGCCATGGGCTACTGCACCACTGAATTTAGTTTAGTTTTAGCATAATATTAATTAACCTTCATAATATGATCCCATTTTCAATCAAATTAAACTTCTTTCTTATTTTCAGTCATATATATTCATAATTATATAACCAAATTTATATTTACTATAACACTTAAATATAAGAAGGTTTAAAACAAACTTAAGCATACGCATATTTTACTACATATCCAATGCAAAGTCAATACATCATTGTAATATACAAAAGCCAAAGCAAATGCATGTATCTGTGATTTGTTTTACATTTCACCTTGCAATAGAGCAATTGTGGCCGCGGTAGCCGAGTGGTATAGGCATCGGATCGTGGCTGGCTTTGTCACGAGTTCGAGCCCAGTACCACTAAAGACCCGCCGTGTAGGGCAGCGATGCACGCTAAATCTGTCGAGAGCTGAAACGTCCTCCCGTTGGTGTGGTGTGGTAGTTAGGAGAGGGGGGTGCCAGCTCAGGTGTCGTCCACGTCACTTGACCATGGTTCAAAATTACGTGGTCCGTCGCCAAAAGCCCTCGTGCAGCTGAACAGTGCGACGTTAATCTTCACTCACTCACTCACTCACGCAATAGAGCAATTACAACGAGGGCTACAAGCAGTGGCCTAACGTACACCCCCACATTGTGGGGTGGCCCAGGATTCTAGAAAGCCCAAAGCCTGACAGATGCCAAGTATGCAATCCTTCGTAAGATATGGCTTGGGGCCCCAAACCTGAATTTGCATGGGGCCCTAATATTCTCAGTTACACTTCTGGCTACAAGCAACAATACTTAAAGTAATAAAGTAAACATCTAAGCAAATTCACTTTCTGTTTAAAGATTTATGAAAGTAATTAGACAAAATTAACTAAATTAAAATTTTAATAAAAGAATACAAACCACAAAAAAGATGTCCGCAATTGGTTTCAACAGGATATCGAGGTTCATTGAGACAGATAGGACACAGGCTATCTGAGCCATAATGAGCTGAGGAATATCTTTGCATGTTGGGATCAGCATTACCATTGAATCTATTACTTATTAATGATAGCTGTTGTGTACTTGTAGATGGCTGATTATACCCAGTATTAGGATACCGTTGCATTAATCTAAAATGAAAATGTTTATTTTGTTTAAAGTATTTTGCTATGACATCAGAATTATATAAAACAAGCTGGTATACCCATTCTTCACATGGGTGAACTGAAAAATTAAACACAGATTGAAGGATAAAGAAGTTTTTAATGAGTTAATTTTACATGAATTGCAAATTTAAAAAAAAAGCTTTTGCATACCTCAGCTACACAAAAAAACACCTTTGTTAAATTTTAAGTATGTATATCTAATAGCTGATAAAAGGATTTTTTTTTAATTTATAACTCCCCGTAACTCTTGAGGGTCGATTTTTGAAAATACCTCCCTAAGCTGATCTCTGCTCAGCAAAAGTAACACATTGTTAAAAGTTTTGTGTAATGAATGCTTAAAAAATAGTGTAAATAATTTATTTCTGAAAGTGTAATACATTAATATTACTTTCTGTTGTATTTATTTTATGTTAAAATTGTAAAATATCCGCAAGCAACGCCGTTTCTTAAATTATAATGGTGATTCAATTAAAAACATAGTGAAATGTTAACGATAGAGTCAAGTTGGCAAATGTCTAGCTACTTTCACAGCTTGAGCTTTATTAGGCTTCGTAAGACTTGCGGTGTAGGGGAGCGATGCACGTTAATACTTTATCCGCCGCATTATGATTTACTCCAGTTTTTTTCATACAATATTTTTTTTTTGGATCATTACATTGAAAATTAAGGGATATACATAAACAAAATACTCCACTTTGGGAAATTTAATCTGTTAGAGCTGATAAATTAATTAAAGATATTCCACTGCAAAATTAATTATATACACCATTCACTTAAAATAAATAGTTAAATCGTTTTCTAAAATCTTCATTAACCAACAAAAACATAAGACACTTAAATTTTGACAAACTATTTTATCGGGACAAAAGTAATAATCTTTGCAATCCGCTGAAAGCGTTGTCAGCTGAAAATGCAATAGCTGCTACAAAAGTATTCGCCTTCCCCGCTAAAATACTCATCATAAAACCTGTGCTGCCATACATCTCGGAAGAGTGGATTTCAAAGAATATTCCTGCGAAGTATTTGTAGAATATTCCTTCTAAGTTGGTGTGGTGTGGTAGTTAGGAGAAGGGGGTGCCAGCTCAGGTGTCGTCCACATCACTTGACCCTGGTTCAAAATTACGTGGTCCGTTGCCAAAAGCCTTCATGTAGCTGAACAGTGCGACGTTAATATTTACTCACTCCAAAAAGTACAGTACAGTAGCTATAATTATTTTTATAATTAAAAATGCTATATCTGGCATATTCAATTAAAATTATAGCCTTATAATTAACTTCTAATCACAAACAAATTTTGAAAATTCATCCAAATGATGTAGTGTGAAAGAGAAAGTTTATTTACTGTAAGTACCAGAACCGATAAAAGCATTTATTTTGAAAAAAGATCCATTTCTTACTACCAAATGTGCATAATAAAATCATAAAAAAAACATTCAAATAAAGAGAGATTTATAACAACCTCTCCCTTCAAAACTTAGTTTTATTCTGAAATAAAAAAAAATTAGGGATTGTGCTGATCACAGGAATTAATTAGAAGCGAGCTGATCACAGGAATTAGTTAGAAGTGAGCTTATCACAGGAATTAATTAGAAGCAAGCTGATCACAGGAATTAATTAGAAGCAAGCTGATCACAGGAATTAATTAGAAGCAAGCGCTTTTGCAGCGCACGCCAGAATTAATTGCATATGGCAGAATTTTTTCCTACTTACTTGACAAATATCCTTATATTTTGGACACTTCACACAATATCTTTATAAATTATAGCCTATGTGTTATTCTGATGTATAAGCTATACTACTGTAAAGTTTCATTAAAATCCATTCAGTTGTTTTTGCGTGAAAGACGGCCAAACATCCTCACAAACTTTCATATTTATAATATATATCTAGATTTGACCAACTAAAAATTTTCTAATTGGAAATGCTTTTTATAAAGTGTGCATCAATTTAAAATATCTTCAATTTATTTACTTTAATAAAAAATACTAGTAGCCAGAATAAACAGTTCCTCCTCATTGGGATATCAAACTAATAAAATACTCAAGAGTTTTGGGAGACGGCCAATTCTAGTTGAGCTTCATACATAGATAATCAACATCATATTTACCTTTTTGAATGCCTATAAATCAACTATTTATGGACAACAAACAGTATGGTACATAACAAATAAAAGAAATACTACTCCACAACACAGAATTTCATGTACAAAAACAATATTCCTATTTCCATTTTTACAAATCTATTATTTTGAAAAATATTTCTCCATTTGATGCTAATATCTTTAGTCTTTCTTTAAAATCAAAGTAAAATTTAAAACTAGTTAAATTATAGATTACAAAAAATGAGAGGGTACAGATACAATACTGTTCCATATATTGTTGATCAATGGAAAAATTTATGTACAGCTGAAAATGTATAACCACTGCTTGGGTGCTAAGAATTCTGTCATAAATTGTAAGCTAACTCTGGATAACTTTATCAAACTTTCCATGGCATTATGTTCTTTATCTAGCACAGAGGCTGCTAACCTTAGTATGCAAGATGAAAAATTTAAAGATAATTAAATTCTAATCAAAGACATGCTTTAAAACAGCTTCAATTGAAATTCTTTTATAAAAATTAATAATAAACCAGACAATAATAATAATAAACCAGGATAGCAAAATATTGTCACCTTCCAAATGTCAAGAAAAAAATTAGGTATATCTCCTTCCTTTCCTACACTTAGGATGCAATTAAGAGTTAAAGATTGTCTTAAGCAGTTGAATTGCTTACTTTCTAAAAAAATTTCAAAGTAAAAGTTACTCTAAGATATTTATTTTCTCTTAAACAAAGATAAATATAAATATAATTGAAAATACATAAATACCAGTAATTAAAATATAAATCTAATAGACCAATATTTAAAAAAAAATACAGCTTATTTAAAAGCATTAGAAATATATTTGGTATTTATGTATTATACCGCCACTGAATATCATTAATTCAAAAAATATTGCCATTATTACTTGCTTTGGATGTGCACAGGGACATTTTCTACTGTTGGCCGTATACCACAGCACTTAGTGAGGTCTTTTGATCTGACAAGATTGGTTGATGGCATAATATGCAAATACTAAAAATCCTGGATGATTTAAAAATTTCCATTCAATTAACAAATTAGCAGGTAAAAATTATCAAATCCAGGACTAACAATTTGGCAAATTCTTTGAATCAAATTTAGATAAAATATTACATACAATACAATACTCTTCAATTTAATTAACTTATGGAAATTCCAAAAAGCTCCTATAAATAACATAATTTGAGCAATAAAAACCATTTTACAATGTCCTTTAGAGATTTTCAATTTGAAAAATCAAAAACTGTTTATTCTGCCATTATGTTAAAAGAAAGAATGAAAAGAATATTCAAGAAAATGTTGAGTTGAATAACAACTTTATTACTAGTAATTCAATCGGAAAAATTGCCAGAATTTAGAACCAATATTTCAAAAGTTGTGAAAATGGATGGCAAATCAAAGCATCTTTATACTAAAGTAATATATTTTGTTGAAAATTTAAATGCAAAGTTGTGTTAAGGAAACAGAAAGAACCTATAAATACTTCTTATTCAGCCAAATTATCCTAGAAATGATCAGAAAGAATCCTCTACATGTAGACTTTAATATATTCCAGAAATCAAGAAAAAATGCTCAATTTCAGTTTTTTAGTCTTATTTTTTTAAACAGAGTTTTACTGCTCTATTTTAAATACTGCAAATCATTTCATTAATAATATATTGGTATACTGAAAACTCTTAATTCAATTCCTTAACATGTTGAGTTATCAGACTTTTCTATCTAGCTTCCTGCTTGGTCTCTCTGTTTTAGAGACTTCATCGAAATGCTCATATTTTAGAAGTATAACCAAAAAATATATGCATTACTGAATTCGATAAGAAACTAGCTGCATACCTTAAAGATAATGAGGAAAAATTTCAAGTAGCAGTTTTGTAAATACAGCTAAAAAAAGTCTGTCACTAACATACACAAAAAAAGCCCCAGAAAAGCATCTTAGATGTAAAGATATTGCAAACAATGCTATAAAAAGATGATATAGCACTAATTGAAAGGAAAATCACCAGTGATTCACCAAACCAGTTGTCTGTAGTAGATGTCACAAATTTTACAACTGTTTATATCATTACTACAATAAACTGAATTTCTTGTACTTTTTGTATTTGTGATATTTTTAAATTATATAAAAATTAGCTTCTCTATGTGTAATTTTTTAAAAAAATTTTCATTTCCTTACATACAATATTATGGCCCAAAGAAAAAGTGTACTCTCAATCATTGGTGATCTATGTGCTCTGAATCACTGGCGTAACTAGTTCTAAGTGGACCCTGTATCAAAATTCCTTGGGGTCCTTTTTTGGAAAATTAATAAAAAAGACTACTTTAGTAAAACTTGTCTGAAAGTCTCAAAATAATACTCAGGAAAGTTCAGTCGATAACCAATATATGACTAACATGACACTTCATGTGTTAATGTTTAAAAAAATTAATGAAAATAAAATAAGAAATAAAACAGTCTTAGCAATAATTAATATTTCCTCACAGATTCCTGACATTATACATGATGTAATATTTTAGCATATAAAGAGGATTCAAGATAAAGAAAAATAAGATGCTAAACATGGGAAAAATATTAAGAGCTCCTGAAGCTAGTGGGATAGGGATTAATGCATTTTCCACTTTCAGATAGTTTTAATTTCAACTTTAGGTTGTTTTTTTAAAGAATAACATCAATTTTTTTAGTGTTACTGAAAAATTTTGGGAATTTTGAAATGAAAATTACAGCAAAGTGAACAGTTTTTAATTTTCCCTCTTAAAGTAATAAGCCGCTCCTTTTAATAAGCCCGCTTAAAGTAAAAATAGAAAGCTGAACAGGTTCTTTGACATTATTCATTTGCACACATAGGTTTAAAAAAAATCAATTAATATGTATAAAGTGAAAGGCACAAAAATTTTCAAATGAATATTTTAGTTTCAAAGGGGGGAACAGCAGATAACTAAAAATACTTATTACTGTATTACACTACATGTCTTTTTTAAACTACTTATTTTATTGTTGAAACTTTTTACTACTAAGTTTTACAACAAAGTGGTATGTTCTAAAAAAAATTATAGTAAGAAAATTGCAATAAGTATTTACATTTCCTATTAAACAAAAACATTAACGAGTCATACAAATAAAACAAACTATGTAATCCGAAATTAATTGTTCACTCATACACAAACAAAAATGGAAGGAATAGAATTTCAATTTAAGCTGTTTTTCATTTAACATTACAAGAGCATCACTGAATATTTTATGGGGTGTCTAGCCTCCAACGGCATTTTTCTTGTTTATACAACTACAAACAGTTGGCTGTTATAATAAATATGGTCAAAGTTTACAGAAATCTCTCATCACTCTTCATATTTACTATAAGATGGACATAAATTAATGCATTAAAACTTTCTGATCCCTGTGTATCTATGCAATTTTAACTGATTTTGATAAGATTGATGGGTTATTTTGCACATAGACAGTTATATCACTGAAACCCAAATGATAGTTCAAGATTTACTTTATAAAGGGATGGGAAAACATTAGAATTCCTTATTGATGACACCGGTCTTCCCGAGGTAGGAGGAATTTTTTCCTACTCATTTCATGGATTTAATTTCTAATGAAGTTATGGGAGATATGCTACAAAACTGAAATGGGAGATTCATCTCTTCAACAAATAGGTTAGGAACTTTTAATGGAGGAAAAAGGAAAATCTTATTTGATAAAAGCCGATTGAATACTCTTTAAAGTACAAGAAAAATAAAACTTTTTCTCGAGAATGCCCAATAAGTTTGCATCGCACTTTAAAAAAGATTAATGCTCAGAAAGTTTTGAATACATATTTCGCGCAATAAAAATGAACAAATAACACGTAATGGTCTGGATGACAAAGTATGAAGGTGTCTTAATATTTGATACATACTTTTTTTAAATTAAAAGGAAGCCGACATGTTTAGATTGTTACTATGATGTAAATACTAGACAAAGAAAAAAAATTAATGCAACCATATTTAAAAACTTAAGAAACTGGAAACCATGCAAGAAATAAATTTATATTAATTCAAGATAATCCTACCTGTTATACACGAAATATGAAAAGATGGTAATGCAAACAAATCCAGTAACAGACAATAAAACTTCATTTCCTATACCTTCCACAATGTTACTTTCATCGCTGCTCATATCCAACTAAGCAAGAAATGTGAGCAGTTCGTTTTAAGATATTAATCACAAGTAAAAATAAAACAGCATATTTAAAACAATGAGTGAAATATTAAATGGCCATGATTATACCATTTACCCGTTCAAATATGAAATCATTTGACGAAATTTTTGGTTTGGGTTTAATTACGAGATTATGATTAAGATTTCGATGAAATTTGGAATAATTTATCAGACTATTTTTCAACTAATGTATATAAATTAATAATAAACCAAACAAAAAAGTACTTAAAAATATCCTATAATTTTCAAAGACTTCTAACTGCTAAACTATTAACAAAATCATGATTACGAAAGTCCTAAGGGCTAATATAGTTTCATTCATCAAATATTTCAAAAAACTGCAACTGAATGAAATAGCTATCCGTGAAAAATAGTATCTAAATTACTATTGCTCTACAATAGTATGTTTGTTACTATGATGTCGAATATCTTAGTTTGTAAGAAACGAAAACAATATTTGAACTACATCTTTCTGTTCTACATAAGGGAAGGACTTTTGGAGGCCCTGTTGAATTTAATATTTTATATTCCGATTATGTTCATTCATGTCTAAAATTAAGGTCAAAACATAAAAGCCGGATGAACTATTGACTATGTTGCTGTGAAATCTGTCACAGAGAGACAAATTTTAATGGGAGAAAGAACAAACAATAGCGAAAATATCCTAATTGTGAATTAAGATACAGGGATTATAAAAAAGTGGGAAATTGTGAATCAGAGAAAAAGCATTTATATCGGGAAAAGTCTGTCTAATATGGAGTGTGACGACCGTTCACTTCTATAAAAGCCTCACAATGAGCATTCGTATTCATACTGTTTACGTGGGTGTCAATAGATGTTTGTGACAACAAAGCCTATTCTTTCAAAAACACAGCTTTTAACTCATGGGGGCCTTGGGAGGATACTACGCTAAGAAATGGCTCTTCCTAGACCATCCCACACATGTTTGAGAGGATCGAGATCCGGAGACCTCGAGAGCAAATCCGTACGATGAATATCTTATTCTCTTCAAGGAATTAAACTACAATGTGAGCTCTGTGAGGTAGCGCGTTATCGTTCATGAAAATATAGTCCGTGTCTATAGTACCATGAAACAACATCACATAGACTTCAAGAACATCACCCTTATAGCGATGAACATTGATAGTATCCACATCGAAGACGTGCAGTGGTGTACGACTGTCCAATATTATGTCGGTCTAGACAAGGTTTCCTTTGCTACCAGATTTGTCGGTTTCTGTTATGCGGAAGGGATGAAAGTGAGACCCCCACGTTCTCTCCAAATGACGAGTCGACGAGAATCACTCTGTGTGGTGATCTCAAAGCATCACACTGAAAAGAGCACACACCCATTCTTGTGGTGTCAATGACTGATGTTTTCGGTTCCACGGTAATCAGTCAAATGGACACACGCGACTGGACACCAGGTGTAAAGGCTAGCTTTGCAAGGCGTCTGTGGACTGTTTGCCTGAAAATTCTTATTCTAGAAACAGCAGCAAGGTCACGAGAAATCGGAAAAAATATCAAGGGCTTGGGGGATCCGGACCCCCAGGACCCCCTCCCCCTTGTGTTCGCCACTGACCGAGGCCCATTATTGTTAAGGAAAAATGTGAAACCTTTCATAAATATTGCTTTCGTCAACAGTGCTTTCTCTAATTGGGAAGAAACGTGTTTCTCATGGATAGTACTGTCGTAACTTAGAGGTAATCTGTACAAATAAGCTTTTGTATAGTTAGTTATTCAGAGAGTAAAGTTTGTATATTAAATTGCACCCGGTGTTTCTAAAAGAATATCGGTGTTTTAACGCTTTATATAGTATTCATTACATGTAACATAATAGTATGACTTATACATCGCATGAAAGAGCAACTGAAATAGTTTTGTTTGCTGGCATGTGTGAGCGTGTGCGCGAAACGTATGCTAATTTCCCCCCCTTTCTCGCCAATCAACGAGCTAGTAGAAAAACTAGTAAACATAAAGTGTTTTGTGTTCTCCAGTTTACAAAGACAGAATCTGCTGTAACTGTGCAACGAGCCTTCCGTATTAAGATCGGTTGTCAACCTCCAAACGATAGCAACATTTTTAGGGGCTATATCAGTTTGAAACAACTGGCTGTCTTTGTAAAGGGAAAAGTACGGGACGACCAAGGCTGTATTATGTAAGCAACTGTAACTGGTTCTGCCTATCTTGATGCTGTACAACTATGGCTATTTCCTCAATTGGAAGAAAGTAAACCAAATAACTTCATTTGACAGAAAGATAGTGCACCACCTCGCTGACACCTCTCAGTACGTGATTCGTTAAATATCACTGTACCCAACCAATGGATTGACCGCAAACAGCCTCCCGATAAAACTTGCATCGCATAGCCTCCACGTTCACCCGATCTGACGCCATGTGGCTTTTATCTGTGGGGGCTCATAAAGGATTGTGTATACGTTCCTCCGCTACTAGTTGACCTTCCATACTTAAGACACAGGATTAAAGCAGCTGTAGCAAGAATTTCCTCAGACACACTGAAAAAAGTTCGGGATGAACTCGCTTATCGAATTGATGTGTGTCGTGTGACGAATGGAGCTCACATTGAACCTTTGTAAACTTGTAGGTAAAACTGTTTCAGTTACTCTTTCATTCAATGTATAAGTTATACTTGTAACTTATATTTGATAAATACTATAAAGCGTTAAAACTCCGATATATCCTTTTAGAAACACTCGGTATTATCTTAATTTTTCATATGGTTCCATAAATATTTTCTTTCAAATGGGCTGTATTTTTGGCAGAATAACGTTCACAGATGCGGCAAGTCCCCAAGAGTGAAATCCCTTTTTTGGGCGGAATCATTTAGTGGCGGCTGCATCTACCAAATTTTTAATGCATCTTGCCGAGAGTAATAGTGCCAAATTGATACTCAAGGGATCTTTTGCTTGAATGCCTACGACATTTTTATCAAGAAAATTTATCGGCTTCAGTCGGGATCGAACCAGCAACCTTAAGTTTATGCGACAGGCACACTACCTTTAAGGTATCCGACTACGTTCGGAACCGGGATTTTGCTAAAGCGCATAAATGGATAATATTTATGATATTTAGTGTCACTTAGATTAGAAAACGTATGTAAAATTGTTGGTTCACTCCTAGGAGAGCCCACACCCTTGGCGCGAATTACTTTGGTTGGCGATAATCACGCCATCTTGGTAACCCTACTTTCAAACACTACATATGGCAACCCTGACTGTTTCTAGCATTTTCGTATTTCGTGGGCGCGCATTTCGAATTTCATTTTGTTGTTTGGCTCCGGGCTGGCTGCGTGTGTGAGGGAATATACTTTAGAATTTTTTACTTTTTTGAATGCGAAAGGTAAGAAAGAATTGATTGAATGGTGTATGAAGGAAAGATTGATTGCTTCTCGAGTTATGAATGTCCTAAATGTAATGATCAGCAATAAAACGCTTTCTTCGAAATCGTACCAGCCACGCCGAATGTTCGACCATTACCTCGCAGAATAAATATGGCGGCGCTCACACGATCATTCGCTTAGCGATGAGACCTTTAAGGCTTTTTAAAATCTTGTTACACTGTACCCTCCACTCGGAAAAGATCAGCAGTAAGAAAGTGCTGTTTTTATATTTTTTATCTTAAATGTTTAATATCTGTATTGTTTACATACATTTTCATTACGCATTCACCTTATCCCGCTATATTCCCTTGCCGTCATTGTCGGTTTCACTTGGCGCCATCTTGTTCCGACTTGGCGCTTTTCTCGCTTTGTCGCCAAGGGTGTGGGCTCTCCTAGGATTTTACCAAATTGGGTTTTAAAAATATTAATACAATAAAAAATTATTTAAGTACAATATTTTGACAAAAAATAAACATAGAACGACCCATTTTCAAAACATTCTTTTTTTATGAAAAATGCTTCTATTATAATAATATTTTGCCTACATATAACTTAGAAGTGGATTTATCTATATTTTACTACAACAGAGGGGAGAAATTTTAAGAAAAAAACGCCGATACCTATTTCAATGGGTGGTAACTCTGAAGATAATGTGCATTTTTCAAAAATCCTACTTCAGACTCTCTGGAGAAGTCTTTACTTTATATCAGCAAAATATTATTATCATAGAAGCATTTTTTATTAAAAGAAAACATTTAAAAAAATATGTTATTCTAAGTTAGTTTTTCGCCAAAATATTGTATTTAAATAATTTTTTTTTTTGTTATAATGTCCTTAAAACAATTTTATAGATGTATTCTAATCTAAGTGACACTAAATATCACATGAAAATAATTTATTCATGCACTTTTTTTAAAATCCTGTTTCTGAAAGTAGTCGGATACCTTAAGCAACCAAACCAACGTTACAGAAAATAAAAAAAAACAATCCTCTCGTTGGAAAAAAAAATTGATTTTGTGACGTCGAGTGTGAAACTTAAGAACGGAAGGCAAAAGAGAGTTAGCATTTTCTGACTATTGTCTTCAAGTTTGAATTGAGTAAGAATTTTCACTTCTTTCATTGTATTATTTTCCAAAAATTTGGGAAAACTAATTATTTTATTTTATTTACTTATTTTATTCTTATTTGAGAAAGGACCCACACATAGTTTTATTTACTTCTTCATATCAAACATGTAGAACTCAGGCTCCCAAACTTTTTGTCTCATAGACCACTTGACATGTTTTTCGGTTTGCGGTAGACCCATGCTTACCTAATATTGGAATTTTGCAAATTTATCAACTTAAGTGTCTTTTGGAGAGATGGTATAGAGTTACTTATTTAAAAGATTTCAATTTCTAACTGTAGTGAAAAGTATAGCGTTTAAAACTTAAGGCAGACATGCTATAATTAAATTAAGATTTAATAAATACATAAGATAACTGTTACATAAAATAACTGAACAACAAACAAATGATTTTAATGGGAGGTCAATCTTGTCAGGTTTATAAACATAAATGTCTTAGGTTAGACAATTTTTTTTTTGCAAGTTGACAACCACGCTGAAAATTCTCTTCACTAGGAAAAGCGCAATTAAAATTTTTCTCACGATATTCACTAATTTGGGTTAAATATCAGGTATGAATTTTTAAAGCCAAAATTGTGCTGACATCCATTTCTAAACTTTACTTTATGATCTCCGTTACTGCCTATTCCGATGTTCCGCAGGCCACGGTAGCTGAGTGGCCAAGATATCGGATCGTGGCTGGCCTTGTCACAAGTTCGAGCCCAGTACCACTAAAGACCCGCCGTGTAGGGCAGCGAGGCATGTTAAATCTGTTGAGAGCTCAAACGTTCTTCCGTTGGTGTGGTAGTTAGGAGAGGGGGTGCCAGATCAGTGTCGTCCGCGTCACTTGACCATGATTCAAAATTACGTGGTCCGGCGCCCAAAGCCCTCGTGTAGCTGAACAGTGCGACGTTAATATTCACTCACCCAATAAGTTCACTTATAATATGAGATTTTATTTTTCAATGTGACCATATGAATAGCCAAATCTAGTTTCAAATCTGAATAAAGAGCAGTTAAATATTGAACGAGGGTTAAAATGTCATTTTCCTGGCAGATTGTCTGTGGCAAATTGAGAAACTTAGAAAAGTCCCGGCATCCAATATTGTGCTCCTGTAGCTTTTAATTCTGGCAAGAAACGCTGAAATGATAGTCTTTGTTTTAATAAAATTTATGCCGTCATCTTGTAATTGCAAATTAATCTCATTAAATTTAGTAAATAAATCTGTTAAATAGGTAAAATCTTGTTTCCGTTTGATTAAAATTTCTTTTAAAATCAAAGTCATTATATCTGTTTTAATTAGAGCTACTATATTAAATACCCCCATTATAAAAACTCGTCAAGTCTATGCAAGTCTTCATAGATCTCTGGGGTTCGAAAAATATCACTTCGGATATCACTGATGCTTATAGCTATCAACTATTCTATAATGGAGCTAGGATAACAATTTTTTTTTAAATTTATGGATAAACTCGTTTTGAAGGCCAGACACCAAAATATTACTTAAATTTACATCCGATTAAAAGAATATCAGAAATACCTCTTCCTAAATTTAATTTTAGGTTTCTGCTACCCAAAATAAAATAAATAATTTCCTGCTATGGCAATATAAAGATCTTTTTTCACTCTTATTGGCAAAAATAAAATTTCTATTTCGGATCCAGTGTGTACGATATCAATATTTCCTTTTGAAAAAATACAAAATGTTTTAGTTGAAGCGAATTATATGGGAGAGAATCACGTTACAATCCATTACATATGATGTCCTACTTAGAATATTCCAGGATTAAGCGAATGTTACCGGAAACCAATAATTTTGAAATTTTAAAAACATGACGCTTTTCAAAAGCTGGTTCACATTAAGAATTCTTAACTGTCCTAATAAACCTTACTTGGAAAAATGTGACCTGAAAATATTAGACTTCGGATTATTAATCATTGTATGCAAAAACTCATGGACAAACCAGACAATGTAACCCTCTGTTTAGCTCAATTTTTCTATTATCAGCCAGAAACCTGTGGTATGCATCAATTACGGTACGTTAGATTCAGAGCAATGCTCTAACATTTCAACTTATATAAATTGCTAAGGAGACCCCCAGTGGCGTAACGGAGAATATTATGGCACCCCTGCAAAGTCAGCTTTAGGACTCCAAGCCCTAATATGTACTTGGCGTCAGTCAGGCTTGGGTCACCTAGAATCTCTGGCCACCTGCGATGCGTGGGTTACAGGAGTGTACGTTACACTACTGGAGACCACGCTGGAAATTCTAAACTTTGCTCTGGATATATAAAAAGAGAAAAGGATAACGAGAAAGTAAAATATCAGCAGTAGTTGGGAGAAGCGTGGTATTAAAATTGTGTGTGTCCTACTCAACAATAATCCAGACTATTCCAACTAGTTTCAATATGCAGGACTTACCTGGACAAAACAATTGCAAAAAGGCTAGCATCCTTTCAATTAATTCGAGAATAACCAATCATTTTATAATGTAAACGATGTAAAAACGGTTCAAAATATGCTCTGTCATCTTAGCAGAGTTTTCGAAATGGGGAAATCAAGTCAACTTTCATTGAGGGAAAATAAAGCTTTGAGAAAAATTCTATTGACACTGAATGGTTGAGGAGCACTTAGTTCTTTCGAACCCTAAATCTCCTATCATAGAGTTGTGACGGGCTCACTCGTTTTTTCATTAACATGTCCTTTTGGGTTCTTTAGGGCTAGAATAAATGGCAATTATTTTCTAACCAACCCGAGAAGTAAAATGTGAATGAAAGAGGCAAATTAGGAAGCTTTTAAATAACAGAAGTTTAGAGTAAGCGAGGTGGTATTTGGAGAATGTTATGATAGTTCGTATTGCAAGTGTGAAGGGTATTTCGAGAAGTTAAGTGACAGTCAAGGGAGGTTACCTGTGACAGAGATCCTTTAGTCAAGGTGGAACAATTCCACGTCAGTGAACCGCAACTTCAGTTAGGATCCGGTAGATTGCTGCTTCGTTGGACATTAAGGTAGGAGTTACCATTTTAATATTCGGATTTGTGTTTACATTGAAATTGAGCTTAGACGAGTTAGTTATTGATAGTGGTCTGGGTTACGTTATTTCGGTATTATATATTGTGTGTTTCGCCACCGTAGATTCTCTCACATATCATATTATTACCTAATCTGTTATTGGTTTAAGTTAAGATCTTAATAAAGTGATATTAAGATTATGGCAGCTTCTGGTTCTTCATTTAATCCAACACCTCTAGCTCACGCTGATAATCTAGGAGAAGGGCACCCAAGGGGTTCGCTCTTACAGAGTGACTGAAATACATTTAAATTGTCCATTTTAAATTAAAATACATTAATAAAACGATTAATGTAGTTTATAAATCAAACGGAATTATTTTGATGATATTAAAATTACATGAGTTATTAAAGGGTACAGTGTTGGATGAAAAAATCTGGACTTAACAAGTTATACATTTTTAGAAGTGGGTGGAGCAAATCCTAGCCAGTCGGGTTGCTGCAAACTAGTCCGTGTCTGAAAAGGAGAAAAACTTAAGATGCATTGGTGTCGGGAGAAGCTTCTGGGATTGGTTGATCATATTTGGGATGGTCTAGGAACAGCCATTTCTCAGCGCAGTCCCCCTCCCACAAGATTCAAAAGTCCCACTTTTGAAAGAATGAAACTTGTTGCCATAGACATTAATTGGTACCCTCATTAATTGTATAATAGCTCATTGTGAGGCTTGTAGAGCAGTTCATGGTGGTCACACTCCATATTAGAAAGACTTTTATCGAGGTTTTAATGCTTTTTCTCTGATTCGATTTCACACTTTTTGATTTACAATGTACCTTAATTCACAGTTAAAATCTTTTCTATATTGTTATGTTGCGATATTTTTCTCACATTGTAATATATCTCTGAGCCAAATTTCGCAGAAATGCAGTAAAAAAGTTTATCAGTTTTGTCAGATTTTATGTCTGTGATCTTAATTTTGGATATGACAGTAGTTCACTTAAAAGAATTAAAATATGATTTAAAAATTTGACTTCATAATTTTTTTTTGCGTCCTTCCTTCTCGATTTTACATTTTATCAATCCACTCATTTGAAGGACGGGTAAACTATATACACTGGTGTGCAAAACTTAGCAACAGGTGGGTTTATTGCCATAACTTCACGAAAAATTATCTGAGAGACATGAAATTCAGAAATGAGGGAGAGTATTATGTACGTAAAGGATGACGAAAGCATCGGCGCTGAAAAAGGAATATAATGCATACGGTATGGAATCAAACAAAAACATGCTTTATTGAACGCATAGTATTGTGACTCATGATGGTCTATCCAACAGAAGAACAACAAGCAGATATTCCTTAATATGGTATATGCCCTCCCCTCACTGCAATGGTTGCTTCGCACCGTCTCCGCATACTCAGAACCAGCTGGTACAACATTTCTTGCGGTAGGAGTGCCCATTCTTCAATCAGCATCTGTTTGAGTTGTTGGGTGTTCTCCGGATGATGTAAGCGTGCTGCAATACGTCTCCCCAAAGCATCCCACACATGTTCGATGGGATTTAAATCTGGGGAGTAAGCTGGCCAATCAATTCGAGAGATATCTTAACTTTCCAGCAGCTCCTCAACAGCAAGAGTCCGATGTGGCCTTGCATTGTCATCCATAAAAATGAAGTCTAGGCCAATGGCACCTCGGAATAGACGCACATGGGGAAGAAGTACCTCCTCACAATAGCGATCCCCGGTTACAGACGCTCTATCGAAAATGTGGAGTTCAGTTCGCCCGTTCAGCATAATGCCTTCCCAGACAAGAACTCCAGGACCACCGTAATGGTGTATTTCCTTGATGTTACTGGTATAAAACCGTGTCCCGATCTCTCTCTTAATCAAAACGCGTTGAGAATCACTTCTGGTACTGAACCGACTCTCATCCGTAAAGAGGACACGACTCCATTGACAGTTGTCCAGTTTTTGTGCTTTCTGCACCACTGTAAACGGTGACGTCGGTGGTCAATTTTCAACGGAAGGCAGCGTTCAGGACGGCGGGTGAATAGGCCCCCTTTCTGAAGGCGTCTGGCTACAGTAAACCGCGACACTTGTCGGCCCGTTGCTGTAGAGAGTTGCTGAGAAATGACGCTTGTTGACTGCCGTCGGCCTCTTTTCGCCTGCAGGATGATATATCGGTCATCTCCTGCAGTTGTCGTCCTCGGGCGGCCACCACCAACCTTTCTAACAGCTGTACCTGTGGTTTGGAACGCTTTCCAAGCGCGCGAAACGACACTTTTGTTGATTCCGAACTCTGCAGCTACACTGGTGACGGTACGCCCCTCCTCCAGCTTTCCGATCATTCTTCCACGTGTGAAGTCGCCCAGGTGATTTCTTCTAGCCATATTTCACGAACTGACTCACTGGCACTTGCAGCAAATACGTTGAATTGCGTCTGCGTCCTTCATTTTATTTTACTGTTGAACAGCACGCGCCGACATCACGCGTTTTGCGTACGCTCACATCGCTGCTGACGTTTCGTTCCTAATATTTGCATACGCATGACGTTTATACTGACTTACGTGTTCCCTGTACTGATCTCCAGACCTCCTTTTCTGCAATTTCATGGTTATCTGCTTAATTTTTACATTGTTGCTTAAGTTTTGCACACCAGTATATATATATATATATATATATATATATATATATATATATATATATATATATATATGTAAGGATAATTAATGTAAGGATAATTAAATTAGATTAAAAATAAAATTCCCTATCTAGCACTTGATTCATCTTTCTCAGGTCTCATCTTCAAGTATCAAACTAATCACCCATTTATTTCTTCCGAACATATGGCCTAGCCAATAAACATGTCTAATTCCAGATCGCTAGATTTAATAGTCAACATATGTCAGCATTAACTTGCAAGCAACCTCTTCAAAGCAGCTATACTTACCATATGTTTTTCAAGTGTTATCCACTTGAAACCACCACCATGGCGTGCTTTTTCCTCCCTGCTCGGTACCAGAACAGATGTACAAAGAAAGAATAAAGGTCGTCTTTTCACTTTTCTAACTTTAATCTGATTCTGTTTTAAAAATCATGACAGAATTAAAGCCGGCAGGATTTTTTATCTGCGAATGGATTTCGAATCTTAACGTAAGAAACTAATCTTTTTTATAAAATAATTTTAATATAAAAACGAACGCCAACTGCGGTAATAAATGCAATGGAGAATTTGATGGAACTTCCGACTGCACCGTATGCCCCTATACTGAAGACGTAGGGTTGCCGGAATTAAAAATGGTACGGAAAAAGAAAAAAAACACGTTATTTAAAAAAATCCCCGAAAGAACATCACTCTAAACATCTAGAAGAATGCACTGTTTACCGCCGAACGATGTTTCTGTCTTTGCTGAAGAGGCCAACTAGTTTGCCCTGAATTAAAGAAACAACTTTCGAATGGCGAAAAAAAAAGAAGAGAAGTGTGAATATCCAATTCCTTAACTCCGTAATGAAAGACATCACTCCCTTTTACCAGAGAAATAAAGAAAAGGAAAAAAATCTTCTTCGCCGGAAAGTCTGCACGGTAATATTGTGAATTTGACCACCATATAAAAATAGTGAAGTACCAACGTTGAAAGAAAAATAAATAAATAAAATTTTACTAGTGAAATAATGCGACAACAGTATCTGGATTACCGTTCACCAAGGCTTTCTGCCACTGCAAAGTGGAGGTCAGTTAAATTGTATATTTCCAATTTTAGTAACATTGAAATAACTGAGTTTTGTTGAACAGAACTTTACGAAAAAGAATAATATATGATATGATATGGTATTTAATTTTTATAATATAGTTGTGTTATAAATGAGATATTTTCTTTATATTTTAATTGAGAAAACAAAGTATATAGGTTTAGTCATACAAAATTTTGAGAAATTTTAATATACTTCTCATAATTTTATCTTAAGATGTCGAATGAGCTAAGAGTTATGATAGAAATTGGTGTTTTAAAGTGAAAGATATAAATTAAGTTTTTAGAAAAATGACTAATGAGAGAACTAATATTAGAGATATTGATTTTTATAAGAAACAAAAGTAAAGTCAAGTTGTATTCTTTTTTCTCCATTGAATTCAATTGTTTTGTTAATTATTTTATTCAGTAGTAATCTTATTGCATGTCATTAATTTTTTTTATTTTGAAATTGTGTGTTTGGCCATATATCAGGATTCACTATTTCTCGAAAATTTCCTTATCTAAAATTAAAATTAATTTAATAACTTGAAGTTTATTTTTGGATATTATACAGTGGATAAGGGAGAATACAATCTTTATAATTTTGTATATGTCTCAAAACATTAAGAGGACAAACTTGTTTAGTTTGATATGTACACCTCTCATTGTTTCTTATCAGCATCCCTGAACATCTGTGAGTTGATGACGCAGATTTCTCAGAGAGATGTGTTCAAAATTAAGTAAGGTGATACAGTTTATATTAGTGAATGTGTGATGTAAGAGAAAATCAAGAATTTTTGTCTATGAAACGAATTTTTAGAAAGTTACGGAAAAATTCAAAATATTGTATGCGATATTGTTAAGTTACAGTGAATATTGAGAAAATTTTCATACATACTAAAAGTTATTATTGAAGTGAGTCCACTTTTCCGACTCAAAAATAATAAAAAAGTGCTCTTATATTCTTGTATTCTTTTATTCCTATATTCTTATAATTTTTATATTTTATAACGCATGTGAAATAAAATATTGTTTATTGTGTTGGATAGTGCATAGAAGTTGTGTGTTATACACCGTTTTCATATTATTAATAATTTCATTTTATTAGTGTCTATATTTTTTTATCTTTTTAAAAAATGTATTTCATATATGCAAAATATGTGTAACAATATAAGGTATTACTACGATGGCACCAGAGTAGATTTTTATTCAAAATTATTATTTTAACACATTTGTATATCATATATTTTTATATTTACGATCTTATTGTTTGATATATTATTTTCCAATATAAATTTTTTTTGAAAACAATATCTACTAGCTATAATACGAATCTATTATTATGAAGGAATATGAGGAAACGCGAGCTCTTATTCTAGATGTCGAATAGATTTGAACAAGCTAATCTACAATTATATGTATGGAAATTAATTTTTATCAATTAATATGTTGGAAGTGTCCTTACTGTGTTTGTTGTTATAGTTTCGTTTATTGTATTGTATTTTGATTTTAGTATTCCTATTGCTTAAATATTTCTACTGTGTGTAATATGTCTTTCTAAATCATGTTATGTATTGTTTTGTGTTTGTTGAGAATTGATTAAGTTTGTAAAGAGAGAAAAAATCACGCCATGACTCCCTTTTAAAATTGGGGGGCAAATGTAAGAATAATTAAATTATATTAAAAATTAAATTCCCTATCTAGCACTTGATTCATCTTTCTCAGGTCTCATCTTCAAGTATCAAACTAATCACCCATTTATTTCTTCCGAACATATGGCCTAGCCAATAAACATGTCTAATTCTAGATCGTTAGATTTAATAGTCAACATATGTCAGCATTAACTTGTAAGCAACCTCTTCAAAGCAGCGATACTTACCATATGTTTTTCAAGTGTTATCCACTTAAAACACCACCATGGCGTGCTTTTTCCTCCCTGCTCGGTACCAGAACAGATGCACAAAGAAAGAATAAAGGTCGTCTTTTCACTTTTCTAACTTTAATCTGATTCTGTCTTAAAAATCATGACATATATATATTTTATATATATATGTATATATATATATATATGTATATATATATATTTTATATACATATATATTTCATATATATATATATGTATATATATATATATTTTATATATATATGTATATATATATGTATATATATATATATATGTATATATATATATATATTATATATATATATATATATATATATATATATATATTATTAGTTGCTTTTTTATACTATGTACAACACTCATAAGAAATTGCAATATGTTGGTTTTTTATCTGTTCCTATTACATACAAAAGAACATTTTTATATGTTAAGTATGTGTGTGTACGTGTTAATCTTGTACTGTAATTATATAAATCAGCTTCTAAACAATTTAATAAGTAATTGGTATATAAGAAAATAGATCAATAACAATGCATACGGTTGGCATCGAGGCTATTCACATATAATTAGAGTTTTTATAGCTTTATTTCATTTTAACTTATTAATACATCTATGTATCAGAAAATCAATATTTAAATGATTAATCACAAGCCAACTTTTATCTATTTTCTTTAATATACGGCTCCTCCATTATAATCTCGAATTGAAAAATTAAGCCAAGAAGATTTAGGTAGTATGATCCAAAAGCTCGAGGACAAGGTACAGAAAGCCTTCATTTACCTTCAAAGTAGTCCCCTTGGGTAACGATACACTTCTGCCAGCGTTTGTATAACTTCTGGAAGAAAACCTGCAAACCTTTTTTTTTTTGCAACTTTCCTTAAGGCTTCCTGCGATGCGGCTTTCACCTCATCTGTTGACACAAAATGGCGTCCCTGTAAATATTTTTTTATTGATGGGAACAGGTAAAAGTCACACAGGGCCAAGTCTGGTGAATAGGGGGGATATGGAAGCACGTTAGTGCGAACTTTGGAGAGGAATTCTTACACCATTTAGGATCGATGAGCTGGTGCGTTGTCATGCAGGAGATACCTGTCGTCACTGTGCCAGAACTGAGACCGATTACGACGAATGCGTTCCCTGAAACGACGTCTTCGAGAAGTGTGTCCCTTCAGCGCTTTGTGCAAATGTTGGACGATGATCTTTTCGAACACATTCAGACACCAGCGCAACATTTTCCGCATTCCGTGAAGTCGGTCATCTAACGTGTTCATCGTCTTCGATGGATTCTCTGCCATCTTTTAAACGCCGAGGCCATTCGTAAAACTTGAATCTCTCCATGGTAGATTCACCATACACCTTACTTAGCATCTCCACAGTCTACCATAGGTGTTTTACTTGATCGTTGACAGATTTTAATGTTCAACGCTGTTCAAGAAAAGCCATCTTTCTTACATCGTGGAACAAAGTTAACTAGCTTCAGACGACAACAGCTACGCGTGCGGTTCGGTACATGACACGAACTAAACTAACCTGACCTGGTAGGGGAGGGTTGGGAGAATCCATTTTAAGTGGTTTAACTTCAGGTACTTATTTTCGTTGTCAGCAATGGCCGCAGTCTTTGAATTTTTTGATGATGCTACGAAAAATAGAGAACTGCAGTAAAATACGTTTAACATGAAAACGCTTTTGACGAAATATCGGTTAACATGAAATAATACAATGATCTCGACAAACTACTACGTATTTTCATGTATTTTTTTCTCTTAACGCGAAGTGAAAATCGCTTAACACATTTATTTTCCTTCTGGGAATGAACAAAATACGAAACACACCAGATGCACAGGCGAAATTTATGAGGAGTGTGAAATGAAAGAGAGGTGGTTTCATATGTTTCGTAGAAAAGAAGCTAACTCAGCTTTGAAATACCCTCGAAATAGCCTGTGACACGAGCGAACTAATTTTGTTTATCTAAGCTATTTTCACCCTCCCCCTTATAAACGTCACACAGAACATCTAATCTCTCATCAGTTGGCTTTAGAATTCAATGACGAGTACATTGCAGTGTGAGTAAAAATCAATGAGTTTGTGGTTCACGCTTTTTTTTCTGTTTTAAAAAAACTTTCTTTACAAGCCCAATAGCAAAAAATTCAGGCGTAAAGTAAACTTTTATTTCGCTTAAAATGAGGATGGAACTTCTGCTGATCAAAATCAGAAAACGAAAACGGAAATCTGTAAAGATTTTGGTATTGCTAAATTTTGTATTAAATTTCATTAAGTTATTGTGAATGTTTTTGTTTCATTGATTTTTATTAAATATATACTTCTGTACATATATATGTAACTACAATGTACTCTAATAAACTTAATTCTGTTGAATATGTGGCTTTTTTTTTTGCAATATCCCTTAACGCGAAAAAATAGTTCAGTCCCCTCGGTTTCAAGTTAAATGATTTTCTCTGTATTTTACATCCAGTAGTATAAATTTAAAGTCTTAATATCAAAAGATTCTGCTTTCAGTTTTTATGTCAGAGGACAATTCTCCATAATTCCCAATCGATTCTTAAAAAGAATCGATCTTTTTTTTGAAGTTTATTCACCTTTTGTGTGTTATCTGTTAATGAAAAAAAAGTTATCGCGCTCTTGAGTTTCTTTATCTCAAGTAGATTTATTTTTTTTTTATTAAAAAAGAATTTTACATGATAAAATTATACATTGTGAAAACATCAGTCTAGTCTCAGATAATCAAATGTTTCCATTTATGTAATCTACATTGTTTTATTTTTATTTTTCACTGGATGCTAGGTGTCGCCCAGCCAGTATGGTGGCTATGACCCTCGGCTTGTAACCGAGTGGGTTCGGGTTCGAATTCCGAGTAAGACATGGTTGTATCGTCTTCGGGAAAGAAGTCGGTCTTTCGCCTGAAATGGATTCCCGTCTCGAAAGGAAAAGCAGCGCACCTATTCTTGTTAAATGCTGGGATCATCGTTTGTAATAAAATCTGTATTCTTCTGTGGTTGTGTTATATGTTTCTGTTCATTTCATGTCTTTCGTATGTATTCCAATAATAAACACACGACAAACAACAACTGGATGCTAGGTAAATTTTTTTTCTTTCAGAAAGGAAACAGAAAATTATACATAATTCTTTCAATTGCTGTACATCGCGTTGTTCTTAAACTTTCAATATAAAATTATATTTACATTCTGAGATAAAATGTTTGTAAAATAAAGATTCAATTTTGCTTATTTTTGAATTATTTTTGTAAATAAAACAAATGGTTGCTGGATTTTTTTCCTACTGGTATCCCTATATCTCATCAAACTCAACTATGGAAGATTTATCTGATAAATGTATAAAAATTGTAATCACGTACAAAAGTTTGAGCAATTCATAGAGAGTAAAACAAAAATGTGAATGGTATGTGCATAGAGATTTGTATTTAATACTTTACAAATAAAATAATACATTCTACAAATTTATCTTTATAAAATTATCGTTTGCAAATTTTTGAAATAAATATAAACGCGATTATTAATTAAAATATGTCTTAAAAAATTATACTTCAAGCTATTAAAACTCTTTATCGAAAATTAAGAATGTGCTTAAATTTTTAATACCAGAGAGGATTTTTTAAAGTGCTTACATACATTTTTATAAATCTAGAAATTGGAAGAAAAATTCGACTCAAAAATTGAAAAAATCGTTTTTATATAAAATAGCAATGTTTTCTAGAAAAAATAATTTTAACAATCTCAATATCAATGCCGTTGTCTTGGTACTATTCGTTGATTCCGCAAGAGAAATACAAAAATATTTGCTGTCAAATACATGTATCCCTCCTAGAGGGGGAAAATTCAAGGGCAGAAATTATGAATATTGGGTAAAGAATGAATTTGATTCTTTCACGATTTAATTTGATTCGAACACAATGTTTTGTTGCTTTAAGAGTAAAAATTATTTACGAAGTCGATTTTAATGATGTTCACTTCGAAAACAGCTTTAAATGGATAAATAAAGAATTACAAAGACAAATAAACGCCAAAAATATATTTTATACCTAATATTAAGACGCTAAATATAACCAAGCAGCATTCGTGCTAGTTGGTAACAGAACAGATGCATAGAATGTTATGATGCACGATATATAGATACACTTTGCACAATAAAAATAAGAATTATTCGTTACGCTTGATTTATTAAGGCTATTTCACTCTTTTTAATGAAGATACTATATATAAACTATATATAACGTGGAAGATACTATATATAAACGGTTTAATGTTTGTAAAATACTCTGTTCAAACAGATTAGGGGAGCTTATGGATTTAACGAAATTACGCAAATGTTTATTACGATAACTAACAACAAAACATCTGTAGTCTTAAAATGTAGCAGAAAGCAGAGGAACACTCCATATGTAAATCAACGTACATAGGGTCAAAAACTAGTAAAAGGAAATAAATACAGAAATCGTGATTTCTCAGAAGCTGTTGTTTTTCGTTGTCTCAGTGATGAAATTCAACCTATTGGCTGTTTTTTTTTTTTTTTTTTTTGAGAAATGGGGTGTCTGAAAAATGTCACAATAACGCGATCTACCGGTATCCATGGCTTAGTGCAGGGCTTCTCAAACTATCAACATTTGTGACCCAATATTCAATCATTATTTTCATCGCCCCCCTTCCCCCATACAACAATGTATTGAATTCAATAATAATATACTTTGGCGTCAAAGCTACAATGCGACTTTAACCTCTGAAATTCCATCGGCGTATATAAACGTCTCGCACTCAGCCAGAGCGTTAATTGCCCCAAACGTATATATACGTCTTTCCGAAGTACAATCTTTTCTGTGCACTGCTATCCATAAAACTATTCAGGAAGGCCCTGGAGTGTAATAAAAGGACATTGACAGTGTTTGTGAAGGATTTACTTATTTTTTTAATCCTTTTCTTCCCTCCCTCTCAATACACCACAAGAGGTCGCCTACGTGTAAAAAAAAACGGTGGAATTGGGAAGCGAATGACGTTATTTTTAATTGGCATTTAAGGGATTAATTATAAACCGTACAAATTACCAAGATAAATGTTAATTTTTGAATATAATTTTGTATGTGACTGATAATCATTGTTCTTAACTTAGTAGTTAACTAGTATTCTTAACTAGATTCTTAAAATAATTATAAAATACATTGGCGCAGTACTGATATATTTATAAGTATATTATACCAGAGAGTAAATGTGTATTTTAGTTTTTACTCTGCCAGAAAAATTTTATTTGTTCATTTTGAGTAAATTGATAACTTTTTAAAATAATCTTTTGTTTTCGATATTCCAATATGCTCGCGCCTCCCTCGTAGGGTTATCACGCCCCCTTAGGGGGGCGTGTCCTTCAGTTTGAGAATAGTTGGCTTCGTGTACTAACGAGAGACTGAAACCCAGGCAAACACAAAGAACTATAGCAGATGCTTTTGGAGGGGCAATAAGTGTCAATGTAAGACTGTGGAATTGAAACACAGGGCATATATACACTGCTCAAAACAATTAAAGGATATTGTAAGTTTTATATAAAATAAAGATAATAGAGAATTTTTTTTTGCCGAAAATGGAAGAAGAGAATCACAAATGCAAATTTTTCTGATTTTCAAACTGTGGAGTATGCTAATTTTGAGTTCGACGTCAAAAACGTCGCTTCAGCGGCAGCGAATGAAATTTGACTTTCAACTGATATGAAGACAAGGATGATCGGCATTCATTGACTGCTTTGTTTCGATGAGTACGATGTCTCAGCGAAGTCATTTAACCGATTCAGAAGCTTGGAGAGTTGTTGGTAGGTTAGAAGGGGGTCAAACTCAAGCCGAAGTAGCGCAAGCCATTGGAGTGTCACAAAGTGTGATTTCTAGGATCTGGAACCGTTTTTTGGAGACTGAAAGTGCAGGCCGAAGACCAGGACAAAGTCGTAGACGGGCAACAACGCCCAATGAAGATCGTTTTTTTAGTGTTAAGGGCTCGGAGACACCGAAATATGAACGCTACTCTTCTCCAATAACACCTTCGCTCGACTACTGGCACCACGGTTTCAACTCAGACTGTCCGAAACCGGCTCCATGGTGTAGGTCTGTATGCTCGTCGACCGCTGGTATGTGCTAGACTAACATCAAGGCATCGTCGCGACCGCAGGGAGTGAGCAACAGAGCATGTGAACTGGAGGAGAAATGAATGGAGCAATGTTCTTTTTTCTGACGAGTCCCGTTTTTCTTTTCATCCGGATAATAGGCGTATTTTCATCTGGAGGGACCGTGGCAGTAGGAATAATCCTGCGTTCGTGCACGAAAGTGTCAGATTTGGCGGTGGAGGAGTGTTGGTGTATGGGGGCATCTCCATTGACGGGCACACAGACCTCTACACCATTCGAGATGGACCTCTGACTGCTCGCCGATATAGGGATGAGATCCTCAGACCTATTGTAGTCCCTTACGCTGCAGCAATTGGATATGACTTCATTTTAATGGACGACAACTGCAGGCCCCATCGTGCTAACCTCGTGGAGGATTCCCTTTTCGAGGAAGGAATCGTACGAATGGAATGGCCAACGTGTTCTCCAGATATGAATCCAATAGAGCACGTTTGGGACGCTCTAGGAAGACGAGTTGCTGGCCGCCAACCACCCCCACAAACTCTCCAAGAACTGGAAAGAGCTCTTCTGGAAGAGTGGGACAGAATACCCCAACTCGTGATTAATAGCCTCATTGACTCCATGCCTCAAAGGTGCTCAGCGTTTCTGGCCATCCGTGGAAACCATACCCCCTAATGAAAATGATTTCCTTTGAAGAAAAAACCTTTTCTTATTCTTTTTTTCTCATATGCACAAATTGTGTTTTTTTCCTTTTGTACACAAATGCTCAATAAAATGCATTTTTTTCTCCCAAACATGTGTAATTTATTCTCATATAACCTACTACGTCTGTCGACCATGTATCAATCTGCTAAAAAGTTTTGCAGCCGCAACATCCACCTAAAACCGCAATATCCTTTAATTATTTTGAGCAGTATATATGCTCGACATCAGCCATGACAAGGTCATCCCCTACTTACCACAGCAAATAGTGACCGATATATCCTGTAAACAGCCCGTCGAAACAAAACAGCCAATGCGACGCAGAGTCAAAGACACTTTCGTTTGGCATCAGGATGAAGGGGCCTCTAGCCAAACAATCCGAAATACACTTAATGAAAGTGGTCTGTATGCATGTAGGCCAATAGTGTGTATATGTTGACAGCAGGACACCATGTTATACCAGAAGAGAGTGGGCTATCGAGATTGGAAGTAAAGGGGTTAAGTGCTGTTTACGAACGATTCCGGATTCAGTCTAGAGTGAGACGCCAAACGTGTTTTGGTACGGCGAGAAAGGGAAAACTGAAAAAACACAGTATTCGTTCAGAAAAGATCACATTACAACCTAGATGGTATGGGCTGGTATCAGCATTGGTGAACTGAATATCATACGGAATGGTAATTTGATAGCTCAAAGGTTTTCAAACGAGATCTTAAAACCCCATGTCGTACTTTACGTTGCAGTCATTGCTGATTCCTTTCTTTTAAAGCAGCATAGTGCCAGAAATCATAAAGCTCGTCTTCTGGAGATTTTTTTGAAACTGAAACAATACAGCGTATGGAGTGGCTAGAATATTCCCCTTACATAAATCTTATCCAGTTGTGATGCTCCTCCCCTTGGAAGTACATCTCTCTGAGTATCACCGTGAGCTAGAGGCGTAGGATTAACGAAAGAACTAGAATCAAACATTATTTTAATACGACTTTATTAAGATATTCAACTTAAACCTTTAACAAATTAAATTATAATAATTAATATGAGAGAATCTACGATGGCAAAACACGCAACACACAACACAATATATATATATATATATATATATATATATATATATATATATATATATATATATATATATATATATATATATTTAGATAATAAGACTTAATCTAATTCAGATCACTATCAATAACTGAACCACCTAATCACTGATTCTAATATTAAATAGTCAATCCTACCTTATTACAGCTTGGAGAATCACTCTGTACTGACATATGGTCAATCTTGACTTTACTTGTATGCACTGGTGTGCAACTTGAATTAAATATATTCGATCACTCATAACTTCTAATCACAGTCACGTAAAGCTCATTCAGACTTGAACTACGATTCCTCTATTGGACATCAACTACCACAAACTAACATCAATTGTCATACATTACCCTACATTGCCATTCCGTTTACTCTAAGTTCCGATATTTAAAAGCTTGTTCATTTGCATCTTTCATTCACACTTCACTTCTTGGATTTGGTTGGAAAAGAGTTGCCATTGATTCTGGCCCAAAGAACCCAAAGGACATGTTAAAGAAAAGACGCGTGAGCCCGTCACACAGTATGCTTGGACTCATACGGACTACGCATTCAGCGAGATCACGGCCTTCGCTTACTGTCCGAGACATGGAGATTGCACTCCTTGAAAAATGGAACAGTATCCCCCAAACTCTCAATCATAACCTCATCGCATCCATGCTAAACAGGAGTAGGACAGTGTTAGCAGCTCGGGGGACTGCACACCATATTAAACATCCTGTATCAATTCTAAACAATCAATTTTTTTGTCATTTACATGTAACCAAATATTGGGCCTGAAACATCATTTTATGTTCTTTGTACCATTTCACTTCCATATTTTTTGCTTCTTTTTTCTGTATTGAATGTTGTTACACCTGTACTCTCCATTTTATGCCCCTACATGGCTATCATGCAACAGTTTCTTCACTTTTTTTGCCTACTTCCTTAATTTTTTTTTTGAGCAAGGTATTTTCCAAATCACGCAGTAGATGATCTTATAACTGTTGTATATTACGGTAACGACGCTGAACCATCTTCCTCTTGATGCGGAGCTAGTTTAAACTTAATTGATTAACCCAATCCATGTACCCAATTTCAATTACCCAGGTTCTACTAACACTTCGCATCATAGCTTATGTTAAAAATTAAACACTAAATCCTCTAAAAACAATAAAACAGTACACTAAATTAAAAGGCCGTTCTTTAAATTAACATTTAATTTATTTAATGATTAACAAGATTAATTTTAAGTAATTGTACAAATGGTTATAACAAAATTCTACTTAGCTTTGAAAGGGGGAGTCTGGTAAAAGGGAGTGAATCATGGTCGCCGCCCGGAGTCCCGCGGAGTCCAGTTCAAGCCCTGGATTGAGATTGTAGAGAGTCTCAAGTGTGAATGTGTGAGAGAGTGTCGAAAATCGGGGTGCATCCCGTTTTTATTTGGCGCCTATTTGCTGCTCCTAAATCCTAGAGTGGATTCTTTACCTCGTCCGCTTATTTTCTTTTGATTGGTCCGGAGTCGGCGCAAGATTACCGCCCAACGGTCAATGACATTTTAAGCGTGGGAAAGTCCTCCGACGCCCCAAAATTGTTTATGGGTACAATGAACCTTGCGGGCGTGAGAACATATGCATTCGTTTACAGAGGTGGGGCAAAACAACACATTCCTTCCACAAAATTCCGTTTCCTGTAAACAGGGCAAATGTAAAAACTGCAGTTGTAACTTTGGGGACCGGCGACCTCCCATCACTCTTTAAAAGTCTCCAAATATTCTCCACAGGAGAATGATTCGAGCTTGTTGCTGACCGTTGCAAAACAAGGACGTATTTATTATATAATCACCAAAAGAGCCTAGCCAATCTAAATAAGATTAGAATCATTATTAACTATACTCACTAACACATCTCTCATAACTTATTTCCTCTTTTCATAATTCCTAAAATCTCAAATTATTTGGATTAGTACTCATTTGGATTTTACTACTTGAAAAAATTAACTTTATTAGCAGGAGGCACTTTCAAGTTCTGCATATTTTTTAACTAAATATTCTCGCTCATATTTAGAAAAAGATTGCTACGTTTAGTGACATCTATTGATTTGGCGACGTGTGACGGGCTCATGCGTCTTTTCTTTAACATGTCCTTTGGGTTCTTTAAGCCAGAATTAATAGCAACTCTTTTCCAACCAAATCCAAGAAGCGAAGTGTGAATGAAAGATGCAAATTAATAAGTTTTTAAATATCGGAACTTAGAGTAAGCGAGATGGCAATTTGTGGCAGTTGATGGGATGTAGAGAAATGATAATATAGTTCGTGGCTCAAGTTTGAATAGCGTTACGTGGCGGTGATTAGAAGTTATAATTGATAAAGATATAGAGAGCCAAGGTGCTTACCAGTGCTCACAAGTAAATACAAGATTGCCTTAATGATATTAGTGAATTATTTTTCAGACTGCAACAAGGTAGGATTGACTATTCAATATTAGAATCAGTGATTGTATTAGAATTGAATTTAGGCAATTCAGTTATTGATAGTGGTCCGAGTTAGGTTAAGTCGTTATTATCTATATAAATTGTGTGTTGCGTATTTTGCCATCGTAGATTCTCTCACATTAATTATTATAATTTAATTTGTTAGAAGTTTAAGCTGAAAATCTTAATAAAGATACATTAAGATTATGTTTCCTTCTAGTTCTTTCGTTAATCCTACTCCTCTAGCTCACGCTGATACTCCGAGAGATATTCTTCCAGGGAGGGGGGGATATCACAGACGTCAGATATTTTTCAGTAGTGGTATTTATTTTTTTGCGCACATCGTTATTTTTGTATTTTTAGATTCGTGATTTCATTTTATGTTTGGCAAGAATTTGAGATGAAAATTCAAAAATTCTGAAGAGAAAAAGCTCAACTTAATTTTGTTGATACGACTATACTCGATTTAAATCCAGAGGTGAAAGAGTATTGTTTATATCTTCGTGAGTATTTAAATATTATTTCTGAATAAAAAAATTGCAACACATATTTCATCATACACTAATTTAATATCGGTACGCTGCGGATTTTTCTGCTTAATAGTTTTGCACTAATTTAACTTTTATTAAGGTTTTGATATTGTCTGATTTGAGGCAGCTATTCAAGCTATTGCTTCTGATGCTGCTGCTGCATCTTTACATGTATTACAATGTCGGACTTATCTGCAATAGCTTAGGAAGAAAGAAATCCACATTACCATTCCAGCCCATTGTGGCGTGGATATCAATGAACAAGCCGACATATTAGCTAAGAAAAATCCATGATCCCATAGACCCTTTCGTGGGCCTTGGGAAGATTACTTCCCATTTACATGATCTTAAAAGATACACCTGCGGGCACCTGCAAACCCATCACTAGCGTAGCTAGTTCTGAGTGGGTCATGCATCAAAATTCCTTTGGGGACCTTGTTTAGATATGAAAGCCTTGTTAGTGGAACTATTGTTACACATGTTGGGGCCCCAGTTGCTTGGGGGCTCCGTATCATTAATACGGCTGATACGGTGATAGCTACGCCCCTAAAACCCATTGTAATAAATTGGCCTTGCTATTATAATGATGGGAAGGCTAATTGCCGCTTCAATTTTGTGCTGCTGCACGTAATCTAGCGATTTCTGACATCTGTAAATCGGAAAAAAGAGATGGTACTAAAGAAAAGTACCTTGTCCAAAGGCTGCCATTGTATATAACGATGTCATGGGAGGGGTTGATCGCTTCGATCAATGAAAAGAAAGATACCATATAAGAAGATCTGTAAAATGGTGGCATCGTATCTTTAATTTTTAATTGACCTTGCCATCATAAATAGTTTCATACTGTGGCAAGTGAACAAATAAAACAGAAGTTTAGACCAGCTAACAATCTATAAAGCATTAGTTAGTCAGCTAACAGATCGATATTCCTCAAGAAAAAGGAAAGGACTTCCTGCCAGCTTCCAAGCAAAGAAGTTTGTAATTCCGGATGATATGCGCTTAGCCAGTGTGGGAAACCATATGCATGGTTTCCAACTACAGACGACGCAGGAAATGAAGAAGAAAGGAACAAGAAAAGAGGACTCCCATCATATGTGCAGAATGTGATGTCCCCTAGGGCATTTCGACATGCTTCTCATCCTTTCATAGCAAAAAATCACCAGTAAATATAATTGACTTTATGAAGGTGAATGGTTCCTTAGGAAGTATTTATATATATATATATATATATATATATATATATATATATATATATATATATATATATATGTATTCTTCCTACACCAAAAAATTTAAATGTAAACATAAAATTCAGCAAAATAAAATGTATTTTCTTAAATACTATTGTTTGATTGTTAATGTAGCATAAAAAACTGCTAGAAATTCAAAAGGCCCACGAAAGGATTAAAAGAGGGCTTTCTTATTCAACTGCCAAACGTATTATTAAACACACTTCAGCTTATAACTTCCACCAAGACATTGTATGTAGAAATTCCACGAAGGTCTGGTTGAAGACTATTCATTATAATATTCCTGATTGGTTTCGTCCTACAACTGTGATGATATTGTGCCTAACTACGGAAAATGGTTACTTGGCGGCGCACTTGTTTCGACTTAGTATCCTCCCTAGTCCAAACTGCCCACTTTGCAGTACAGCAATTATGGATAGAGACAATCTTAGATGGCGTACAAGGGCGTAGCTACCACCGTATCAATGATACGGGCCCCCCAATCTTCAGGGCCCTCAAACTGGGCAAGAATAAATTGTTAAATGTTGAGAGCTCGCTAAAAAGGGCCTCTAAAAGTTTTGATATGGGGTCCACTCAGGACTAGCTACGCCAGTGATGGTGCATTGCAATGCGGAGTTAATCTAAGACTGACCGATATAGATTTGCAATTGGGATGTGTCAGTAACTTTTATTCTTTTGTTTCTTTTCCTTTTGAATAAAAAGTTTTGCACTTTATATTTTTCCATTTCGATCGTTATTATTTTACAATTCACCCATGAGTAGAACATATATACCAGATAGTATATATGGAAGAAGTCGGCTGGGTGGCGTGGTTGGTTTGTCGCTGGCCTTCTGTACCCAAGGTTGCGGGTTCGACCTCGGCCGAAGTCGATGGATTTTCCTGATGCAGAAAGTCGACAGAGGCCATTTTGTATGATTATACGGCATGTAAAAGATCTCTAGGAGGTGCTCTAGGTGAAATTAAATTTAGTACAGGTTCACATCGTCAGAGCTCAGGTGCCTCCCTCTAGGGAGGAAACTGGTGTCAAAATTACCTGCGGCGATGGTATCCGCCAATAAGGGGCCGCACTAAAAAGAGGTATTGGCTTTCGGTGAGTGTTCTAGGTAGATTGATGAACTCTGTTGATAACTGTTCATAATCTGCCATTAGAAATAAAAAATATATGGAACAATATATATAAATACATATAATATTATGTATAAAACAGAATTTGGAATAACAAATATCTGAAACTTAAAAGGAGAGTGAAATACCGAAAAAATGTATGGATGAGTTCTATGTATATAACAAACATATCAGGATCCTGGGCTGGACAAAGTCAACTCAGTCTTTCATCCTTGCAGTGAATCGCTTGGGCTCGCAAGCTTGTTTGGGAAGTAAACACTGGGAGTTTCACGTAAAACTGACCATCTGACCGGAACATCTAATCATGCACCTCAGTGCCCAAGGTCACGAAAGCTGAGATAGGTGCAGTAGACTTTGGAGCTCATGGGCTGTTGCGCCACTGAGTTTAGTTTCATATAACGGTGAACGTCGAAAGAATTTTTTTTATTCAATTGTGCTATACCGTGGAATAGTTGGCTTTCGTCAAGCTAAGTAAAAAGGCACACAATAATGGAATAAAAAATATCTCTTCTTTGTGCATCGCACTTACATTTCTGAAAAACTTTGCTGATTTTTAACTAATTTTTTAATCTACCAATAGCACAACGCTACTGTCATGAAAGTGATGAGAGAATGAGATACATTAACGTTACACTATAAGGGAACTCGAGAATTTTTGGTGACGGACCTCATTATTTTGAGCCTCGGTCAAGTGACGAGGACTACACCAGAGTTGGTACATCCTTTTCCGAACTACCACACCACACCAGAGGACATTGTTCCTCGACAAATTTAACGTCTCTACACGGTGGACTTTCAGTGGACACTCTAGCCACGAGTTCGTAAACATAACCCCTTGGCTATCGCGGTAGGGGTGTTTGAGATATTATGAGTGATATAGTATTCAAATATTCGAAATGAAAAACATGTTTGTTACTTATTCAGTGTTGTGTATCAAATTGAAAAAGAGTTAAGTAAAATAAAATTACAAAATATTGTCAAAAAAAAAAGAAAAAAAGAAAAGAAAAGCAGTACTTTTTTTTTTGAGAGAGAGTTTCTTACTCACACAAACAATAAATATTTTGAATACACAGATTTTAGTTTTTCTTCTAGATCCTCTCTCATATCCCAAATTCTATATTCAGAACCTTTTTCTTTTAATTTTTTAAATAAGTTGTGAAAAGCAAAAATATTTTTTAAATGATTTTTTTTTTTGCCATTTTGCTTAATTAGGTGTATAGCATACCCTAATGTACACAGGTGTAATCCTGTATGCATTACGTATAACATGGGTGTTATGTTCCAAAAAACTGCCGTTTTATGCGAATCCTTGTAATACGAAACAAAGAACTAGTTCGAAATGTGTTTGGGTGGTGGAAAAGGTTAGTTTCCAGAAATTAATAAAGAATATGCAGTTATATTTTCATAATTACTAAAATTTTCTTATGAAGAACTACATATTAATATGAATAAAATAAGTTTTCATCTTCGTCACTAAGCACTATTAACTGTAACCAGTGGCGTAACGTACCCCCCTCCACTGCGGGAGGCCCAAAGCTAGACTGACGCCATTAACGTTAAATTTCACAAAATTAGCTTTAAATTTTTTAATCCAATTTTTAAGCGATTTTCAAATTGGCGATCTAACATCATTCAGAATCAAAACTTTGATCGCTTATTAGATATCTTAGATCCAATAACCAAATAAAAAAAACCATTTTAATTTGCTGTAATCCCCGCGACGAAAGAGATACTTTTCTTAAGTGGATTTTCTTTCCTAACTAAATTACTAACAGATAAAAAAAAAAGTCAGACGTAAAATTGGATAAAATGCTGGAAAGATAAAAAAAATTCATCACTGTTTTTTTAAATATACTTCATGTTAGCGGTAGGGAGAAAAAAAGACATGTTACTTTTTACTGAAGTAGCAAAGTAACTTATTGGCGTCCTTAGCTCCCCCACATGTATTTCATTTTCATTTAGCGAACTCGTAAATAACGTACATCTGTTATGCTTTTTTCATGGAAAATAGTATTACGATACTTGAAAACGCATAGAGAGCATTTTAAATGATTACATGGTCTAGATTTATGATTTAGAAACCCATATGCCCACAGAAATTCCCGTAGATTTATGAGTATTCAATTAAATAAAGCATACTGAGAAATGTTTCACAAAATTGTTTTTATAACATATGTATTTTTATATTCAATGCACTTCTATCTAGGGAGTGTTCCTTCGCTGTTAAAACATTTTGATCTCACTTTTCTCTCTTGTAATATTAGAACTGTTTTTTGTAAATGGAATTAATTATTCTGGTTCTTATATTGTTATTTTGTTAATAAGACAAGAAGAAACGCGGCCCTAAAATGAGTGGAGTTAAAAAAAACTGAGTGGTTCTCAAAAACGAAAAATTCGAAAGGAAAAGGAGTATAATATTAATAGCAAATATGCAAAATTGGATAACTTTTTAATATCCGCAAGTTCATCATCTTGTGCAAGTGCTAGTAGTAGTAATGCCAGGGAACTTGATGAACAAGGTCAAGCTCATCCCGGAATTCATAAACGAAGAATTCGGTAAGTGATACCTTTTTTCTATCATGATGATCGGAAATCGAAAATATTATTTTACAGTGTTTGTGTTTTTCTTAGTGTATCGTTTTTATTTAAGTTACCAGGTTATTAGTCGACTGTTGTTAGATTTCCCATTTGTTACACACTATAAACACTCTCTAATGTTAAACGTTATTTACTTTGTTTACTCAGATATACAGGTTGATTTTATATTCAGTTATAAGTTTAATATTTAAATATTTTTACGTGATGTGTAAAGGTACATTATGTTATGGTTTTGCAATTCTTTGTATATATATATATATATCAGTGGCACACACAAGGGGGGTCCTGGGGGTCCGTTGATTTTTTTTCAGATTGATTATAATTCTAAGTATATAGTACGTAAAATTTAATTAATTATTTGTTATTAATGATTAATTTTATTAATTAATGCTAATTATTTATTCAAAAATTAGTTTTTTACTGTGTTTCGTTCCCGAAAATTGACAAAATCAAAAGGAGCATGATACAAGAATGGTGAACTTTCGATCTCGGACCCCCCGCCCTTGAAAAATTCCTGTGTGCGCTACTGATATATATATATATATATACGGCTTGGGGCCCAATTATTTTCCGTTACGCCACTGACTGTAACTACTTTTTTTTAAGAGAGAACCTTTTATGTTAGATTGGCATAGCTTAAGGCAGTCTGTCTTACTATGTACTCGAAATTTTTTTTAATCTACGTTACAAAAAGAGGTACGCAATTAAGTTTTAAAGAATATTTAAGTATTAATAATTCATGAAATTTCTGCAGGAAAATCTGATAGCATATGCACGCTCGAATGAGCATTATCACGTTTATTGAGCTGTTTTATACGGGCATTTCCTTGATTTGAAATAAGATTAAGTTCACTTTTAAGTTAAGTAGATTTCATTACATTTCACGTTATGTGTGTGTGTGCGAGGCTTTACCCACATCTTAAACCATGTTAAAGTAAACTCGTGTTATATGTAGATGTTCTCAATTTTCGAATTGTTTTAGAGTGCCATAAAAAAACACTGTGTAATATCAGAATTTTCCCAATTCTCGAATCGTGTTAGAGTGAATCCGTGTTAAACGGAGATGTTCTCAATATTCGAATTGTGTTAGAGTGCCATAAAAGCACCATGTTGAACCAGAATTATCCCAATTCTCAAACTGTGTTACAGAGAATCTTTATGATAGAAATGCCATATTTTACACACGGGTTACCTGTATATTAATTTAGTGTTTTTATAAAAGAAAGTTTTTGAGGATTTTAATAAAAAAGTGATATTATATATAATGTTCACATATTTCATGAGTTGAGTTGAGTTGAGTTGAGTTAATATTAACGTCGCACTGTTCAGCTACACGAGGGCTTTTGGCGACGGACCACGTAATTTTGAACCATGGTCAAGTGACGTGGACGACACCTGAGCTGGCACCCCCCTGTCCTAACTACCACACCACACCAACGGGAGGACGTTTCAGCTCTCGACAGATTTAACGTGCATCGCTGCCCTACACGGCGGGTCTTTAGTGGTACTGGGATCGAACTCATGACATGCCTGCCATGGTTGGATACCTTAACCACTGGGCTACCGCAGCCCCACATATTTCATGAACTATAATTTTAATTATATTAAGTGTATGCAACTGTCTAAAGATTTTTTTTCTGTTTATCTGTGACAAATTTTAATGTCTTTTGAAGACGGCTTTGGAGTTCTGAATATCAGAAAAAGTCCTTTATCAGCTCACTTATTCCTCATAAATTACGAATATGGTCCGTTTTTCGATGAAAGAAATGTATAACTACTGTTATGTGCAATTTCCTTACTAGAAGAATGTTTTTAAAGGGAAAAAATATCAGAAAGCCCGATGTAATTCATCGAAAAAGGGGCCAAAATATACTTTGTTCCTTTCGTAAATAATTGAACTGACTAGCAACGCACTTATTTCTAATAGTTTACGCAACATCTCTCGGGTGTAAAGGAAAGTTCTGCCATTTTTTTCTGAAAAAATAAATTAAAAATTGTTTTTAAATTTAAAATTTAATCTGAAATATAATGTTCTTTGTTATATAGTTACAACTGTTTGTTATATAAACTCCTGGAAAAGAAATTCTCGGTTATGGCGACCAAGTATTCTTCCACTGCCATTATTTGGACAGACACACTTATAATGTATATATTTATTTCCATCAAGAAAGCTTTGTGCAGCGACCTGTACAGATAATTGTCAAATGCTGCAATATGAAGAATATATGCCGGATGAGGTAACAGGACCGGAGAAACCGGACCCCTGCCCGGGGAGGCATTTGGATTGAATTTGGAATATATTTTTTTTAAGTTACAAAAAATTTGATACATTTTCTGAAATATTGGGAGTGAATTTGATATTTCATTTAACGTAACTTATCTCTTTATTTTGCACTCTATATGTTTAATGTCAGTTTTCTTTTATGTTGAAACTTGAAGGGTTCGAAGCGCGAGTATACACTGGTGTGCAAAAATTAAGGACGAGACGGTTTTTTCAATATAACTTTGTACAAAAGCTTTCCAAATCAACACATTTAATACCGTAAGATCCCCAATACTTAAGGACATGTGTAATGTAAGCAACACTTACTAAAAGAGAAATCAGAGGGATAAAAAGAAGCTTGATTGAAAAAGTATCATGGAGCGCAATGCGATTGAAGGTCGAAACATCTCTGTGATGGGTGTACAGCAAGAAACATCCGGTCTTTAGTAGGGGATATGATCTCCCCTGACTGCTAGGCAGGTTTCACAGCGTTCGCCCATGCTGAGAATGAGGGTGTCAATGAGTTGTTGAGGCATTGCTGACCATTCGTCTTGCAGCGCCAATCGAAGCTCCCGAATCGTTACTAGTGGTAAGGTACGAGCTGCCAAGCGTCTGCCTAGAAAATCCCATACATGCTCGATGGTATTGAGATCCGGAGATAGTGCCGGCCAATCCATACGTTCAATATCCTCACTCTCTAAGAGCTGTTCGGCAGCTACTGTGCGATGACATGGTGCATTGTCGTCCATGAAAAGGAACTGCAGACACATAGCGCCTCTAAAAAGACGCACATATGGAAGAAGAATCTCGTTACAATAACGGGTCCCGTTGACTGAACCTGCGTCGAAGATGTGAAGGTCTCTACGACTACCATGCATGATGCCTCCCCAAACGAGAACACCGCGACCTCCATACCTGTCCCTTTCAATGATGTTCGAGGGATGATTGCGGCTTCCCCGCTCTCTCCAGATGAGAATCGCTACTCAAACTGAATCTGCTCTCATCTGTAAAGAGTACTCGTCCCCATTCATTGTCTCTCCAATTCCGGTGTTCCCGGCACCACAGAGAACGCCTTCTCCGATGGGCAGGCGTTAAAGGTACACACCGTACAGGGCGTCGTTCAAACAGACCACCACCGTGCAGTCTTCTGGCCACGGTAAAACGCGATATCGGTCGTCCAGTCGCCTGTGTCGTGTGTCTAGCGATTTCTCCCGCTGTCTGCCGCCTGTTTCTTCTGGCCTGTTAGACAACGTACCGGTCATCTGCGGGTGTGGTTCCTCATGGACGACCACTACTGAACCCCCGGATAGCTGTTCCTGTAGTTTGAAATTGTCTCCAAAGTCGTGAAACGATGCTGTGAGCAATTCCGAACTCTGCAGCCACACTTGTCACACTGCGGCCTTCCTCCAACTTCTCAATGATTCGACCTCGGGTAAAAGCATCCAGATGTCGTCTAACATATTGATTATTCGCCACTTCTCGCTGAGGCAGCAACTCGGTGTGATTTTAACTGCTATACGGCGTGCAATCTCTTTGCCAGAAATACTGATCTTACACCGACAACATGCTTTATACTACTCAGACACTCCCCCATTACGTCTACCTGCATATCTGCGCATGTGCTACCGTACATCACCTTACTTAATCTCCTGATTGGTCTTTCTGTCCGCTCTGCCTCTTCGTTCAGCTGATATGCTAATTTTTCGATTTCGTCCTTAATTTTTGCACACCAGTGTATGTTCAATCATGAAATTTGATATGTTTACACATTTTTCACTGGTAGCTTTCTCCCCATCCAGGAGTGAGGTCACAACGGACTCTCCTTTCCCCCCATAAGTTGTCCGGTGCCAGCTATCAAAGGGAGCCGTGGCAATAAAAGTTTCTGATTGATAGAGAGAGATGTTTTATTTTAATCTTGAGTGTAATTACTATAATAATTTAACATAAATGCTTGTGATCCCCACCATCAGTAGACTGTTTTTCGAAGAAATTCTCCTGCCTAAATGGGCTTTTTCTTCTCTCACATTTTACTTGTTTGAAATAATAACAGGTAATTATGCTCTTAATTTCGAATTATTTTGTATTTCTTAAGATTTTGTGTATATATATATATATATTGTTATGCTGCCTTTTTGTTCGCAAGAGTAGGTGTGTATGTCTTTTTTGCTTTAGAGAGGGGCGGCCCTTTCCATTTTTGTGCGGGGCGGCAAAACTACTAGAGCCGTCCTTGGAGGTAATGTTTCGCAATGTTTTATGCGGTGTTTCCTGCCACGTGTAGTCTATCATTGTCGTGATGAAAAACTTTCGCTTATAAATTTCAGGGATTTCTTCCCATTTAAGAACAAAGTGAATTGCTACCAAAATCATTGAAAAAAATCCAATTGCATTAAAAAAAACCGATGCAGTTATTTCAAAAATCATTATTCTTAGTACGTGTATTAATGATTGTATTCATCCAAGATATTTGGCTTCCCCATATACACAAAAATAAAAACAAAAGTAAAGTAAACATAAATTTAATTAAATTTAATAAAGTTCACAGAAAATGGAAACACAAGATCACAAAAAAGCATAAATTTTTTTTACAACAGGAAACGTATCGAAGCAAAGGTTTTTTTTTCAGTTCACATGCACTTTGTCATGGATATTGTAATAATCCAGGTTTCCTATGTACAAAATATTTGCACAATACTTATTGAAAGTCTGTACAGAGTGTGAAATGGAGATGAGATTGGGTGATGAGATGACTAGATGCTCATTTTATTTCTGATTTGAATGCATATAATGGATTTTCAATGGCTGTTGCCCCTGCATTCTAAAAGAAAGAAAATAGGTGGAATTAACAAAAATTAACTAAAAAATATACGTAAAGAATCATGATATTTTGATCTACAATATCAGTGTAACTATATTGAAATAATGATTTACTTACATCCTCATTTCTTACTGGCATATGTGAGTTTAATTCTCCAAAAGTGAGCTAAAAATAGAAATTGTACATTTAGAAAAAGAGCAAATCTATAACATTTGTCATTGAATCAAAAGTGCATTAAGAGCGACCAAGAAATTGCAATAAATGCTTAACAAAACGATTTTCCGAATTATAATCCACCTTTCTGTAAAAAATAAATAAATTTGCCAAAGTATTTCTTTTAAAATAATTTTAAAGGCTTATGTTTCATCAGTCCTATCAGTCCAAGAAAACATACTCAAATATGTGACTAGACTCTTAGAATGACTTATAAATTATTATTATTACTATATATAATGATCTTCTATTAAAATTATTGGATATTTTCTTTATTCATTATGATCCTTAACCCCCCAAGACATTGTGTGTGATGCTTAATTATTTTTATTTACCCACCTCACGAGTAATACAATTTTATAACTGCAACCTTAGTTCTTAGCAAAGTGCCCCCTCATGTAATTTTGTGGCGAGATTACATAATATTGCAACAGCCACCAAATCTCACCAATGAGCGTGTTAAAGCCATACGAGTAAAGAAAATATATAAATTAACGAGATTTATAGTTAAGAAGTAAAGTAGTAACAATAAGTAAAGTAAGAACAAGTAAAGAAGTAACAATATTTATAATTATCTCTAAGAATCATCAAAATGTATGTGATATCAGAACTTACTGTGTCTAAATTCAGACCATATACAGGGTTATCTACTGCATGAGGCAATCTCGCTCTTTCCCTGGAAATAAAAGAATAATAAATAAATAATTTTAAATCATGATAGAAAAAGGCAAAATATACAAGACTATGATAAGTGGTATAATGTCATGAGTGATTAAGATAATTCGGATAAAAGGAAATTCAAAAACTTTAAAAAAAATAAGGTACTTACGCATTTGTGTTTCTCTTATACCAGATGATGAACATGATAGCTATGAGCAAGACAGTTCCAACCACTACTCCAATGATCCAACTGACACCAGCGGCTGTAGAGAGGAATAAAGACATAAATTAGGTGTGTATTATTTGAACATTCTAGAAACACATCTACACACACTTATAATATTAAGAAATCTGCTTTTATTTTTACGGCCTCTCTCATTCTGTATTATTTTATTCTGTTCCAGAAGTTTTACTACATAATGCAAATTCATTTCCCGAAGTTGGTTTGCAAACATACTTTAACAAATGAAGGGAGCTTGCATACTCTCCAGTTTTATATAAAATGCTTTTTATATACACTTGTACGGATAATACGTCAATTAATACAGATTCTTTATAACTGAAGCTCTTGTGAGACTAATTATTCGTGTGAATTGCAATTGAATAAATTTTAGTAAAACAAGTGAGATAAACATACTTAGTAATAAAATCATATATTATTTTTGTATACAAATATCGATGAAGACCCATAAATATGTGTTTCGCTTTCTAAACTAAACTCAGCGGCATAGCAGCTCATGGAGGGCCAATGCTTACAGTTCACAGCTCAGTTTTCCTGACCTTGGGTGCTGAGGTGCATGAGCAGATGTTCCGGTCAAGTGGTCAGTCTGACTTCTCAATAATATGTCGCAGACATAAAACAACCTAAATCGCCAATTTTGGCTAAAAAAATTGTATTTGGCGAATAGATGTGAATAAAGCATAATGCACTTAAGACCCAGTGCTGCTTATTATTTGATTTCATTTTGCTATATACTTCCAGTATCAGAATAATAATCAGGCAGTAGTTTTTTTATTTGTTTATATAACTGTTAAATGACGATAAAGATTCAGATTTCGTAGCTCTTAAGATTGAATATAGTTGTAGGTTATATAATATAATTTTTTAGAGAATAACACTTATTATGCTAACAGAAGATTATAAACACTGCCAGAGACTGGAAAAGTTTATAAAAGAAGATATATCTTAACTTACGTTCAACGTTTGATTTGTCTTCCAAATCTGGTTTTATTTTTAATGCAGCACATCGATTTTGTGAGTATTCGTTCTTACACCTAAGGCAAAGAAAAAAAAATCAAATATAAAGAACAAAAATTTAATGAAACTATTACATTATTATACTCAAACTAATAAACACCTTTGGTGACAGTAAAAAAAAATGGTGACAAACTGCGCATTGAAATTCTGTCAAATATGATGAAAAACATTCGCCAGTTTGATCGGCGAATAAAAATGTGGACTAGAACCGATTCAAATAAGTTATTTATTTTATTATGATTTCTTGCAGTCATTAAAATAATTGAATAGAAATAAACAATCAATTAAAAAAAAGTTCATTGAGGTATAACTAAATTCACGCTTACTTGCATACAGGAACTTTATTAACAACAGAGCAGTTGCCTCCATTCAAACAGAAATTGGGTGGACATTCTGTAATTAAAATACCATTTGTTAGGAAGGAAAGTTTTCAAAAAATGAACACGAAAACTATCTTTATAGAATGTTTAAAAACAACTTCAGATTATAAAAATGTGGCTTACTTTTATTTGTTTGCTATTAATTTCTCATTTTAGTTGCCAAAAATTACAAAAAATACGTGTGTAACAGTGATGACACGGCTGGCTAGAATTCATTGATATTTATTTACAGACAACACATCACAGAAAAAAAATAAGAAAAGACGTAATGAATAAGTATCGCTTTACATGACTAGGATTGGTTCCTAGCACGGCCCACTAATATCGCCAAATTTTTGGCGATAAATAGGAACCCTACCCGGACAGGAATTTTTTAAAAAAAAATTTCAGGATTTGGACACTGAGAGATCATTCTTTCGGCGACATTGGTATTCGGTGGTTTTTAAGAGATTTTTCTAGAAAGTTGAAAGTGAAGAAATGAGTGAATTTTCTTTTTTTTTTTAATGAAACGCCTGCAGAAATAATGTTTGCTAGAAAGAAAGGGAGATGCGTTGAGTAATTCAATTTGGACGATGTTTTTTCTCACAACTGTATCTTAGAAGCAACGGTTTTTCTGGTTTTTCCTTGAAGCCATTTTGGAAGCCACGTTTTTCTTTTTTGAAGCTCGACGAATGGATATTTTTTTTGAATGAAAGAGGTAAGAAAGAAATGGTTGCTTTGTGAATGAGTGAATGATTGAAAATATTTTGACATGGATGTCCGAAATATGAAAATATTTCGAGAGAATGTATGAGAGAATGGAGATCTTTATTTCATCAGTTTAAAGCATTCATATATCGGATTTCCCCCTCACCCCCGTTGCATTTTAGAAGCGACGATTTTTCAGTTTTTCTTGTGGAAGCCGTTTTATAAACCACGTTTTCTTCGTAAAAACACGACGAGTGGATTTTCTTCTGAATAAAAGGTAAGAAAGTATCGATTGCTTTTTGTATGAATGAAAGATGGATTGAATCTTGGTGTGTATGTCCGAAATTTGGAAAGAATTTGCATTTAGTTTCTTATGTTTGATTAGATGTTTCCTATGTTGTCCATTTTAGAAACCACGTTTTTCGTCTCTTGATGCTACTTTGTAAAACGCAGTTTTTTCCTTGGCGCCATTTGGCGTAAAACGTCTGTTGCCAAATACAGGAGGGGGCTGTTGTAGGACATTACCCATGACTAGATCTAACATCTTAGCTGTTGATAATCCTAGGATGAGAGTCTCACTCTGAGTCTACTAGGGGGCGTTGTTTGATCCGTTACACGTGTTATTTAATTTAAAATCCATTACTTAGATAATAAGGTTTTGTTTAATCTGTATATACAGTAGAATAAAAAAAGAAAAAGGGATTTTTTTTATAGAGCTTTCGCAAAGTGTTAAATTTCATTAAAACTTTCACTGAAAAGATGGGGACTTTTACTATTTATTTATGTAATTTAGAACCGCATCTTTGAAGCAGGAAAAGCTTCTTTACAGTAAACAATGACTGTTGAGACTATCTGAATTTCGTTTCTCTCTCTCATTCAATCGTTTCTCCTCTGAATATTAATTATTGTGTCATTTTCTTAAGATAAAAGAATACGAGCTTACTATATTACTCTGACTCAAATTATTTTATATTCTATTGCCAGCTATTACAATTTATGTTGCCATTCACCAAAATAAAAAAAAACTTTTCCAAACATAGATAATAAACAATTAGCACGTGCAATTACTTAATTTTCAAACAAAGTAAAAGTACCGTAAATTAAGCAAAGTTTTATAAAATACAAAAGATAACTTAAAAATGCTAATCCATAATTACGCGTGCTTCTTAGTTTCTAAATGAAAAGAAACGATATATTTCTCATCAAGAGAGGCTTGTAACAATGACTATAAATGTAGTTTTATCTAGAATGGTTAATTTTCTTTATTGAAGTAATTTTCAAGAAATAGAATTACATATAGGCATTCTAAAACCTTTTTCATTATTAGTAGTAATGTACACTTGTAAAGCACAAAATTTAAATATGCTCTTTTATTTTGAAAGAATTAATACTTACTGTTGCATATACTTTCATCGGATCCGTCTGAACAGTCATTAATTCCGTTGCACAACTTTTCTCTTGCGACACATGGAGGGAAGATACGGTCCATACAGAAGTAGAATTTTCCAGTGCAAAGTTTAGCATTATCTGAAAGTTGAAAATAAATTAAATATTACTTAAACTATACATAATCGATTAAAGTTAAAAATATTTTTTAGCTTTTATTTCCATTGCAACGATTTAAGGTGAAATATATTGTTTTTATTATTATTATTTACAATGCCCCCTTTCAAATATGTAGGAAGAAACGAACGTTTCAAATAATCATCAAGATGCGTATTTAGTGCAAAAAATATCGAGCGATTCGAATTTAATAGTTTTCAGGCAATGAATGCCGAACAAACTTTCATAACATAAACATATATCGTTTTTTTCCCCTTTTTGTTTGATATCGCATTTTTAAATTTCCTTGTAAGCTGATTGATGGTAAAATTCTAAAGCTTGCCTTGAACATCCGAAAACACTGCAATTGCAGTGGGATACCATATTGCTCACCAAGCTGATAGAGAAAAGTTGTACTAAAATGCTGTTTTGAAGGTGTTGCGTAATAAATATACAGGGCATTCAGAAAGAAGTATACAGTTTCAATGCACTGTAAATCAAGGATAATGTAAGATATTATATGTTACCTGCAACAGAATTGTAGGGGATTATTTTAAATTTTGTTTGAGACACAGTCACAATGTGTTTTATATGTGAGCTCTTAGTCACACATGACACATCAAGCCGGGAATTCATTTCTGCGCAAACGCGTGTTATAAGGTATCTGAACCAAGTTAATCAGCAGCGGCTTAATACGCTGTTTCAGCTCTGATAAATCAACAAAAAGGGGAGGGATTAATACCTTGTCCTTTACATACCCCCACAGATTTAAGTCAGGACTTCTGGGAGCCCATTGGGTGAGTGGCATGTTATAGTCTGCGGCTCATCCAATCCTTAGGTAATGGAGATGTTCATCGAGATAATCTTGCACGTAGACTGACCAGTGTGGTGGTAGACCATCCAATTGGAAAATGAAGTTGTCAACTGTAGCACTAACTGCAGAGTTATTTTAAAAAAAAGTGTCACCCGCGACAGTTTACTCGTGTAAAAAGAAGGAGGCAAACACTTGTAACGGGTTCTATTCGGATTTCTACTAATCCTCTTGGAGAAAACACTTTTTTTAACAGTGATTTTAGTTGAAAACCACCTTCCGTAGAGAGGACTTGATTTTATGCAAGTTCAAACTTCTACTTAAGCCGATTGCTGAGTAGGCGAGGAAATGGTTGAAAGTTGATCCTAAGCGGAAAGCATAGTGTGAGCGATCGGTCGTCGCTCTTCGTAATATTAAATCTAAAGGAAAGGATTCATTGAAAGGTGGAAGGCGCCCACTTTACGGCCGACGAATTAGCAAGTCGGAAACAAGAGCGCCCAAGAGAATAATTAAGATAAGTGATTCTGTATATTTTATAGGATTAATAAGTTTTATTGCACCTCGGGTTTAGTTATCAGAGTGCGTTCTCATAAATTCTCATAAGTGTTAAAGGCTGAATAAAACTAGTTAACTTTAGACCACGTCTATTTCTTACTCGAACCCTCTCACACCCGCGACCGACGGGTCGCGACGCACTGACACTTTCTTTCTGGACAGGATATATTTGGGGTACCTTGCATGTGTTGCTCTGTAACTATTGCATGCGTCACTTCCGTCAAGGGTGAAATAAAAACTTTAAAAATACATCTACCTCATGGCTTGCTGAGGTGGTGTATGTGTTCGACTGTAACTGTTTTACAACAACAGAGACGTGTATACTGCTTTATGAGTCACCCTGTATAATAGCTGTTTAGTTTCAGTTGATAGAAAAGAGAGAGACTTTCCATAAAATTTCCACCTTATATCGGCATAGTTCCCAGGATTGTGTACAACCTGTTACTAGCGGAGTGCAAATCGTAGAGTTCCAGCAGAAGCACTTTCCCCCTGATGATTCAAACACTTCCATTTGTTGTTCAGCGAATCCAAAGCAAAAGTTACATTTTTCTTAGAGTTTGGAAGGGGCAATTTTTGGAGTGATTATAAATCAAATGAAAAAACCTTGTTGTCATATAAATATAATTTCTAGAATTATGATTATTGGTACAACATGAATTCCACCGAATGCAAGAATCTAATAAATAGGGTTCGATATTCTTGAATATTACCTATCAAAATGACGGGGAACTAACTCCCCATCATTTTGATAGGTAATGTTGCCCTCAGAGGGACTTTTTTTTTAATTAGAGGGGAAAATCCCATTTTCGTTGCTAAATACATGATATATATTTATGACGTAACTATGATAATTGACTCAAAATCACAACAATTCTGTTCTTACAGCTTAAGTACTTAGTTTTGTATAGCATAATTAGTGCCGAAATAAAACGAATGGCAAGAGCGAAAGGTATTGCTTCTCGTTTCAGGAGAAAATATAGCAGTACTGCCACACTATTAAAACTTCAACGTGATTAATACAAAAAAGGAAAGTAATCTTGAGAATCTCAATACTTACGGCATCCTTGAGTCTCATCAGAACCATCGGGACAGTCCTTGACGCCATCACACAACAGAAGTCCTGGGATGCAAGTTTTACCGTCATTGCACAATTTCTGACCATCTGGACAGTGTTTCTGAGGTATGACGGTAGGTTTTACTGTTGGTACTGGTGTGGTTATTTCTTTGGGAGCTGGAAGAGGAAGTAAGAATTTAATATTTGAAAGTCATCTTGTGTGTGTGTGAAACGCGATTGTTAAGGGCCATGGCATTTGTGGTCAATGTTTCAACCGAGCCGCGGTTTTGAACTCTGATGTCCCTAAAGAACCATTACGTATGCATTAAGTCTATTAAGTTTTAAAGTCCATGTCGTGTCATTGGTTGTGAAGAGTAGTATGCCATTTCAGGTGTAATCTTCGATATTTAAGCATAATTCAAAGATAGAAAGAAACCAAGTCAGATTTCTACTCTCGGTGCTCTAGGTCTTCGGACCACTATAAGCTGTTCCTTCGCTTTTATTTTCATACATTATCTTACTGATATGGGTTAATCGGAGTGATTAGAAACAACAACAGAAGTATTGTAATTAGATAATTAAATATATTGAATTTCTTAAGGGAACTTAATGTGGCCTATATAAAAATAGAATTTAGTGAAATTAATAGAAATCTGTGAATTCAATATTTGTTTTCCTCTTTTATATGTAAGGAGTTAGAGAAATCATTACCAATGTTAAATTTCGCAAAGAAAAATAAAATTTCGAATATTAATTCTACCTAAAAATTAATTTCTGCAGAAGCTACAATATATTACATTATCGGTAAAAAAAGTCATGAAAACAAATATGATTTACTACTTTTACGTTTTATAATTTATTTTTAAACGTAAAAAATAATAATTTACTACTAAAGTATTTTATAGAGTTCTCTACATGAAAAGTATAAGTATATCTGGATGATGTACATAACAGGAATAACTAAGTTTTTTATACACTCAGGAACATTGAAAATAGCGACCCAAGAAGGAAGCTAAGTACAATCGCGAAACTTTGCAAATAAGTACAGCGTAATGTGATATGCAAATGATCCAAGTTATGTGCCAATACGCATGCTCATACACGCCAAGGTGGCGCTACAATCAGGAAGAGGGTGCTATATAAGCCAGCGCAAATTCGAAGATTCATAAACGTGACGATTACCCGCCGATTGTAGGAAGACTTTGGTAAGCGAAACATGCCAGGTAAACGTGCTAGAAGACATTTCTCACAGTTAAGCGAGTTTTAGAGAGGCCTGATCATCGGAATGAAGACTGCAGGCTGGTCGACGCGCCGTGTTGCTGGCCAGGTGGATCGTTCGGAGTGTGCTGTTAGAAATTGTTGGGAGCAGTGGACACGAGAAGGTACCCACTAGCAGAAAACCGGGTCTGGAGCGACAAGGAAAACCACAAGGAGAGATGATCGAAGGATCGTACGGCAAGCACTTGTGGACCCCACAGTGACTCGTTCAACGATACGAGCAGACGTAGGCGTAGCAATTGTTCCACAAACAATTTCCAGACACCTTGCAGAAGCAAATCTTAAATCCAAGCGCCCTTTCCGTGCACTTCCTTTAACACCAGAACATCGGCAACTGCGTCTACAGTGGTGCCACGCCAGATCAATGTGGAATGTCACAGATTGGCAAAAGATTGTGTTTAGTGATGAATCCCGGTTTGTTTTGGGGACAGATGATAACCGTGTACGGGTGTGGAGGCGCCCTGGTGAGCGGAACAAATCCCCCACACTGTTCTACGTCACACTGCCCGCACAAATGGTGTAATGGTCTGGGGGGCCATAGCCTATGATAGCCGGTCCACTTTAATTGTGATGCGTGGAACCTTAACGGACCAACGTTATGTTGATGATATTCTTCGACCCAATGTAGGACCTTTCCTAAATGGTCTCCCAGGGGCAATTTTCCAGCAAGGCAATGCTCGTCCGCATACAACAAGATTTGTTCAAGACTTCCTACGTCATTTTCAGACTCTTCCATGGCCACCCCGCTCCCCCGATTTGTCCCCTGTAGAGCACGTGTGGGATCAGCTAAAACGGCAGATGCCATCGTGTCACTCTGTGCATGATTTAGATTTGGCTGTTCAAGATTTGTGGGCCCATCTGCCTCAGGGCAACATAAGGTGTCTAATCAACTCAATGCCGGGCCGTGTGGGGGCATGTATTGCAGCTGGAGGTGGTCCAACGCGCTATTGAAGTTGCCCAGTATTTGTGTCGTTGCACACCCTGTATTCGTTTAATTGTCTTGTGTTTGAGATCAAGTGAATCTCTCATCTGTGTCATTATGTGTATTAAATTTCATTTCAATCCGATGCTTTCTTCTTGGGTCGCTATTTTCAATGTTCCTGAGTGTATATGCGTATGTGTGTACGTAACTCAACGCTTTAAGTGTTAGTTTGAAATGAAAATTTTAAAACATGTTTCTAATCTTGATTTATCATACGTTTTTGTTCTAAGTAAATAAAAACAAATTTTTAATTAAAAAACATTGAAAGAGCTTCGGATAGAAACTAATTGTTCGATAAAACTAGAATCCACATAACTTAGCTTTCATTGTAAAAAAATTGGATACATTTATCCCCAAATTTTTATGTGGGTTATAGAAATAATTCGAATAAAAAGTGAAATTTATAATTAAAACACACATACGTTTTGTCTCTACGCAGTCATTGTCACAGCCGACTTCATCGCTACCATCTTTGCAGTCATAAGCACAGTCACACTTCCATGCTTTTGGAATACATTGCAGTCCCGACTTACAACGGAATTGATCTTTAGTACAGTACACAGTAGGTCCAGTAGGTACGACAGGATCACCTTGAATATTAGAAAAAAGGCATTTTAAAATAAATGTCTAATTCAAGTTTTGAAATGAAATGTTGTGGAAAATATTTATTGTAAAATAATTACAGAAATTGCCAGCAATTCCCATCAGAAATTTCCAATATATATTCTTAGTACGTTTGCTGCAAATACACATCTTTTTTTAAATAGTATATGCATTACTAAAAATATGCTTCAAGTACGATTTGTTCAATAAAAAGGAAGATGCTTTTTACTTTTTCCAAGTACCGAGTAAAATGAAAAAAAGGACTTTATTCAATTTAAAAGATCGTGTAACAAAGGATTAAAAATCAACTGTATTAGAATTTAATAAATATATCTATTTTTATATCTTTAATAAGGTCTAAAAACTTTAAAATAGAAGTACTAAAGGCTATATTAATAAATTATTCGTCAAGATTTGTTGCTAATAAATGTATTTGTTTGCGACCGGAGGAACTGAAATCGCTATTTTTATTATGAATATTTTCCCCATCCTTTAAGTTTGTAATCAATAGAAATTTCCAGCTTGTCAAATGATGTTTGAGAATTGCGATTGCTGAAATTATATTGAATTATATCGAATAATCAATACGTATGATAGTAATTTTTTATATTTGCGTAAATCTTTATCACAGAAAAATATCGCTATTTTAATATTTACGCAATTTTTTTTTTGAAAAAATATTGACAATGTATATTGGTTATAGGGAATATGGATTGGCGATTGATTTAATATTTGTGGCCAACACGATTATTGGCAATATTATCCGTACGATAAATTCTTAACAAACACAATAATAAAAAGTTAAAACTATAATGAGTTCCATCAGCTTTACTTGTTTATAATATTAACAACCAGTATAAGTCAGAATGTGGTGCGTTTTTTACGTAATGCCGTGTTTAAGACTTCATGTTTCCTACAGTCAATAAATTAATAATATAACAGAAAAAAAAATGATACTAGATTCAAACTAACCTCAATTAACGGAGTGACAACATTTGAAAATAACTCTACCTTTGTATATAATACCAACAACCGCGATGTATGGAACGATAATTAAAAATAGCACTACCTATTGATATTATTAGCAGCCAGCATAAAAAACAATTTAGTGTCCTTTCTGCGTGTTTGGCTTCATGATCCCTATAACCAATAAGTATCCAAATGACTATCTTGTATTTGCATTTTTTTCCATTAATTTCGTCCCACGTCTTATCAAAACTTAAAGAGAGCTGAGCGAATAAATTAAGAAACAACAATATGTAGGTTATACACCGAATAGAGCATGTTTCAATAAGAAACATCTTTCCTCTTTAACATACCTCCTTCTTCACATCCATGAGTGAATTTGACTTCATCGATGGCAATATCTGTCTTGTCGTCCCCTCCTCTAGTACCCACGAAAGTAACTCTATAAGGCTGAGTGTTGCCAACTGGAGCATGAGCATATAGCCATTCCGGTTTCTGTGGTCCTCTCTGGATGAATACAGGGAAAGTTTGTCCATTCTCACCTTCACTGAGTACCTAACAGTAAATAAAAGGTAAAATATCTTTAGTATTTGAATTATTTTTACATGATTTACGAGAAATGGAAAGATGCAGGATAATCAAAAGTTTTTACAAGTTTTTTTCAGCCTCTAGTACTTAGTATCGCAAATTCCTTAATATTTTTAATTACTGGGGAGCAAAACATAAAAAAAGATATTCATAAAAAAATTCTTACCTCTAATTTGCCCATAGTTTGAGATCCCTTCATGTAATACCAGAATCGAAGGTGACATTTGCCGTTACTAGCCTTGAATACAGGTGTTGATACGCCCGCTCTCTCATCTTCAAAATGTTGAGAACTATCGATGTATAAGAAGTAACCTGAAATGAATACAGTAAGAAATATTTAATTTTATTTCACATATTATCGGTGAAAGAGTGAAAGGAAACGAAGTCTTTTCACGTATCTCTTGCGAGTCTTATGCAAAGCTTACCATCTTCTCTTGGATTGTGGTTTCTTGGTGGTCCAGTTTCATTGTTTCTTGCTTCCTTTGCTCTTGACCATTCAAATTGCATCGTGTCCTTGGACTGCCATTCGCAAACATCCTTCCAATTTTCGTCATCAAAATCACAGTCTCCGTGTTGAGTTGCTAAAAGGGAGTGGGTGAAAATTTATTCTCTGTTCAATTAAAGATCTAAGTTTATAATTAGTTCAACCATAAAATCAGTTGGATTATTTTAAGCGTCAAGAATACGATACGGTTCTATCGTAAAACCGAAAAAAAAATGTTTTAAGATAAATTGATAAGATATTTGAAAAGTTAAATTGAGTTAAATTTATTTCAGAACAATTCGCGGAAAGTAGATCATAAGTTTCAAGAAAATATATGAATTAATTGATTTTTAGAATAGTTTTTATGGATTTCAAAATGAATGTATAAGTTTTAACAAAAACAATACTAAACGTTCTTTTGCTACCTTAATCACAAAACGTATCTTACTTTTACAGTTTCGTCATCAATGATTAATTATTTGTGTATCACATAATAATAATATTTATGAAAATATTAGAAGTAATTGCATGCTTTGGAAGGGAATAAGATCCCTAATTTATTTTCTTAATCTTAAATTAATTGGAAATATTTTCATAGAATTAATTAAATCCATTTTAATATTCAAATAAAATGAGCATTACTATAAGTTCAGTTCCCATCAGATATTTGATGGTATCAGAAATGAAGTTTCTGCAATGAAATTATTTATAATTTATTCAGATAAAAAATCATACATTTCATGCTGCATAATTTCTAAATCTTATTTATAGCGATAAATGCATAAATACAATAATAAGAATAAAATAATTTTTTTTATAAAAAATCAGGATTTGATAAATTTTTTGCTTTATCTTTTTCTTTAGCTGTTCTTACTTCATAAATCAGCAACAGTCCTTTAATTCAAGTATATTTTGAAGAAGTATTTTTGTTGTTACTTATGCCACTTTTCGATTGTAGCATCAGATCAAGGCCCACGAAATTAATCGCAGTGAAGGGCTACATTTTTACGCCTGTCCTTAGCTTTTAGCACCATGCAGGTGACAGTACGATTTTGCTCGGTTCCACCCCAATTTTAAAGGAGAATAACCTGGGGGTGATCAGGGGGCCTCCATCTCTCTTCCCTTTCCACTAACCTCACGAGAAGACTTGCGGCTCGCGACGGCTATTTAGAGTACCTCCATGTCCTGAAGGCACTATACATTTAAAAACATCCATGCCTTCTCCCGGATTCGAATTCAAGCCCTACGGCACCGCAGTCAACATCATTAGCCACTATACCGGATGGGCGGCTTCAGAAATATGTATAGATAGTTATATTAAAATGTGATAAAGATTGATAACAAGGTTCTTCGAGGTCTCTGCTTTATCTTAAAAATTTTATATATATATATATATATATATATATATATATATATATATATATATATATATATATATATATCCTTTTGATTTCTTTTTTTATTTATTGCTAATTCTTAAAATTAATACTGTCAATGTTTTTATCCAACGCATAGTGTTATCCTATATAATATACTGCTTTTATAAATATCTGGTGAAAAATGTCATTACAAATTTTCAAAGCCCTTCTCTTTCCAAATCCGTCCTCAATATATTACCTGCTTATACTATTTTATTCGATTTTATGCATTTAATTATATCTGCAATTTTCAATCATTTACATATCTGAAACAAATATATATATTTAAAGAAATTTCTGTAAAAGGCAAGCGTTGGCAGCAGTTAAACGCTTAAACTGATGGCGTAATGGTCAGATGCAGAAAAAGAATTGTGTTAGAACTGAAAATTATTTACAATAGAAAGTAGCGAAATTCAGTGAAAGAATTGAGTCGCTATTGATTTAGCAAAAAACTAACTTAGAAGAGATGGATAAAATTTTCTTGTTCTTTACTTTTCAAGAACATACACTCAAGACGCATAGTTAAAAGAAGTCTTATGAACGTTTGGTGCGACACAATTTTAGTCCTTTTGCTAATTAATCAGCTTTTTCAGCGCTAGAAAAAATATTTTTCCGGTTTCCCTATCCTATATCGCTTCTATTGTTATTTTCAGTTCTCAAGTAAAGTTGTTCGTATGTCTCCAAATTTATAATTCCTTATTTCAAATATATCTGAAAGATTTTTTACTTAAAAAAATACTTATGTTTCTTTACATGCCTTCTGCTTAATTTTTCCCTCTAGTTCCTTGAGCACAATTTAAAAAATATATTTTAATAATAACAGGAAGAAAAGTAAAGAAATCCGTAGGATAAACATAATTTACTTACGACACATATGTTCATCGGATTTATCGTCACAGTCGTACTTTCCGTCACAGTGAGCCCATACTTTGATACATTTCCGTTTATCTTCACACATCCATTCTTCACTCGTACACTCAACAGGTGGGTGTTCTGAAGAATAAATAGTTGAACTTTAATGAAAATCTTAATTTCGAAAGAAAAAGATCCATTTTTAAAATTTTGAGAGAGAGAGGGGGCGGGTAATCACACACACAATTATATTTCTAACTAAAATATATATTCATATAAACCTTTTCAGCAAAATGATTTTTTTTAAAAATTAATAAGTTCATTCTGTTAAAAAATCTGGATATTATCAATACAAATGACTAAAATAAAAGCAAACATATTCGAATAATTTAAACTTTAACAAATTAAATGACCCGACTTCCTTTTCTTTATTATCACAGCAGCATTTTTTTACTTGATAGAGCCGAGGCTTCCATTACCGATGTAAACATTTAAATATACGAAATGGTCACATTGAACCCCAGTAGGTTCATAGTACCCAAAAGTAGTGTGGCTAAAAAGCTTCATGCAAAAAACACGAATTATTTCGTGATATGTACCGTAGCGTTTTAAAATGCAAAACACATAATTTTGAATATTTTTTATTTTATTAAGTAAAATATTGAGCTAATATTGGGTAAATTACAATTACAGTATAGGATACGAAGCATGAAAAATAATTTATTCAGTGAAAAAATGGATTGATTTAAATATAAATAACTAAATTTGAAAATTAAATTGGTCGTTTACTGGCCAATGAAGTCGTTCAATTATATTAATATTTTTAAATCTGAAAAAAAAATTATGCCTTATACAGTTTTAGCATTTGAACCGTTAAAGAAACATTTCCACAATATGATACGAGATAGCTTACCAGGGCTACATTTCTTGAATTCAATATCATCTATGGCCATTGAGTATAGATATGAATCTCCAAGACCAGCTTCAACAATGACTGTGAAATGTTCTTGTGTCTTGATATCTACTTCCACTTGCTTCCATTCAGCGACCCCAGCTACACTTAATTTCCAGAGTTCTTCATACTAACGTATAAAAACGGATTTTTAATTTATAACTAAGATTTTTTAAGAAATACTTTAATGAAAAGCAGTCGGAAATACTGAAAATGGTTTAGCTTTGCCACTTTTCACTAAGCACATATTTGTTTTTTATAATTTCATCTAATCCATATCAGATGAATAATATTTTTTTTTAAAAAAATCACCTTAGAAAATTTATAGATTCTACGTAAATGATTGTTGTTGTCGTGTGTTTATTACTGGAATACATACGAAAGACGTGAGATAGATGAACAGAAACATGTATCACAATCACAGAAGAATATAGATTTTATTACAAACAATGATCCCAGCAAAGAACAGAAGAGGTACCCTGCTGTCCTTTCGAGACGGGAATCCATTTCAGGCCAAAGTACGATTTCTTTTCCCAGAGATACATCCATGTCTTACTCGGGATTCGAACCCGAACCCACTCGATTACAAGCCGAGTTTCACAACCACCAATGTAGGTGGGGCGGCTACATAAATGATACTGAATGAAATAGAGTGAAATTATATATATATATATATATATATATATATATATATATATATATATATATATATATATATATATATATATATATATACACTAGCCGTTACCCACCCGCTTCACTGGGTATTTCCCGATGTTGTATACATGTGTATACTGTTTACATATATATTAATTATTGATATCTCTAGCATTAAGAATTCGATTGTATTGAAAAATATATTTATAGCTGTTACACACTCGCTCCTTGATATAAAAAGAACATAAATTATAATATCTAATTTCTATTTATATCTAAAATAGAAGAAGAAAGATTTTTTTCGCTCACTTAACCTAATAATCAAGTGGATTTTCACCAAAGCAACTTTCAGTGGATCTCTACTCCATAAAATAAACATGCGTGCTAAATTTCAAGTCTAAATCTAACAGAGCAAAAACGGAATTTTTATCATCAATACCTCGTTGAGAGCGCACTCAGTGGATTCCAATTCAACAAAAGAAGCATGCAAACCAAATTTTATTATTGTAGTCTTAGCAGCTCAAAAACGGGAATTTTGTCTATCAATACGCCCCAATAACTCTCCCCGCTTCCCCCTGGAGTTGATTTCCATAAAATCCATTCTTAGTGAAACTATATTCAACTAAAGAAAAGTGCTCAACAAATTTCAAGTAAATGAGTTAAATTCAAAAACAGGAATTTTTCTATAACACGCCTTAATCCCTCGCAACCCCACTCCTTTGGGGGTCTGTTTCCGCAAAAATCTTTGTAAAAGAAACTTTATTCCATGAACGGAACATACCTTCTAATTTTCAAGCAGGTGTTTCTATTAGTTGAAAAACGGAAATATTTATCTATTACGCCCTTAATCCCCCTCAGTGACCCTTGGGGATCCATTTTCCCCAAAACTATTTTCTTGCAGATCTCTACACCATGAAAGGAATTCGCTTACCAAATTTTAAGACTGTACGTCTAATAGTTTAAAAATGGAAATAATTATGTATAACGCCCTTAAACCCCCACAACGCCACTTAGGAAACGACTTTCACAAAACCCATTTTATAGCGGATCTCTACTTAATGAATGGAATCAGCTTACTAAATTTCGAGATTTTACGTCTAATGGTTTAAAAAAGTAGTTAATTGCCTAAAACACCGCTTAATTCTCTACAAGGCCACTTGGGAGTCGATTTTGACAAAACCCATTTTCAGTGGATCTGTACTTTATGAAAGGAATCCGCGTAACAAATTTCAAGACTGTACGTCTAATAGTTTAAAAATGGAAATAATTATGTATAACGCCCCTTAAGCGCCTTCAACGCCACTTAGGTAACGATTTTCACAAAGCCCATCTTATAGCGGATCTCTACTCAATGAATGGAATCAGCTTACTAAATTTCGAAATTTTACGTCTAATAGTTTAAAAAAGGAGTTAATTGCCTATAACGCCACTTAATTCTCTACAACGCCACTTGGGAGTCAATTTTCACAAAACCCATTCTGTAGGGGATCTGCACTCTATGAAAGGAATCCGCTTACCAAATTTCAAGACTGTACGTCTAATAGGATAAAAATGGTAATAATTATGTATAACGCCCCTTAAGCGCCTTCAACGCCCCTTGGAGGTAGATTTTCGTAAAAAAAATTATGTAGGGAATCTCTACTTTATGAAAGAAATCTGTGTACCAAGTTTCACGACTGTACATCTAATAGTTTAGTAATGGAAATAATTATCTATAACGCCCCTTAACCCCCCGTAATGCCCTTGGGGTTCGAACTTTGCAAAATGCGTTCTTAGCTGACGTCTACTCCATGAAGGGAACCTACCTACCAAATTTCAAGTCTGTAGGTTTAATAGTTCCGGAGATATCGTGATTAGTCAGTGAGTCAGTGAGTGAGTGAGTCGATTTTCTCTCTCTATATATAGCAACCACTATTAAGGTATCCGACTACGTTCGGAACAGTGATTTTCAAAAGCACATAAATGGATATTTTCATGATATTTAGCGTCACTTAGATTAGAATACGTGCATAAAATTGTTTTAAGGACATTTTGACAAAAAATTTTTTATTTAAATATAATATTTTAGCAAAAAATTAACTTAGAATAATCTTTTTTCCAAATGTTCTCCTTTTGTGAAAAATGCTTCTATTAGAATAATATTTTGCCTGTATATAGCTCAGACCTCTGTTCAGAGGCTCAACTAGAATTTTTGAAATATATACCTTAGAACTGGGTTTATTCATATTTTACGACAACAGAGTGGAGCAATTTTAAGAAAAAAACTGTAATAATTATTTCAATTGATGATAACTCTGAAAATAATGTGAATTTTTCAAAAAATTCTAGTTGAGCCTCTGTAGAGAGGTCTGAGCTATATACACAGGCAAAATATTATTCTAATAGAAGCAGTTTTCACAAAAGAACATTTGAAAAAAGATTATTCTAAGTTAATTTGTTGCCAAAATATTATATTTAAATAAAAATTTTTTTGTCAAAATGTCCTTAAAACAGTTTTATGCATGTATTCTAATCTTAATGACACTAAATATCATGAAAATTATTTATGCGCTTTTTTAAAATCACGGTTCCGAACGTAGTCGGATACTTTAAATGGTATTTTCGTATTATACGTCGACCGATTCCTCAAATGGAATGACTTAGCCAAATGCTGCGATATGCGACCGTTAGTGGTAAGTTGTTCCACTCTTATACAAACACAAACTTTTTCAAACATACAACTCGGCGACGTATGTCGATTGATAATATGTTTTTAGATTTGGTGAAATTGGTTGGGGGATGGTATAATACGTAAGTACCCATTAAATCGATATATCATTCTAAATCTTGACTCGACGTGATGTATCATTATGAATGTTAGGGATAGTATAATTTAGTTACAATGTGGATAAATAATTGAATTATAAATTAATCTGACGTTTAAATCATGTGATAGATTTGATCACGAAATAAGCTTGTTGGCTAATAACTACTTTGTTATTGAAAATATAGCAAGGTAAGCACATATTTTTGTTGTTGTTGTTGTTACTGTTTTCCGTTTCATAGCTGAGACCCATTGTACGCCCATTGGAAGTATAACAAGTTTAAACAGTACTGGAATTTTTTTTCCCTATGTGGAGGGGGTCATTGTATTAGCACGTGATGGTTAATAAGTTCATTTTTTAACACGTGGTCTCAACTCACAATGCATTTCCCAGTCTTTTTCCGAATCTAATTTCTTCTAATTAAAGGGAAACGAAAATATACAATTCTTTTAAATTCTTATATATTAATATAAATGCTGAGAAATGAACGTTGAAACCATTGAAGAAGTAGAACCGAATAAAACAGAAACAAATTATTTACCGTAAAATCCGGCGTATAACATGCACCAATACTTTCAAGCCGCAATTTTAATTTTAAGGTATATTTGCCGTACAACGCGCACCTTCTTTTTTACGAAGGAACTTGCAATGTGCGTTAGCAATGCTATTATGTTTTAAAGCCATTTATTCGAGGCATTACCCCAGGATTTTGAAAAAATAGTATATTTCTTGAAAAATAACCCTTTAAGTTCATAAAGTATGACATTTCTTTTATATAAACAGTATTTCGATCTTTGAAGAAGTCTAATTTTTTCAGCTCATTATTTTTTTAACTTAAAAGCTCTCATTTTTGTACCCGGCGTATAACGCGCACTCGTAAATTTCAATCTTATTTTTTGTGTTAAAAGTGCGCGTTATACGCCGGATTTCATGGTAATTAAATATGTTACAGTAAATCATATTTATTAAAATCAGTGCAAATCGCACATGTCGAGTAAAACAGTAAACCTGGATTGATTTTTATCCTTTCACTCAGTTTAAAGTTTAAACATGGTTAAAATATCTGTCTGTTGACGAGTAATATTCAGAGTAAAAAAGTTGTGACGCAACAACCTATTATTTAGGAAATACCATTTCAAATTTGCGACACATTTATTCTGAAAACACGACAAACCTGAACCTATGAAAAATATAGTATCTGTTGGAGTCAGTTGGCAAGAGTTCTTTGTGTATTGATTTGACTCCAAGCCAACTATGTAATCGGTTCTAAAGTATAGCGGCTCCATATGATTGGGATCCGTTTTTCTTATTAAAATTTCAGAAATTTACAATCTGCTTAATTATTTTAGGCAACAGTATCTAATTGTATTAATTTCAAATGAAATATACACAGATATATAAAATTGTATTAATTTCAAATAAAATATATACACAGATATATACAATAGTAATAATTTCAAATAAAGTATAACGATTTAAGTTTTTTTTTTCAAATTTCAATGATAATTTCACAAATTCATATGGCAACAGTTACCTTGTTATTCCTTGTGTTGTGTTCCAAAAGGATACGAAGAGGAGCATTGTAACTTTTGTCCAAAAAGTACCACAAAGAAATCTTACAGTTGGCTCCAGAAATGACGTAGTTATCAGTATGTAATTGTGCCACATCTCCAATTAGCACCATTCCAGTGGGCATTAGATAATGTCCTAAAGAAACATAAAAATAATCAACAATTGAAGAAAAAGACTGCTTAATGCTATACTAGTATAAAATTCAATGTATACTCTGGGAGGATGCACTTTGACGATAGAAGAATACTTACGAAAGCCGACTATAAAAATAAAACAATAGAACAAATGATGGCCAAATTTAATAATAAATCAAATTTTCTCTGAAATTTTTCATTTTATATACACTCAGGAACATTGAAAATAGCGACCCAAGAAGGAAGCTAAGTACAATCGCGAAACTTTACAAATAAGTACAGTGTAGTGTGATATGCAAATGATCCAAGTTTTGTGCCAATACGCATGCTCATACACGCCGAGGTGGCGCTACAATCAGGAAGCGGGTACTATATAAGCCAGCGCAAATTCGAAGATTCATAAACGTGACGATTACCCGCCGATTGTAGGAAGACTTTGGTAAGCGAAACATGCCAGGTAAACGTTATAAAAAACATTTCTCACAGTTAAACGAGTTTGAGAGAGGCCTGATCATCGGAATGAAAACTGCAGGCTGGTCGACGCGCAGTGTTGCTGGCCTGGTGGATCGTTCGGAGTGTGCCGTTAGAAATTGTTGGGAGCAGTGGACACGAGAAGGTACCCACTAGCAGAAAACCGGGTCTGGAGCGACAAGGAAAACCACAAGGAGAGATGATCGAAGGATCGTACGGCAAGCACTTGTGGACCCCACAGTGACTCGTTCAACGATTCGAGCAGACGTAGGCGTAGCAATTGTTCCACAAACAATTTCCAGACACCTTGCAGAATCAAATCTTAAATCCAAGCGCCCTTTCCGTGCACTTCCTTTAACACCGGAACATCGGCAACTGCGTCTACAGTGGTGCCAAGCCAGATCAATGTGGAATGTCACAGATTGGCGAAAGATTGTGTTAAGTGATGAATCCTGGTTTGTTTTGGGGATAGATGATAACCGTGTACGGGTGTGGAGGCGCCCTGGTGAGCGGAACAATTCCCCCCACACTGTTCTACGTCACACTGCCCGCACAGCTGGTGTAATGGTCTGGGGGGGGGCATAGCCTATGATAGTCTGTCCACTTTAGTTGTGATGCGTGGAACCTTAACGGGCCAACGTTACGTTGATGATATTCTTCGACCCCATGTAGGACCTTTCCTAAATGGTCTCCCAGGGGCAATTTTCCAGCAAGGTAATGCTCGTCCGCATACAACAAGAGTTGCTCAAGACTTCCTACGTCATTTTCAGACTCTTCCATGGCCAGCCCGCTCCCCCGATTTGTCCCCTGTAGAACACGTGTGGGATCAGCTAAAACGGCAGATGCCATCGTGTCACTTTGTACATGATTTAGAGTTGGCTGTTCAAGATTTGTGGGCCCATCTGCCTCAGGGCAACATCAGGTGTGTAATCAACTCAATGCCGGGCCGTGTGGGGGCATGTATTGCAGCTGGAGGTGGTCCAACGCGCTATTGAAGTTGCCCAGTATTTGTGTCGTTGCACACCCTGTATTCGTTTAATTGTCGTGTTTTTGAGATCAAATGAATCTCTCATCTGTGTCATTATGTGTATTAAATTTCATTTCAATCCGATGCTTTCTTCTTGGGTCGCTATTTTCAATGTTTCTGAGTGTATTTTTAATAACTTTTTTCATTTTTTTAGACATTTCAATTCAGATATTTTTTACACACTGTTTAGTTTCTTTTTAAATTCATCCGAAGTATATATTTTATTTCAAAACATTTGGTTTAGGAACGTCGCTTAACAAATCTATGGAATGAACGCATATCATTACTCTCTGAATTTGAAATAAAGTTTGTAAGAATAATAACACACACACACACACACACACACACACACACACACACACACACACACACACACACACACACACACACACACACACACACACACACATACAAACCCACACACACACACACACACACACACACACACACACACACACACACACACACACACACACACACACACACACACACACACACACTCACACACACACACACACACACACACACACACACACACACACACACACACACACACACACACACACACACACACACACACACACACACACACACACACACACACACACACACACACACACACACACACACACACACACACACACACACACACACACACACACACACACACACACACACACACACACACACACACACACACACACACACACACACACACACATGTAATATATATATACATTGTACACTGAAATATATGCATGGAAAATCTTGAATTTTGCGTAACATTTTTGTAGTCATTTCTGAAAGAATTGAGAAACACATGTTATGTACATTTTCCTTTACCCTACGATAGCTTTAAGCTTTTAATTTCTGAAAGACACATTTTTATAAGAGTAACACATTAAAAGTATTAAAATAAGTGACAGCACGGCGAGCGTGTGAGTTGTTGTTGTTGCGTCAAGTGAGTCTGACGACTTTGGTTGATGTGTCAAGTGGGTCTGATGACTTTGGTTGATGCGTCAAGCGGGTCTGACGACTTTGATTGCTCTTGTTGTCAGCAGATGGCGCCACGATAGATCAGAAAGTTTTGCGTTTTTTCTTTTCAGCCAGGGCCACCAATGTGGAGGATATAACCTGGTACCTTCTGATTCGTAAGCACGTAACATACCACTATACAAAGGTGATCACTTCTGTCCGGAGGCTGTTATTAGCTTATATAGGAAGTACTATAATAGAAAGCCTACAATTTCAAGTCCATAGTTTAACAACAACTTGAAATGCATGTTTTTCTGTGGAGAAAAGGGGAGAGGAGGAAATATTTTAACGTTTGCAGCGAGCAATTCAGATTTTAAATCAATAAGAGGTCACCAAAGAAATGTATAAAGTCAATACACTTTCTAAATATCATTCAAATGATGGAAACTCACCTTCTTCTGTCCCAAGGGTATGATCTTTATTCAAATTACCGTACCAATTGGCTTTTCCTGATTTTATGGTCCAGTTGCCACGATATCCAAGAGGATTATACCAACCACATGTTCCATTTTCGAAGTCGCAAGAAGTACCTGAAATTGTACAATGCTTTTACTCCTGTTTACATTACGCGGTAATTGAAATAATTAATATAGTGATTCATTAGCTCAAAGAATTTAATCTAACTTACCACAATTTTCTTCATCTGAATTATCACCACAATCATCAATGAAATTGCACTTTTGTAAGTGGGTGTAGCAATTTTTGTTTCTGCAGGTCAGACGTTCGGGTGCACAATCGTCGACGGGAGGTGGTGTAGTGGGCTTGCCAGGAATATCGATATCACCTGAGCAAAAAAAAATTATGAGATTTAATTTGAGTTTTTTATTTCCACGTTTAAGCAGAAATATTTATTACTAAATTGGAATTTTTTCGGTCTGGATATTAAAATCCCACAGAATTCTAATTTAAATTTTCGAGAATATTTTTCCTTCTCAAGAGAGTCAGAGATATTTCTCAAAATTTGAATTACGTCCGTTTTGTACTTTTATTCAAAACTTTCTAGTGAAAAGTAGCAACATATTTATAATAAATAATATTATAATACGCTTATGAGATAGTATCAACATAAAGTCTCTTATTGCAACAATGAAAGAGTTTAAAATCCCTGATAAGTTATTAAGGCTGATAATCCTGACATTAAGGGAAACAAAGATCATGGTCAAGGTGCAGAAGGATCTTTCGGCCCCATCGGAAATAAAAATGGCGTTCGACAGTGAGATGCACTAGTGTGTCTTCTCTTTAATTTAGAATTAGAAAAAGTGGTAAGAGATTACAATATCAATACCAGAGGAAATATCTTTAATAAATCAATACAGTTGTTGGCTTTTGCTGATAACATTGATATCATCGCTCTAACACCCACCGCACTAAGACAAAGCCTTCTTGTCTTTAGAGAAAGAGGCACTCAAGATGGGATCGAAAATCATTGAGAATAAGACCAAGTACATGCCTTGCTCTAAACCATGTCTTAATTCCCATTTTAAAATTGAAGAGTATAATTTTGAAGTTGTTGACAGTTTCAGTTATTTCCGTTCGAAAATTAACAATAGAAATAATTGTATTACTGAAATCCAAAAGAGAATTACTATGGCTAATAGATGTCTTAACGAAATACGAAAATATATGAAATCGAATTTGATCAAAAGAAAAAAAAAGGTTCTATTGTATAAAAGTCTTTTAAGATCAGTATTAACTTACACATGCGAAACTTGGTCCATGTCTCGAACAAATGAGAACATGATAAGATTTATTTTTCGAGGAATTCAGGGAAATGGTACGTGCTGAAGGATATCAAATTTCGAGCTTTGTCAATCATATAATGAATCTGACATTGTTAGCTTTATCAAAATACAACTAATTAAATTGGCAGGTCACGTTTTCAAAATAAACCAAGACCGCACTACTAAAAAATCTTCAATGCTCAACCAATTGGCACACGAAGAAAAGGCAGGTCAAATCTTAGATGGATTGTTGGCGTAGAAAAAGATCACCGAGTTTTGAGAACTAAAAATTGGAGAACACTAGCAGGAAAAAGGCTGGCCTGGAAAAGGCTTCTTGAGAACGCCAAGGCTCACCCTGGGCTGTCGAGTCACTGAGAAAGATTACAATAACTTCAGATTTAGATTATAATAATTACTTAGAATATTATAATAACCAATGATTTTTATGTAAAAATATGGTACAGTTACATTTGGAATATAATACATGAAAGAAATTTTTTTTAATAGCAGATTTTTTTAAAAATTAAAACGAGAACAAGATTTGGTGATTAAGGAAAAGATCATCTTAATTCTTGAAATCATACCGTAAGAGTTTACAATTACAGTTGTTTTATGATTAAATTAACTGGCATTTAATTATCATTATTTTTCAGCAATTTTATTAGTAAGTAAAATAAATTTTTGTTCAACTCGTCACAGTTTTCGATGAAACCGAGTAAATTTGTGTGTTTTATAGTATTCTACAGGATGCAAATTTATATTAATATTTTACACTAAAAACATGCTTTTTACAATGATTTAAGAAATTATTGAAAAGATTTAAGAGATAAACAATATATTTCATTAAAACTTACCCGTTGCAAGAAGACAATCAGGAGTTAAAGAAATGTCATCGATATTAATACTGCCAGAATTCTCTGTCAGACGGGCTTCCAGAACAATCTTGAAAATAGAGTTTAAAATGATTAATTGAAAACATCGTCCCTAAAAGTATTGCCTAGTGCAATATGTCTTGCTACATCCTAATTTACGTTATAAGAATTTCAAACATGAATATTTTGTTTGCTTGATCTAACAAAGGATACGTTTGAATTAATGAAGCGAGAAAGATAAAAGTATACTTGAGGGGGAATTAACGAGATAAATTCTCATTTCTATTCTTAATTTGTCTTCATATTTTCTCTTGCGAACATTATTTCTAATTTTTTGTAATCATAATTCCTTTATTTATACACCTCTTTATTTTTTTAAATTTTGTTTATCTCTATTAACGTTTTTTATTCTGTTTATTTCTTTTTATATTTTATCACTGTAAGTTTTCTTTTTTTGAACAAATACACTAAAATAATTGGTTTTATTCTTTTGTAAAAAGAGCAATATAATTAATGAAATTTGAAAAAAACGTAAGCAATATTATACATCATTACATTATGCTGAGCGTAAGAACAGGAAGTACTGAAAAGATTACATTATACTAAAGTAATTATAAATGAATAACTTTTTAATAAGTATATATAGAGATAGAAAAAACTAAGTGATACGGCATTTATGAATTTATTTATTATCGAGTCTAAATTAATAACTGATTAAACATAACACAAAATTAGCATTTTTTTCTTTTTATAATAAGATAAAATACCAGAAAGAGAAACAGTTTAACGAGAACAAAAATATGTCACAATAAGGCCATTCCTATTCCTACCTGGAAATACTCTTGCTTAGGATTGCCTATTTCAAAAGCAGCATAATGCCAGAAACCTGTAACATCTGAAGAAAACTCTTTCAAGAATTCTAAGCCATCATCGTTGTAGTTGACTCTCTTGTACAGTCGAACTGCATTGACGGAAAAGACGGAGTTATACCAGAAACGAACCTACAAGACAAAGTAAATGATAAAATCAAGTTAATTTAAATAGTTATTGTTTCACATCAAAGAGCCTAAACCAAACTTAGAACATGTTTCTTATAGTAAAATATCCCACTCTTCATATAAATTCGTGATGTTGTTACACTAATTTGTTATACCATGTGTTTGAAATCTGAAAGCATCCCATAAACATGTACTTTTCCCCTTATAATATAAAATTAAAAACCTATTTAACTTTACAGCATAGAGGACGATATATAGGGTACATTTTATATAAGAAGAAATGGATTAATTCAGACAGAACTGAGTACTATTCTAAAATAGGATCCTATATGTTCAGGATAGGGCAGTATGAAAATAATTTGTGCACGAACTTTTCTTTGAATGAAAAGTTCCAATTTTGGGTCTTATTCATTAATATCGTGCAAAGATAGACGTAATAATCAAAAACCATTTCTTAGCTGTTTTTGTATTGGGAGACAGCTTTACAGAAAATTTGATTGATTTCCTGGCTGCATTTCGCTTAAATATAATAAAATATATTGAAACAATAAATTCCTCAGAATAGTGAAAATTTGATCTGTTTTTTAAAACAATGTTTCATTCAATCTCACAAAAATTTTTGTTTAAGTTTTTAATTTAAAATCAAGTGAACTAAACTGTTACCACTATATATATATATATATATATATATATATATATATATATATATATATATATATATATATATATATATATATATATATATATATATATATATATATATATATATATATATATATATATATATATATATATATATATATATATATATATATATATATATATATATATATATATATATATATATATATATATATATATATATATATATAGCAGGAATATATTTCATTACCTTGCATTTATCGGAAAGTCTATCAATCGTAGGGGAACGCACTTTAGGCTTAGCTTTTCTAGTGAACCATCCAGATAAAACGGACAAGAATTTTCCTGAAAGGTAAAAGAATTATTTCGAATGAGTATTAATGTAGTACATATCGAATGAACTTAAAGTATTTTCTTGAACAGCTTTGACTTTAATGGAAACAACCAATATAGAAAGATTATTCTATTAGACATTTTTAAATGAAGCACTTTTTAGACTTATTAACGTACATTGAATTAAATTTTGGTTAATGGATCTTGAAGTAATTTAGTAGGCAGAATTGCTAGCCATTGTACTAACAACAGTATGAGAACTCCTTAAAAGATTATTTTGTACAAGGAACAGCTATATTGAATAATATGGGCTGTTGCATGTTCATGACTTTTCTATCAAGCGCTTGATTTCTTCATTCAACTTGTTTCGGAAGTTTTGAGAGAGTTAAATGTCTATATATATGCACTGTCAATTAACGATGACCTGAGTACAATATTAATTGCTGGGAACTCCTAAAGGCATTTTAATATTTCGAAAATATCTTGATCCTTTGCAATGAAGTTATGTATGAAAAAGTTTTACGAATATTTAATATAAACCCCAAATTCTTACCAAATGTTGCCTATTTAGCATTGCAGATAATATGACTCTATATAACCTAATATATATTTAAAAAGGGCTAGGCTATAAAATTATTATATTCGATACGGATGCAGTTTTAAAAATTTGCATAGACATTATTTAAAAAAATCTGAACCATAATAAATAAAATCATCTTGAAATTCTCCATCTTCTAACCATTTCACTAAACCAATAAATCCACATAAAGAACAGAACTGGAACAATATTAATGAACAGGCTCATAAATAACCCTTAATAAAAATCCTTCTTTGGAAGACCCTTGAAATATTTAGAGGTTTTTGAATGTCAGTAAAATTTGACTAACACTCAATTCTAAAATGAATAACATAGAATTTAATATAATAAGTTCTTCAAAGGTATTTTCTAAGAATAAAGATATTGAGTATTTATTACTGACCTAGAGCAGAACGAGTTGTGTGGTCATTGTTTGGAAGGTTTGAATACAAAGAGGTAGTGGCGGATGAAACGGTCCAACTGGTCATTCCATCGGCTTCGAGGGTCCATGTTCGACACGGAGTACCATCAAAGTTACAACGAGCTACATATGGTTGACATTGGAAGTCCCTTTCGTCGGAGTAGTCTGAGCAATCATCGTTGAAATCACACAACAAACCTTCATCGATACATTTTCCGTTACCACACATAAATTGTGATTGATTGCAAGTATCTTTCAATGGATCCACTATGATAGGTGGGACACAGTCTTCGAAAGCTATATCATCCAAACTTACGGCACTTGAGAAGGTGTATGGACGCACTGCGTCAAAACGTACTTTGAAGTTGTTCAGAGAGCTCAGGTGGACTTTGGCGTGAGTCCAGTCTTGCGAGTATCGTTCTGAAAAGAAAAGGTCAAGTTTATAATCTCTCGAGTAGAAAGAAAATATTTGGGAATACGGAAATTAAGAATGTGAAATAAAAAGTATCTGGAACTATTAAAAAGGCTAATTATATATCAATCCATATTGCTATAACTACAAATAATGATCCTTAAAAGTCAAAACGATTTAATTTTTTTATCTTAAAAATGTTCTCTCATTGAATTCACTTAAACATTTTTTTAAACTACTTCGACCACTCATTGGACATTGAAGACAAAAGGATACCGTAGTGATATTCCTCTTGAAATCAAGCTTTACAAACATAGAAATTCTGCAAAGGCAGAAAAAGAAAGTTCTACATACTTCCATAAAGACCCGTGAAAGATTCCCACACTTTTTTGAAAGAAGGTCCGTCTTGTCCAGCATATATATTGAGGTTGCAAGACCACTTGTCACAGAAAATCCAAAAGTCCAGAGCGCATCGGGCGTGGGTAGATGAAATTTCAGGAGACATCAGAGAAGTGATATCACCTGCTCTACCTGGTGCACCATCTGCTAATAAGTACCATCCTTCTGTTGTATTGGTGGTGTGATCAGTCTTTGGTCGGTTGTTTAGATTCACCTGGGGGACAAAATATTGGATTTGAAGATTTTGATTTGTACTTCAGTTAGATTCTGATATCATTTGTTAAGTAAACATTCACTGACAATAAGTACTAAATGACTACAAATTAATATTGAGTTCATACACAGTTTACGTTCAAATTATAAATACTTGACATTGAATAAATAAGATATCTGAAATAAATTTTAGCTGTTTCAAGTACTTTTGTAAATTTTATTTTTCAGTATATATAAACTTTAGTGATACTTACGTATTAAAACGTCAACCAATATCGTAAAATCAAACCACGTCTCCAAATGTTGCAATTAGTGCCCAATTGTGGAAACTTTTCCAACCCACTATAATGCAATAATAATAATGATGTGACAGCATTTGGCGGTATTTTTTAAATTAGTGACATCTTTTGATATGGCGATATTGTCAACGGTTTAATACCTAAGCACCACTTAAGTTTTTTTATTATTTCCTGAGTCAGTAACATAATTTTTTTTAAAAAAGTAAATGATTTAATATATGTTTTAAGTATGCTGTAACACACACACATGCTTTAAGCTTACTTAACTTAAATTTAAATAAAATGTATTTAAGATTTTATTTCTTATTATGGATTAACTTCAAAAGAATTCAAAATTAGATGCTTTATTTTATGTGAATACCCCCATTAAATACATGTCTATATAGTGAGTTTTCAAACTATTTTCTCATGGATTGTTTGACTGATTTGAGACCGAAATATATGTAGATTGAGATTGCTACTTAAAGAGAAATTAAGTGAGATTGGATATAAAATGGTGAGATTGTTGTTAGAGTTGGCGGGTTAGATTAAAACTTGTGGATTTTGATATGACTTTTGCTTAGAATTGTATACGATTTTGAGCCCGCTTGGCTGTGATTCAAAGATAGTGTGTCAAACAATTTTTTTAATGACCCCGTGCACCACAAAGTATCACACGGGGGGTTACATAAAAGTAAGCGTGAAGTCCACATCACAAAGAAGAGGAGGATTTCAATACAAACCAGGCCCTTAGAAAGCGAGCAGGTAGAACCGGTTTGGTGAAAATAAAAGGAAGATAGAGAGAAGGTGATGTATGGAAAATGGTAATGTCGTAGCGATAAAATAAAACTTCTGTGTTCTGACTGTTTTCGTTCCAGTACGTTACAATATTTAATGTCAGCTAAGTAGATCTTAACTAACTAAAATTAGATGATCATGGGTGCCTATTCCCAGAAAGTAGATCTTGATTATTGAATAGGGATTATATATTCACAAAATTTATTTTGCTCCAACTAAGAGTTGCCCAATAAGATAGTAATGTATTAAGGTTGAAGAGTGAAAAAAAAGTTATTAAGTTTTATAATGTATCTGGATCATTTATCTCCAAACACTAATACAAACAAACTCTCCGTTTCGCGTTTCACAAAATAAATCCATGACATTGATCCAAATAAATATTTTAAAAAAATCAACGAGAGAGAGAGAGAGGGAGAGAAGAAATAATTGCTATAGATTAAGGAATTTTATTTTCTATGTATTAATATTTCATTTCTGTTAAATTGATAAATAATTCAAATAATTATCTTTACTATTGTTGACAAAGGTCTCTTCTTTATCCAAATATAAATCGTTTGCAAAAAAAAAAATCTTCAAACACAGATTATTTAATGTTTAATGATAAAATATTTTAATTATATATTTTATGATAAATTTCTGTTTAAAAATTCCCAGTTATCTTATAATTTCGGTCTTACGAACGAAACTTAAGAACAATTATCAGAAATATTTTTTCTTGAAAAATGAACGGGCTTTAAATTAAAACTTGGAATTTTGAAAAACCTTATTTTCTGAAAGAGAATAAAAGCCAAATAATGCACAAAAAGTTTCTGGTTATATTCTAAAATAATGAAAGATTAGAGCATAGTTCTAGATAATGCAAACTTTTAAGTTACCTTTGTATGCTCATCTTTTGCTTGAATTGCAATCCATTGGAAAACACTGTCGTCAGTTACTTGACGTTTCACTCGAGTGTAGTTTCTGAATTTGTGATAAACTTCCCATCCACACATATCTTTGTTGGTGAAGTCACAATAGGGCTTGACTGAAATGTAGTAGATAGATAAATACATTATGATACATTATAATACTAAAAAAGCATTCTTAAAGTACTCATTCTGTTTTTACTTTTTTTAAACTCAAACAAAGAACTTCCTGCATTAACAAGAAACCCGCTCACAATCGATTCAATATTTATATATTTATAAGAAACACTACTGCATACCAGAGCGCATTCTTTTTTGTTGTTGTTGTTGCTTTAAATTAAGGTCAGAAAATCTTATTAGCAGTTGCTATCAATGTGCATATGTAAGAAGAATGTTTCCAGATATACAAATTAATGTTCGTATTGTTACTACTTGGATGTATCTATAAGTGTGTGTAGTATGTATCTCTTATTACTATATAATGAAATTTAAATAAGTTGTAAAACATTTATTTACAGCGACGTCTCATTGATTTAACATGTGCTTAAAGTTTATATTTTGTTGTCTATTTATGTCTTCTTTTTGAGAGAATACACTTAATGTAACATTAAAATAATAAAAGTCCTTTAATTTCATTATTTGCTTCAATTTAACACTAAATTTACTTTTAAATTATGCATAAATATTTGCATCACATGAAACAATCCATTTTTCATAAGCATGCAAAATTGAATCAGAAAGTGTCCACAGTTTTGATCACTATTATGTAATCGAATTAAGTTTTGAGAAATTATTCATACACTTTACTTTGAAAATGCAGAAATTTCTAATCCTCCCAAGCAAAAATGCACCTATTTGTCAATCTACAAGTTTCATTCTTCCTAACTGCAAAGCGTAAGGAATAAAAGTTTTGCTCACCACAACCGGCTTCATCACTTCCGTCATCACAATCCACTCTGAAGTCGCACCTTTTAATGCTAGGGATGCATTTTTTGTCACCTTTACAATAAAATTCATTCGGTTTGCAACCTGTAGGAGATATTGTAGTCGTAGTGGTACTTCCGGTGACTTCTTTTGGAGGTAAAGTCTCATCTTTCAGCAACCTGTTGTAAAGAAAAGAAAACCACATGGAGTTAAAACGATTTTTTTTCACATTGACAAGTGTATTTTAAATATTACGTCAGTGTTTTTAAATTAATTTAAAGTAATAATGAGGTCAAAAGTGACTCCTTCTTTGAGAACTGAAATTAAGTATTTTTTGGCAATAATGAATGATGTACCGAAAAACTTTTAATTTTGTTTGAAAAATATCCAGTTTGAGATGTGATATTGAGTGACTGGAACAACAACAGATAGAGCAACTCCAAAAAATTAAAACCAGAAAAAAAATAAAGGCTACAACTTCCCAGTTATTCATAAAAGGGATTAATCTTTAATAGAGGTTCCCCTGAATGGAAATTTATATCTTATTTTCTGTGCGGATCGAAAAAAAATTATTCATTTTTAATCCATCTACGTCTGAACAGTGTATACAACAAAATAAGATAGAGAAGATAATAAAAATTAGTCACAGAGGAATCTTTTCTTTCAAGAATCATGGTAAATTAAAAAGAAAAGGTGATTGATTAAAGCGAAATGAAATGATTTTTTTGCATCATATGAATTTTTTATCGTAACAGAATGAAATATTCTTGATAACTAAGACCTGCACAATCCCATATATTTCCCCTATACATTCTTTGCACTTATAAAAAATGCAATGGCTATAGACCTTTTGGAGGGCCATTGTCATCTACGGGAGTTCTGTGAAGGTACCTTTAAAAAGCACATGCTTATTAGCTCTTATGCTGATTACTTAAAGTAACAAAGATTTATAAAAAATCCCTTTTAATTAATTTATTTAAAAGCATCACTTATATTTTTGAGTTGTCCGATTATTTGAAACTATTTATTTTCGTCCTGAAATGTGTTTTGAGAGGAAATTAACTAACTGCATAATTGGTCATAAACATAATTGGTCATCCATTTATAAATATATAAAATAATTTACTAATATAAGGAGTTATATTTATCCTGAATCAACACAAGATAAATGTTGAATAAATACTGCTGTTTTGAAAAGATATGCTCTTACTTGCATCCTGCTGAGAATGAAACATCATCCACTGCAATCAGGTCGTTAGTAGTGACTCCTGCTTTACCTTCAATAACAACTTGGAATGGAACAGTATCGTTCAGCTGCACACTTCCTCTCATCCAGAAGTTTCCGACTTCACCGGTCTGAGACCACACTAAAGTGTAATCTCCATCTTTTTTGGTGGTGGTGTGGATATTCAACTGGTTTACTTTGTCACCATACATGAAATAGTAAAATCTCATTTCACATTCACCTTTAACTACACTTCGCAAGACTTCTGAAATCAACCATGCTTTCTCGTTCATAGCCCCTGCTGAACCCCTTGTCATAGCTATGTAATGGCCTTCGGAGTTCGATAGTGTATGATCGTAGGGTGGACCGACTCTAGAATAAATATGCCCGGGTGCAGTTCCAGTTCTTATATCCCAAGTAAGAGGAGCATATCTCTCATTCTTAAGTTGTGAGAAAAGTCCGAAACCATTTTCAAAATCGGTAGCCAAGAAATTTTTGCTCTCGCAGTTCTCTTCATCTGATCTGTCACCACAATCATCTGTTAGGTCACAAACTCGAGAATAATCAATGCAGCCTCTGCTCTTTGCGCACGAGAATCCATCACATATTTGGTTTGATTTCTTTGGCAATGCACAGTTCACGAATTCGATATCATCAATTGCTAAGTAGTCATATCGACTCATGCCTCCTTTTTTGTTGATGCTCATTGAGAAATTGGTTATTTGACGTCCTATTCCAAAGGATTCTCTCCTCCATGTGTTAGACTGAGTTAATGAAACCATATCATAATTTTTATCTCCAGAAACAAGCGTAATTAGTGGCTTTAACCACACAGTTCGTGCTGCATACCAAAACGAGAATTTACATGGAGATGCTGATTGGGAAAATAAGGGGCTTCTGTACTCATCTACTGGTCCAGTTTCTGTTTCAAGACTTGTATGGATAATTAAATAAGAACCTTCACTAGTATTAGTTGTTTTGTCTACATCTGGAGCTTGGGGTATTATTTTTTTGCCATCTTTTGCAATAGTAATATTTACTTCAACTCCATCTCCAGCTTTGGTTATAGCTTGCCAGCCACAGTTTGAGCCAAGTTCAAAATCACAAAACGCAGGACAGCTTTTTTCATCTTTACCGTAAGGGCAATCTACCTTAAAGTCACATACAACATCCATTGGTACGCACGAGTTGTCATAACATGTAAATTCTCCCTTTTTGTCACATTCACCCTTGGGTTGAATGGTTGGTATTGGTGTTGTAATTATTGTATATGCAGGCACGCATTCTAAAGTGAAAGATGTATCATCAATTGCAACCTCTCCTTTTCTACCAGAGCTTGGACTACCCTCAATTACGACGTGGAAGTTCCATTTACTTTTTAGTGGTATTTCTACTCTTTCCCATTTTTCTCCCGCAGAGCCGTATATATTTTTTACATGACGCAAGCGAATATCATCAGCCAGCTGTAGATATACACTGATTTTACTAGTATAAGCATTATACAAGTGGTACCAGAACCTCAGTTTGCATTTACCAGAAGTATCAGCCATGAATGAGGTACTAGTGATTAGAGCATTGTACCAGTAATAATAATTACTTCCTCTTGAAGACATCAGAAAATAGCCGTTTTCGTTATCTTTAGTATGATCTCTGTCCGGACCTGTTCCTTCTGCAATTTTTTTACCTGATGTCCTCACCCATTTCTGATCAGCTTTAGGGTTTTGAGTCCAACCACACCAACCATCTTCAAAATCACATCTCTCCAAGTAATCTGAGCAATTGCTTTCATCTGAACCATCTATACAATCTAAGCTAAAGTCGCAGACTAACGTGCTATTAATGCATTCTCCACTGAGACAAGCAAATTCCTCTTTGTTTGCACATTTTCTCTTTTCTGGTGGGGCACATCTCTCAAATTTAATTTCATCTATTGCTACGTCTCCTTTACTCAAAACATGAGTTGCTATAAAGTCTAAATGCCATCCAGGATCTCTTCGCCCTATACCAACTGTAACATTCTGCCAATTTCTCCCTTGGTCCGAAACTTCTCGCCACAGCCACACATCTTGTTTATCATGAGTTTGTAATTGTAATTTTAAGGATGCATCGTTGTTTGTTATACCAGACATAAAGTAATAGAAACTTATCTCACATGCTGAGGAAGCCTGTTGGAAATCAATAGACCTTAAAATTGCCACGCTTGATATAGATCCAGTTCTTTCTTTTGCCACATACATGTAATAACCACTTCCGGAGACATCAGATGTTAGTCCATTATCTCCATTAGCACCTTTCATTCTCTTCCATTTTCCTTCTCTTCTATCGCTCCATCCACAAGTAGGGTTTGTGTCATCATCAAAAGTACAAGAACCACATTTGGCTTCATCTGCTGAATCCGAACAATCAGGAACGAAGTCACATATTTTCTCCATATCAATGCATATTTTGTCTGCAACGCACAAAAACTGATCGGCATTACATTTTTCAACTGGTTCTGGAGTTGGATCGACGATACTTAGAGGTAGCGTTTTATTTGAAACGATGCACCCGGCAGTGAATGACACATCATCTACAGTCCATCCTCCAGGTTTAGAATTAGATCCGATTCGACTTTCGACTATGATTTCAAAAGGATCTTTAAGATCTCCCAAAGGGAGAATAACTTTTTCATAAAACTGGCCTGGAGGCTCTCGAGCAGTAAATATAGTCTTCCACACATTAACTTCATCTCTTCGAACGTAAACTGTCAACGCACCAATATCTCTTAATTCATCGTATTTTGTTGAATTGAATACCGTACCATAGGTGTAGAAAAACCTAAATTTGCAAGAATTGTCAACCACTTCCATAACTTTCGATGCCATTCTAGCAACTTGACCTTTCGAACGATATGAATTACTGAAATGCAAAAATTGTCCAGTGGCGGAATTTCTCGTGTGGTCACGTGTCGTCAGGATTTTATTATAATAATAACTGGGATTGTATTTGGCCAATTGCCACATGTAATCTGTCTCAGGAGCTCTTCTCCAGCCACAGTAATTGTTACTTTCAAAATCGCATCTACCCGGATACAAGTCGCATTTGGCAAGTAACCTGTTCTCATCACTGAAATCCCCACAGTCATCAACAAAATCACACACAAGATCATTAGATATACAGTTTCCATTCTGGCACTTAAACTGGTTTTTGCCGCATTCTTTAGGATCTTCGACTGTTCTCGGAATGTGGCAATTCTCAAAATTCAGATCATCGATTGCCATTATACCTGTTAAGGATTCTTTTTTGCCAACAATACCTACTCTAAATCTGTTCTGTATCCTACCAATTAAGACTTCTGCTTTTTGCCAAGATTTTCCTCTAAATGCTTCTAAGCGGAATATTTCAGTCTTAGGCCTTTGATGTCCAGAGTCAAAATACACATAAATGGCTTCACTATCGTGCACAGCGTAGAAATAATACCAGAAAAACATACGGCATGATGGTGCTGATTCTATCAGGGCTGGGCTATTAAAGTGGGCTTCAGCTTTGAGGGTCCAGCGTTTTATGAAATTTACTTTCATGTAGTAACCTTCATCTGGTGTGTTTTTAGTATGATCAATGTTCGGTTCAGCAGTTCCATTGGCTAGAGTTTGATTCCACGCTGCTACGTTATTAACAGAGCTAGTAATCCAGTTACAGGGTTGGGGTTCTTCATTTTCAAAGTCGCAATTAGTACCACAGTCTTTTTCATCACTACCATCAGGGCAATCATTGTAAAAATCACATCTGAAGTCGTCTGAGATATGCGTTTTGCCATCTTCACACGTAAAATCAGGTTTCCTATCCTCAATTGGAGCACATTTACCTTCATATACAGTTATGTCGTCCAATGCTATGAAGGTATTTACACTAGAAATAAAAAAAAGAACAACATAAAAAATTGAAATAATGTGCGATAACCAATTTTAAAATATTAGAAAATATGATATAATATTTAGATAAATGATCGTCAATTTTTTTTTCGGCATACCCATTGGCTAAAAATTAAGATAAAAAGTATCCCCCCCACACGCAAGATACAAAATATAAATTAATCTCTCTCTCTCCTTTTGCATGCACGCAATGCCCCAACATGTGTATATAGTTTTTAATTCCAAGTGAAATGAGATATGTACATTTCCTATTTATTAAGTGTGTGATGTTGTTTTAAGAAATTATAATATGAGTAAAGGATAACTAAAAAACAGTACATTCATTTGCACAGACGGCACTTTTTATGAAAAAATATTCAGGGAATATAAATTTTCTTCCTGATTTAATTTGATTTTTGTTAACGTCATACTCCAAGCTATTTGTGACGAACAAAGTAATTTTGAATCTCAGTCAAGTGACGAGGACGACACCTGAGTTGGCATTCCACAGTAATATGGTGACTTTGAGCCTGTACATATATATTTAAGATGAATCAATCAAATCTATATGGTGGGTCTGTAGGGCCATCAGAACTTCGGCCCTTGATTCAATAACGCCGGCCACAAGTTTATGACCATGACCCCTGTGTTACCACGGTTTCTAATTTACTACACATAAAAATATTTATTTATGAAATCATTGTATGTTAATAATATTTTAATCGAAAATTTTATTGCGATATAGCATTGCTCAAAATTAATGTTTAAAAAGTAGAACTATATTTGGTAGTCTTGAGTATGTTGCTAGTTTTCATATTGAAATTAAAAATTCTTGAAGATCAGTTATAATTCTTCTCCCCATACATAAATGTCGTGTAAAATAAATTGATTAAATTCTGGAGTGATAAAAAAACATAAGAATTTCTTGTAAAGAAATATAACTAAGGGCTAGCGTGTTTAAAATTGTTAGAGTACACTTGGTTCTCTTTTTATGCGGTTTTTTTTATGCGATTTTAGAGTTATGCGGTTTTTTTATGGCAAGAAAAAAATTTTTTATTCATATTTAATTCTTTTTGGTGATTCACTTTTTCTGAAAACGAATAAGAATAACAACTACAACTCTACTATTACGCAATCAATACAAAAAATTTTTATTCATATTTAATTCTTTTTGGTGATTCACTTTTTCTGAAAACGAATAAGAATAACAACTACAACTCTACTATTACGCAATCAATACAACGAAAGAATTTCTCCTTTATTAGAAAACAAAACTTTGTGAAAAAAGGTTACTACCGAAAACCGGAAGATAAATTTACTCAAGTGAATTGTAAGTTTTTTTTGATTTTTTTAGTGCGTAATTGTACATTAAGTTTTCTCTATAATTTTTAGTCCTCTTAAAGAAAATGTGTGACAATATTAAAAAACAAAAAAGAAGTGCAATTTCGCTAGAAACCAAAATTAAAATTCTCGATTGCTTGGCGAAAGGAGAAAGATCAACAACAGTAGGTAAACGTTTTCATTTAGGCGAATCTACTATAAGAGCAATAAAAAAAAATGAAGCGGCAATAAGAAAATCAGTCAGATCTGGTACAAATTTGAGTTCTAAAATTTCATCATATTCAAGAGACACTTTAATAGAAAAACTGAAAAGGCTCTCGTAATTTGGATTGAAGATTTAACTCAAAAAAGAATTCCGTTAGATGGACATTTAATCAAGATGAAAGCCCTTAAATTTTACAAGGAGTTAAAAGAATCAGAGCCATCTACATCTTCACGTGAAAGTAATCCACAATTCTCTGCCAGCACAGGGTGGTTAACTGGTTTTATAAAAAGGCATTCTTTTCATAATCTAAAAATAAAAGGTGAGGTGGCTTCTGCAGATGAAGAAGCTGCTAGAAAATATCCTGAAAAGTTAGCTAAAATTATTAAAAATGGAGAATATTGCGCTCATCAAGTCTTCAATGCTGATGAAACAGGATTGTTTTGGAAAAAATGCCAACCCGTACTTACATTGCAAAGTCCGAAAAAAAAACTGCCAGTGGTTTTAAAGCTGCTAAAGATCGAGTTACTTTATTGCTGTGCAGCAATGCATCTGGCGATCGAATGTTAAAACCGCTGCTTGTAAATCGATCTTTAAAACCACGTGCATTAAAAGGAAAAGACTTAAATACACTGCCCGTACATTGGATGGCTAACAAGAAGGCCTGGGTAACAACGGCTATTTTCACTGAATGGTTCAATAAATGCTTCGTACCCGAAGTTGAAAATTATATGAATGAGATGGGTCTCGAATTTAAGATCTTATTAATTCTTGACAATGCGCCAGGTCATCCAATCTTAGAACATCCAAATATAAAGGTAGCTTTTTTCCTCCAAACACAACGAGCCTAATTCAACCATTAGATCAGGGAATTATTTCAACATTTAAAAAATATTATGTAAAATTCACTTTCCAATTCATTTTCGATAAACTGGAATCCGAAACAATAACAGTTACTGAAGCTTGGAAACAATTTAATATCTTGAACTGTGTAAATCATGTTGCATTAGCAATTGCCGAAATAAAATCACAAACTTTAAATGCATGTTGGAAAGCTGCTTGGCCTGAATGCGTATCAAAAGGAAACGAATCAAATAGAGCAATAGTAACATCAGAAATTATTTCAGTTGCTAAGGAAATAGGTGGGGAAGGTTTTGATGATTTTGGCGAGCATGATATAGAAGAATTGCTTGTGGACGAAGCCCTAAATGATGATGATATTTTGGAAAGTATGGTAGATATTACTAAAGATTTGGAAACAGTAGATAGCGAACCGGAAGAAGATGTTACTCCACTGGACGAAAAATTACTTCGGGAAGGCCTTCAACTTTCCGGTAAATTGGCAAATTTTTTTATTCAAAATGATAATGATGTAGAACGCGCCTTAAAATTCCAACGTGATCTGAAATTTTGTATGTCTGGCTACAGAGAACTCTACAAAGAACTAGTGCCATCACAGAGTTTGATTACTGACTACCTTGTCAAAGAAAAAAAAAATCACTGAAGTTCCTGAAGAAGCATTACCATGTAGATCTGATGACGTAATTTTATCTTCAAGTGATGAAAGTGATCTTGCACCAATCCACAAACGGGTTCGCACATTATCAGACAGCGAATAATGATGAAAACATTCTTAATATGATTTTAAATGAAGTTTTGTTTTTTTGTTACATATTAAGTTTTGTTTTTGTTTTTAACATACATATGTGCCATTTATTAAAATATGATGGGAAAAAAAATAAATCTTATTATTTATAAATCTTTTTTTATGCGATTTCTGGTGCATTTTAAAACATTATTTGGGTTTTATGCGATTTTTTGAATAAATGGAACGTATCCATCATTTTGCATATAAATGTATGTCTTTTTTTGTGCGATTTTTTTTTATGCGGATTTCCCTGGAACGCATCTACCGCATAAAAAAAGAACCAAGTGTATTTTTTTTTCTTCTTAAGCTGCTTAACGCACCCCTTACAATGCCTTAGCGTATCCCTGTGTGAGTTCGTGTTGTATTGTAGTTTGACTCATCATTATCTTACAATTATGGTCACAACGATTATTTTCTATTATTATGTAGAGATTTCGACTCAAAATTTTAAGTGAACTAAAAGGAATCCCTTTCCAGATTCAAATGTTTGTAAATATATTTTCAATGTATACTTAATTATAAAAAAATTGTGAATGTCCTATCTTAGTCAGCAATGTAAATTTGAATTATTCTTAAATTAAAAATAAGAATGAGCAAAACTGCTATGAGAGCAAGAAAAACTACTTTACAGTTTAGGTTTTCAGAAAATTGTCTGCTATAAAAAAATTAATGAAGCTCTGTAATATTTACTCAAACCTTTATAATTCTTTCACTTTGTAAGAGTTATTTAATTCTGTTCTGTTGGTTCTACCTCCGTACTTCTCAATATTTATAAAAATCTGTGTAGCAAATGAATTCAAAAGCATTTATATTTTAATGCTTAAAGGAGGTGATTAATGTGTTAAAGCAGTGCTCCTCAACCTTTCTATCGCCGCGGATCGGTCAACGTTTGATAATTTTACCACGGCCCACTGAAGGAGGGGACGCTGATTGTTTATATTTTAGATTGCTTTTATTTAATAATATTAGTTTAATTCTATTTAAATGGGCCTTTTCAGAATAAAATACAGTTACACCAAGAAATTAATTTTAAGTTATTTAACATGGTGTATAAAATGATTACCATAAAACCCTAGTGAAATACACCACAGTATATAAAATGAAAATAATTTAATATTCCCTATGCGGACCGGCACTATTTGGTCCACGGACCAGTACCGGTTCGCGGACCGGGGGTTGCGGATCACTGTGTTAAAGTGCCCATCCTTATATACAAAAAGGATTGTGCCGGCTGGGTGGCGTAGTTGGTTTGTCACTGGTCTTGTACGCCCAAGATTAAGGTTCGACCACCCCGGCCCAAATCGGTGGATTTTCATGATACAGAAAATCAAAATTGTCCATGTCGTATGATTATGTGGTATGTTAAAGATCCCTATAGTGCCTGTTTGTGGTTTGGGTGCTCTCGGCAAAATTTAGTTCCTGGTACCCTTTCGTATCGTTAGAGCTCAGGTGCCTCCCTGTGGGGAAGAAACTAGTCAAAATTACATCGCGGCTATTGCTATTCCACCTATATGGTGTCGCACTTAAAAGTGATACCAACTCCTGTGGAATGCGTTAGATCCATAAAGGTAAGCGCTAATCCGCAGCCAGATTGGAAATTAAAAAAAGAGGATTGTTACCAGCAACCCTTATAAATGTATAAAATTATTTCATATTTTATTTGCTCCGATATTCTGTTTATCTTAAGACGAAATTTACTGTTATTCCATGCCTTAAAGTGAGAGAATCTTGTAAGTTTTTATTAACAAAATGATTTAGCTTACAGAATGTCTTGGGAAAATTTAGTTTTTCTATGATGTTATAAAATTCGCTTATAAGTTGTAGTCGTAAAAAATATAGGTCACCTTTTAGTTTAGCTTCTATGGAATGCAATCTTCCCATTATGGAATTGCACCTTCTCTCTTTTGTTTTTCTTTTTGCATAATTAGGTAGCGAATCGTCTAAATTGCCTATGTTTTAAATTTTACTATATTTCTATTATATTTCGTGCATTTGTTCTATAGATATTTAGGGAAAGTTTTTAGGAAGTTATTAATATGTTGAAGCTATATATATATAACTATTTCTCATTCCTTCCTTTCTTTTAACACCAAGTAATTTGAGGATCGAGACAAAGTTTTATTAACTAGTATCTGGACATTAACGCAGAAAACTTGTAAATGTTAACTTTCTTTCCGAGTATTTCCTGAACTATCGAAGAAAGTTGAACATAGCTTTGGATTTGAGGGTTTTAGAGCACATAAATTCCATGTACGTAAAAATATTTATATGTTACGCTTAGCATTTTTCCCTAACTCCATTTAAAAAGCTATACTTTTTCACAGTAATATTAATTTCTTCAATTACTTTACATTTTTTTTTAAATTTAGAGAAAGAAATGTGAATAGATCGGTGTAAACATCTCTGAGAAGTATTTAGTAAAAACTTTTCGATTTTCAAAAGTCTAATTTGACATTAAGGAACCCATTTTTTAAACCCCATAGCTCAAACAACTTTCCTGGTAATTTTACGAAATTTGAAATTTATGGTTATTTAAATATGCAAAATTAGATTAAAGGGAAAAAAATCAGGTTTCTAGTAATGGGACACAAGTTATTTTTATAAACTAACCAACCATTTTAATTTATTAACCTACTAGCACCCTAATTTAGTTCCATTTAAGCCAAACGAAAACATTTAAGTTCCATTTTGTTTTGTTGCCTGTACGATTTAAGTCAGAATTCTATAAAGTCACATAAATTGACAAAAATATATACATATTTACTTACGTTGTTGTTAACTGAGCTTCAAAGATAATTTGATATTTGCCCTCGGTTCTATCTATATCGATCTGTGCTTGCTCGTTGTTCCATCTGCCAAGCTTCTCCTGTGTGAAATGCCGCAACTCAGTTATTTCATCAATTTCGTCATCGTACATAGAGATCGTTAGAGCCCCATCGAAGTTGGTTCCATTTCTGAAGTTCCAGAAGTTAATGCAGCGCTGTTTGGTGTATGGGAAGTATGGTGACATGATACGAGCAGGTTTGGGATTGGAATTCCACGATGAAACGACGTGAGCGTACAAGTAGGTTCCGAACTGGTTTCCAAAGGTAGTGTCGGTCTCTGGACCTGCATCTGCAATCTCACCAGATCCTCTCATCCACTGTAGATCAGCATCAGGGTCGTTGGTCCATAAGCACATATCTTCTTCAAAATTACAGGATCCGAGTGGTGGGCATTCAGTTTTTATAGCAATGTCGTCGATTGCAATGGTTCCATTACCATATGCTGAGCCAGCTGTGACCTGAAAAATGGCACATCATGGGATTGTTTACAAAATCTTTAACTTTAGAAGTAAACATTATTTGTACATTAATATAATAACAGGATCTCTTAAAATTTTTACATTTGTTTCGTTTTTATGTTTATTTATAAATATTGCAAGGTATGAACGATTAATGTATGTGTCGGTAAGTTATCTTTTTTTTAAAATTTTGATATTCCATGCTTGTAAATATGTTTGCTGAAGCTCAATATGAAAATATGTTCCACGTAATGGAATAGATTATACAATCGCTAATACAAATAAAACTTCTAATACAGCCTTAAAAATTACAAAGAAAGAGAGAGGGGAGAGATAATAAACTAGAAAAGTAGATGTTAAATAATAAATAAGAGTTATCTCAGCAAAAAAATGACAGAACAAAACTATTTTTAAATTTTTTTACTTTAATATGTAATAAAATTAGTTCACACGGTTGGCAAAATGTTTCATAGCTAATTAAGCTATGATTATTGCTTATAGTACAAAATAAGGAAGTCAATCCTTTAATATAAATCATAAGTTATTTATTAAAAATCATGAGTTATCCGGATCACGATATTGAGATAGAATCGAGAACAAAACGAGGCTTTCACCGAGGGTGAGACCCTGGCCCGGGCCCAATTGTCCTATGCCTTAAGACGTCCCCGAGTATATATATTATTGTTTTTACAAATAATAACCTCACCTAGAATACTTGGATTTTTTTTCTAAAGAAAATCGAATTTTGGAGGCTGATGTAACGAGATATGATTTTAAGTTTTCTATTTTCTTCAAAACTAATTTTTCTCAGAAATTTGATTTTCCTGCAGTAATACATACCTGGAAAATATAGCTGTATGCAGAAGGGAGTTGTTCCTCGAGTAGGACCTCTGAAGCGTGCCAGAATTCACTGTTGTCTCCAGCTTCTTTCCATTTCGATGTTTTTGAATCTCCATTCCTTATCAATATTTCTAAAGTTCCGACATCAATTCCATATAGATAATACCAGAATCGCATGCATTTCTTATCTGGTTGGTAGAGACCACTTTCAAGCCTTGCCACTTTGCCCTGTTTAACTGCTGCTTTTGGGTCTACATAGAAATAGTTTCCAAATCCTGAACCATAAGTATGATCAACATCTGGTCCATTAGTGCGAGACCCGTTTCCTCTCTTCCATTGGAAATCACTCTCTGGATCATGGGCGAACCCACAATAGTCTTCTTCCACATCGCAGAAATCACGAGGAGGGCATGCTTTATAGTTAAGTGAGAAATCGTCCAGAGATATATCTCCATACCATGTACCATCTCCTTCAAATACTATCTTAAATGCGTAATCTTTAACAATATGTACTTGCTCGTATTTCCAGTTAGGACCTTGTGATTTTGATTTGGTCCAAATGGTTTCAAATTTGTCCTCGTCGTGGAAATTTTGCACTTTCAGATATAATGATCCTGGATTATTTCCGTACATATGATACCAAAACTTGAAGCAAACGCCGTCTGGATCTGGATCCAAGCCATCTTGACTAAACAGCCTTGCTTTGACGAAATAGTATCTCTTTGAAGCATCATTTAATGTCAGGTAGTGGCCACTGGTAGATAAAGTAGAATGATCGGTTCTTGGACGAGTCAGTTTTCTTTCAGAGTGCCCTTCTACTATTTGCCATTTTGCTGAATTTTCTTCTGGGTCATTTTCCCAAAGACAAAGATCTGTTTCAAAAGTACAATCAAATTTAGAAGGAGGATATTCGGTAGTGGTTGTAGGAGGAACGAGAGTTGTAGAAATGTCTTCGCCGCAGACTGATTGTAATAAGGACAGGTCATCAATTGCTATTCCCCGATGTGTGTCGTTGTCTTGCTCACTGCGTGCTAAAGCTGTTAAACCTATTTGGAAGAAATCACCAGCATCTTCGGCAGATATATTTGTTTCTAATTTCATCCATACGTCTGAAGTAACATCCTCTGATTTTACTTCCGTCACGCCTTCCCATCCCATTCCGATCAATATTTGTTGGACTAATAAAGAAGAATTTACTGTATTGAACATATTATACCAAAAAGATAAGCAGTAATTAGGAGAAATATCTAAATCTTCACTGATGAGCATTGATTGAGATTCTGCTCGAAGCCCTGTTAACAAAGCATACATATAATGTCCTTGGGCAGTAACCGTACTGTGATCGACAGAAGGTCCTTTTCCTAAATTGTTATCCAATCCAGTTCTTCTTATCCAGTCGACATCTGCAAAAGCATCAGCATTACTCCAACCACAAGTATCAATTTCAAATGTACAAGAACCAGGATCAGAACAAACTCCGTGTGTTACATGTATATCATCTAATGCTATGTATCCAAGTGGTCCGTAGCCTGTTTGCGCTTCGAATGCTATGTAAAAACTTGGGAGAGAACTCATTGTAACTCGGCCTAGCTTCCATCCTCCTGCATGATCACCGGATCTCTTCCACAAACTTTTTAGGTTTTCTAATCTACCCTCTTGCGTTGTTCTTTGATAAACAGCCAGTGTACCAATGTCATTTCCAAACATATTGTACCAAAACTTTACACACATATCCCCATAATTTTTGTACATTGGACTTTCAAGTCTAGCCAGATCTCCTCTTCGTTTGAATGGTAGAACTATGAAATAACCGTATTCAGAATTTGTAGTGTGATCGACGCTTGGCTTTTCCTCACTCCAATTTCCACTACCTTGAGTTCTATTCCATCCGGCTAATCCTTCGTATGTATCATTCCATCCACAGAAATCGTTCTCAAAATCACAATAACCTGTCTGGGTGCATGGACCATCAACCATCTTAAAATCGTCTATAGCAATATTGTTTTCATTGCCACCATAGAAAGACACTGCGGAGATTCTGATAGAATAATCCCTGTTAGATTTAATATCGATTTCTCCCAGTCTCCATTTATTTCCTTGCGTTCTTGAACGCGTCCACTGTCTATTCCATGCCCAGTACCAACTCGTGTCAACAGACAAAGTTCCAACATGTTGTCCATACATGTGATACCAAAACGAAAAGCAAGTTCCTTCAGGTGTATTCATAGGAAGAGTTGGACTATCCAAACGAGCAGGTGAATATAAGCTACCTCTATTGTCGAAATATAAATAATAACCATGTCCTGTTGTATGATCAGAGGTGGGACCTGTAAAATTACGAGACGTTGTGCCCTTTGTACGTTTCCACTTTGCATAATTCATTGAACTTTGAGTCCAGAAGCAGAAACCATCGTGGAAACCTTCATCGTCGAAGTTACAATCTACTAAGAGTTCTTTGGGATTGCAACTGATAAATGATATTTCATCAATAGCTACATTTTTATCACTGCTACTCCAGAAATACCAAGTAGGAAGGCTGCTGAATCTAACTTTAGTACCCTTATTATTCGCTTGAGGAACTTTGACTTCAGCAAGTTGCCATCCATCTTTGAAATTGCTAGGTTTAGTCCAGATCTTGTTGTAATTCCAGTAATAATCAGAAGATCCAGGAGATTTATGTTCAACATAAAAGTTTCCTGAATTGCCAGAAGTGTACAACCAAAAGGACATAACGCAGTGGGTTGATACAGCAGGAAGAGACGGACTTGCTAAAATTGCAGGTTGGTTATAGTATCCCCATCCTTCTGATACATAAGCATACCATCCCGTAGAAGAATTGACATGGTCTGTCAAAGGTCCGAATCCATTGCTATCATTAGCCATTTTCCTCTTCCATTCATATCTTCCTGGACTTTGATTTTGCCAGCCACACGTATCAATGTCGAATGAGCAAGGTCCGCAGTTTCTCTCGTCAGATTTATCGAAACAGTCAGATGTAAAGTCACAAACTTTCTCTTTCGGTATACACAAAGGTTGTCCACTATTACACTTAAATTCGTTATCCTTGCATGGAGACTTGGTTGGGAGAGGCGTTGGAATAGGTGTGGGAAGATCCCCTGTGTATCGTTTACAGCCTTTAGTAAGAGAAATATCATCAATAGCAATAATACCTGTAGTATTTCCAGGATTTCCTTCAAGTATGTAATGATATGGTTTAGTACTTCTGATGTTGAAAACAGCTCGGTTCCATTTTTGACCCAACGATCCTACCTCACTAAAACGTTCTTTCCAGGTCCAGCCATCTTTTTCCGTTTCAGTGTATAATTTCAAGCTAGCATCATCAGAACCATGCATGTAATAATAAAATCGAAGTGAGCAGTAGCTTTCACCGCTGAGCTGATAATCTGGACTGTAATAGTACGATTGGAAATATTTTTTATCATTGTAGTAACGCTTCAATACTAAATATTTTCCAGATGAATCTATTCCTTTAGTGTGATCTACAAGAGGTCCAGAATTTCCACTTCCCCTCGATGATGAGGCATATTGAACATACCAATAATTTCTGGAAAAATTTTTTGAATTAAAATCATTTCAAATTCCATAAAATATTTTTAAAGTAATAGTTGAACTATATATAATGAGAACCCTGTTTGTCCCCTATGTATTTTAGAATGAAGTAAATAAGATAAGTCAGTTTTTTTGGCACTTATGTACCACACTATCAGCCAGTTTCACCAAATTTAAAAAAAACATCACCAGATGTTGTCATCGTAAGTGCGAAAAAGATTATTGCGTTTATTCATGTGACAGTTTCCCCATTATTGATTGCATTTCGTGGCATTTGGTGACATCTTTCAGTCTGAAGATTTGGTCAACAATATAATGCCCAAGTACTAGTTTTTTATACATAATCAGAATTTCATTTTTTCCCAAAGTAAGCAACTAATTATAATATGAAAGTTTTCTGATAGTATACCAATAATAAGCTTTGAAAAAATCAAGTATTTTTATAATAATAATTATTCTCTTAACAGACATATTAAAAACTAATTATACGCAAATGATATCTTGTAGATCAGTAAAGCATATTAAGGTATCCGACTACGTTCGGAACCGTGATTTTGCAAAAGCGTATAAATGGATAATATTTATAATATTTAGTGTGACTTAGATTAGAAAATGTATATAAAATTGTTTTAAGAATATAATTACAATAAAAAATTATTTAAGTAGAATATTTTGACAAAAAATGAACATAAAATGACCCATTTTCACAATATTTTCCTTTAGTGAAAAATGCTTCTATGATAATAATATTTTGCCTGCATATAGCTCAAACCTCTGTATAGAGGCTCAACTAGAATTTTTGAAATATATAACTTAGAAGTGGGTTTATCCATGTTTTACGACAACAGAGTGAACGAAATTAAAAAAAAACAACCCACCGATAATTATTTCAATTGATTGTAACTCTGAAAATAATATGAATTTTTCAAAAATTATACTTGAATCTCTGTACAGAGGTCTGAGCTATATACAGGCAAAATATTATTGTAATAGAAGCAAGCATTTTTCACAAAAGGAGAACATTTTGAATAAAGGTTATTCTAAGTTAATTTTTTACCGAAATATGGTATTTAAATAAATTTTTTTATTACAATGTCCTTAAAACAATTTAATACATGTATTCTAATTTAAGTGACACTAAATATCATGAAAATTATTCATTTATGCGCTTTTTTTAAAATCACGGTTCCGAATGTAGTCGGATACCTTAAATAGGAGAGTGTTCGCCTTTTTCCTTTTTTCGATCAGTCATGTAATATTCTATACAAACAATAAAAAATTACGTGGGTGAGCATTAAAAAGGTATACAAACCTTGCTTTTCCTTTCACAGTCCATTCACAGTCTCCACCATTCTCAAATGTACAGGGCTTAGGATACGAGGAACACATAATAGTCTCTTCATCAGATCTATCTCCGCAGTCATCTGTTTGATCACACAGGAAATAACGTGACACACATCGGCTATTTGCACAACGGAATTCTTTACTACTGCAAGAATCTCTCTTCTCGGTTGTATTGCAATACTTGAATGTAATATCATCAATGGCCACATAGGTCTGTTCATAAGAACTCTGATGCACAAATTCAACAATAAAAGGTCCTTCTGTTGTTCCCAAATAAGCAGTTCCCAACTGCCATCCATTGTCCAATATTCCGTTTCGCTCCCAGACTGTTGCAAGCGTATTGCTTCCGATTCGTTTTCTCACTCGTATAGCTGCTCTCGAACCAGAACGGTGCAGGTAGTAAAAGCTCATAGTGCACGCTGCATAAGATTTTTTAAACTGCTTTTCGGGACTCTGTAGAACAGACTGCTGCCAGCTGTAATACGGCCGAGGATCTACCAGCATGAAATAGCCTGTAGAAGCATTAAATGTGTGATCATAACCAGGTCCTTTGACTAACCCTGATTCTTCTCCTTGAACCCTGACCCATTTTTGATAAGAACTGGCACTCGCATCCCGCCATCCACAATCACCGTTTTCAAAATCACATGCACCACAATCGGATTCATCTTCTCCACTAGGGCAATCCAGTTCAAAATCACATACTTTGCTAGCATTAACGTGTGAACCGTCTCTGCAGTCAAACGCTTCGTCTGGAACTTCATAGCACTTCTTCGTTGTCACATCAATGTCATCAATGGCAATGTCACTTAGGGCTCCTTTCGTCGTTCCAATAAAAAGGATTTGATATTCGTCCTGAAGTTCAAGTCCGTCTATATTAATATTGATCAGACGCCTAAACCACTTGTCACCCTGATCTCCTACTATTCTCCACGAGTTTTGGTTGAGAGTCTTTACTTTATTATCATCGTAGTAAGTGAGATTTATTTGTAATGTTCCCATTTCCTTTCCACTCATATGTGTCCAAAATGAAAGACATCGTTCTGTTGAAAGACTGAAAAACTCTGACTGAAGTATTCCAACTAAGCTATGTTTCTGGGCTGGATTTTCTGCTTGGAGGTAAATGTATGAACCTGAAAAACGAGAACAATCCGTATAATTCACACAAAGAAAGATTAGTAAGATAAAATGATAATATTTTATTTTCGTTTATGCATTGAAAAACAGATCTTAAAAATACTGTGTTCTTAAATTAAATTTTCTGTGAGATTTACAATTATATTAATTATTCTATGATGGTAAAATATAACTCCGTTAAATAATATAGTATAATCGTTCAATAAATCTATAACCCTTCAATTTAATAATATAAAATAGTGTCAATGTGTGAAATGTTACTGAATTTGTGAAAAAAATGCATTCCAAAATCCTTTTCGAGAATCTTTTAGTAATAATACTTGTATCAATAGGGGTTTGTCTACTTTATAACATTTCTTTGCTTTCTTTGGTATTTGTTCGTAAAGAATTCTTATAAAAAGTTCCTGAAGCTGCTATATCTCAAAAAGTACCATCAAGTATATGGTTGTTACCTTAGATTCCAACAAGGAAACTTCAGGAAATTATTAGATCAATATTTTGAATACTTGGCAAATAAGTATTTAAGTAAATTGCTATTAGTCTTAATGAATTCGGTATTCACACACACACACACAAATATATTTTACAGCTTTTTGTGTTTCTTTTAAGTTAATTAATAAACCTCTCGTATTTTCTACTTTTAATGGAATTGCAAAAACTTATTTTAAATTGTAAAAAAAGATTTTGAATCACTAATATATTTTTTCTTCTCTTTTTTTCTGAATGAAAAAAAATTTAATTATTTTAGAACATTTTCAAGCATACAACTTTAAAATCATATTAAAAAAGATTTTGAATATCAACCACTTTTTCACCACGAAAAAACATATGCAATTTAATCATTAATAACAATATTTATTGAATTTTGATAGTTTTAAAACACATACTCATAACATTTATTTCACTCTTCCAAGTATTTATTAAATGCTTAAATTTTATAGCCTTTGAGAATTTAAATCACCCAAAGATCAAACTATATACCTTAATAAAATATTTTCTTAAAACTTTTCTTAAATAAATTTAGAAATTTGAGATGTTAGAAAGAAATATATATATTATATATACATATCTGTATAAACCTAATAACGTAGATTAACTTTCAGTAATATAACTCATATTCACCTAATTCAGTTCCAAGTGTGTGATCAACGTTGGGTCCAGTGTTGTTTGTAGGGGTCGGTCCAGAGTTGCGCATCCATTCTACATCCACCCCTGATTCAGCATTCTGCCATGTGCACAGATCGTCCTCAAAATCACAAGATCCTGGATTTGGACATGCACCCTCTTTCACAACAATGTCATCCAATGCAATGAAACCCTTGTCACCTCTTTCCAACACAGCTCCAAATATTATCTTTAAAGATTAAAATGCATATTGGGAAAACCATGATCAAAATTAAATTAATTTTATGACTAAACATCGATTGATACGTACACAGAAATACATTACTTCAGTGTTTAAAAATATTTAAATAGATCAGATTGAAATTTCAATGAAACGAAATGTGTAAATGAGAAGTCTTTACAATATTCGTAATCAATTAAGGCATTAGAATGAGTTCCACAAAGAAAGAATAATAATATTTCGAAGAAACAGACTCACACACACACACACAGCAGATGAATTATTCTCGATGAACTGTTTCATTTCAAGCAATATGGAGAAAATTAAATGTTTTATATTAAAACTTATTAGTTATACGAATAGTTTATTTGCTTATATTTTTAACTTTCTTTTACATTGAAATTATTCATGTCGCTCAAGACATTTTTTAGTCTTTGAAAACACAGAAATGACTGTTGAATATATTTTTAAGTGAGTGTTTATTAACGTTGCACTATAAAGCAACACGGGAGTTATTGGCTACGGACCTCGTAAATTCGAACCCCATTCAAGTGACGAAGACAATGCCTGAGTTATCTCATCTCTCCCCAAATTACCCCATCATGACAACGGAAGGACACTTTGAGTCAAAACAAATTTAGTTTTCATCGGCACCTTCACACAACGGGTCTTCAAAGGCATCAAAATTCGAACTCATGACACGACCGCCAAGAGTTCGTGACCATAAGCCCTGGTTGGTTTCCGCTGCCACGATCATAGTTTTGAAGAGTGATATCTAATTGATAATACGTGTTAACTAAATAAAGATTCCCAATGTTAACTTTTGTTACGTTTCCAAGATCATATTAAACTTATTCCGGTTTGGATTACATAATACGCGTAAAATGAAGTTTCTATATACTAATATTTACTATCCAAGTTTACGTCTCACAATGTAGTAGGTATAGTTACAAGATAATTTTCCTAAGAGCTTATTACGTTTCAAAATTTAACCAAAGAAACGTCGTTTTTCTTATCATCCTGTTTTGATTTCAGTTGCATAGATAAGTTTAACCGAGAAATTTTCAGACGCTATTTTTCAGACGATACTATATTCTCTTTCCTTTTCAAAGCAGAAACAAAAATTAAAAGGTTTAACTTTATGTACGAAAGACGTTTATTCGTTTAAACATTACTACATTAATGAAATGCATTGTTTGTTTACATCATTTGCCTTTATTTTTTACTATGCTAAGAAGTTCAGTGCACGTAATAAAAAAGCTTCAATGTTTCGCATATAATGCGGTAATATAGAACTAATTTTTGACCACAGGATTTGAGAGGCATTTCGTTTTGTTAATTAATAAGGAAGATTGTTCTATGTCAAGATTATTTTATATTTGAAAAAATTAACTGTATAGTCGGTATAATTGCAGTGAGATGCAAATTGATTAAATTTACGAATTTAACTAAGCATGATTTATCAAAAAAATATTGAGCATTTCGAAGAGAAATGGCTGACTCTAAGCTTCGAAAAACTCGTAGGATTTCGTGAAAAGTCTGGCATTTGATAATTATCCTTACACTTTTACAAATGACGTATCTGTGATACGCATTTATATCTTTGTGAAAACTATTTTATTAAAAAATAAATTGTGTGAAAGTTATGCATACCCACCTCATGAGTATAAGGTGCTTCAATAGTTCTTTGTCCGACTCTCCAAGTTGTATCACCGTGCTTGCTTCCATGCGACCACAACGGGAATTGGGGTAATTCAGCGTCTAGTGGCCTCATATACACGTTTAGAGAAATGATATTTTGTCCTCCCATTTGATACCAAAAACGGACACAGCTTCTGTAGGCTCCAGTACTTGGCACGTTGGGCATGATTATGTAAGCTCTATTATCGCCAGCGATTCTTGCGCCCGTTGTTGGTGTGATCATCATGTAATGGCCTGGAAAAAGTGTAAAATTATTATAAGAATGATGTGGATTACAAAAACCAGTTTTACGAAAACGAGAAAGACAGTCGAATAGAGTAAGCAACCTCCAATGTATTTTTAAAGAATGAATGTTAAGTAATTATCAAATTAACTCATGGATGATAAAATGAATTGATCTAAGCCATAAAAACAAATTTATAAAATGAAACAATTTTATTCCTTCGGCTGAAAAACTAATGTAATAAATCTTTCAGTTGAACGTGGTTCTCCTTCGTTATTTTTATTCCTAGATGAAACAACAGTAGTAGAAAGGAATCCTTTGAATTTTACTCAAATTCTTGATATTTGGATTTCAAAATTCCTCTCTACTTATGCTTTCCATAAATATCTAATATATCTTTAAAAATATCCATATGCTTATAATGGACTTCTGCTTATAACGTTCGATGTCTATAAAATAATGAACCTTTGAATGAATATTTAATTTAGCATTTGAAGAATGATATTTTTTATTTCATCAAAGCTTTATCAACAAATCAAAAATACGAGACGTTTCTTTATGAAATCATTTGTTACAAAGCTGTAAAGTCATTGCTAGTGTAGTGAAACATTTTCAAAAGAAATTTGCAGAAAGATCTTATTTCCGGGCACAAAAAAAAAGAGGGAAAAAGAATTTTATGCTTGAGAGAAAAAGCTCGTGCATTGCATGGCTAAACGAAGAGAAAAGAAACCTGTTTGACAAGGAAAAGAGGTGGAAAAAATTTTAGAAAAGGGAATTTTAATGACATAAATATAGAAATCACTCACGTCGTGCATACATACATTTCCAGAAGTGTTGACATTGAGAGGGAAAGGGGAAATTTTTCCACAGGGATAAAGTTATACTCTTGTAAAAGCTTGTGCAATGTAGGGGCTAAGCGAAGGAGAAACAGATCCGTCTAACCGGAGAAAAAGAAGGAAGAAGTTTTAAAAAAGTGAATTTTAATGACATTAATATAGAAACCGCCCACACACACCAGGAGGAACTGACACCGAAAGTAGAAGGAAAAATTTCCGTGGGCAAAATGTAATGCACTCTAAAATGCCCGTGCAACACCGGGCCATACAGCTAGTATAAAATTATGAAAATTAACTTTCATGAAAAATATTAAATTGATTTACTATCGTGTTAAAATTATCTTCTTGACACTTACTGACAACTTGTCATTTTATATGCTTCATTATTATACAAATATCTCAACATTTTCTAAAATAATGAATAAATTTTAACATTATATAAAATATTACAAATAAGAAAAAACTATTTAATTTTCTTTGATAAAACTGATAAAGGAGTGAATACCTCTCCTTGAGATTAAAATATTCTAATGTAATTTTTTATTTTTATATTAAGCAATTGTGATTTCATTTAAATATTTTTTTATCTGAACATTTAAAATAAATTAATATATTTGGATATAACATTTTTTTAAAACTAAGGACACAAAAGGCATAACGAATTTTTAAAATTCAGAATAAGTATTACACTTCAAGAAAATAAACATATTTTAATAACATTTTGTTCCTTTCATTTCAGTTATACATTTAAATTTCTTCAAAAATTATAGTACTTCATATTATAATAATATAGCTGTAAGCCAGCATTCAGTTTTTAACAATTTTCTATCGAAAATCAAAAATTAATTAACGCCTTAGATGATTAAATTTAATCTAACCGAACAGGCAAATTGATAAAACATTAAGGTAAAAAAAACCTGGCTTGAGAGAAAATTACCTTCAGCAGTTCCATAAGACTTGTCAGTTCTTGGACCAGTCATATTGCCTTTGATGCTCTTAGCTTGAACCCTCTTCCATGCAACACCGTCTGGGGAATTAAGTTTGAAACCACACAAATCAGCTGCTTCAAAATCACAAGGCTGTCCCTCTGAAAAAATCCAAAGCAAACTGATTAAGAAAAGTTTGGATACACACATATGGCAGTTTATAATCTAAAACCTTCCGAGTAGCTCCCTAATTTCACAGCATGTGTGTTCATTCGTCCACAATTTAAAAATATTGTTACTTGTGTAAACTATGGTTTATTGAAATGAACAAAGATGCTCATTTCAATGCAATAAATGCAAAATGATAAAATGGATTGCAAAGAATTAACTTGTAGCAATGATTTTATTGGTCTAAAGAGGGCGCTGCTGCATGATGGAATCGGTTTTTAACACTCTTAAAGTTTCACTTGTATGTAATGGAATCTTTGAACTCAATTTTCAAAGGTCATATTAATTCGAAATTTTGCTCACTTGTCCAGGATCAATGACAATACAATAATTTAATAATTTTGTTCCATTGTCTCCTAATCAGGATCATCAGGACTAATGATTTACCATTTTCTAATCCCATTCCGCATCTGGCAGCTAATTCTAGATCCCATTTCCAGATTTGGAGACAAAAAAGTAAGTTACAGTTCAGTTTGATTAACTATAAAAGAGTGTTTTTTAGTTTTTTTAAACTGTAATTTTTTATTCTTTTGAGTGGGAAAAAGACGGTTTGATACAAATGGAGAAGCGAGGTGAGTAAGATGACTGTAATAGATTCACAAAATTGTATGTCATGTGTATTTGTAAATAATGTCATGTGTTAATAATAATAATAATGCATGATTAATCCGAAGTAAATAGAAATCATATTGTTAGTTAACTGGAGGAATTAAAAGGATTGCAAAGAATACGATTTTTTTTGTTTCCATTTAAGAAAGAGAGAACAAATTTAAGGTATAAGTAATAGCATTCTCTTTTGGGGTAACACAGCACATGATTAATTATCAAATTCAAATGTATGACATCATAGTGACAAGAATAAAGAGGCAGTAATTCTCTGCATGTCTCTAACAGTTATATGGTGAATTGATATCAGATTTGTTTACTGCAGCCAATAAAACATGTTTATTGTTTCAGGTTTTTGTAAGCCATTTTTCAATTTCGACTATATTAGCTCTCTCTCTCTCTCTCTCTCTCTCTATATATATATATATATATATATACATTGTTCAAATTTTCAATCGTTAATAAAATGCTTTCTGTTCATCCATTCAAGTTCAAATAAATTTTTTTAAACCAAGTGGATAAATTTTTTTAAACCAAGTGGATGACACTTCATATCGATACAGTTTTTCCAAATATTAACTCACTAATTTAATTTAATTTAATTAATTACTGGCTTAGATACCGACTTATCAACTTAGATTTGTCTCCATTGTTATATCAATGTAACTGTTAAAACAATGACAAAAATTGGCGTCGAAAACCTGTTTTTCAGCCAAACTAACCAAACCGGGTGCGCATTGTTACAACAATGCAGACAAATCATGCTCTCTTTTTTCAATTTTTCTGTTCTATTCTCTCCCTATATATATATCCATATCTTGTTCAAATTTTCAATCGTTAATAAAGTACTTTCTATTCATCCATTCAAAGTAGGAATTGACTTAAAAAATTTTTTTTATATTACTTGTTCACTTTAAGTTAAGATAAGTTTTTTTGTGGTGTACTTTATTCTTACATGGTGGGAATTGTTGTATTTAAATGCAGATAAAGTTCGTGATATGACCACTTAGAATTAACTCACTTTCTATTTTACTAATTCCTGGTAGGTATCACCTAAACTCGTAAAACAAATGCAATATCTGGGAAATTAACAGTATCCATAACGTATTCATAAGTTATTTTTTTTTAAACCCATATGTGTAATTTTTGTTTCTCACAGCAAAAGAATAAAATTGGTGTGATTTATTTCTTGTGGTGACAATATGGCGATCACTTCTACTTAAATTTATTTATCAATTAGTGAACTTCACTATCGGTTTAATATCGATCCAAAATTTTTATTTTTCGCTGGAGGAAAATAAATTTTGACGCAGACAAAACCACTTTAAGAATATTAATTCAATTAACTATGGAAGTTGAGAAAAACTAGTGAACATTCATGACATAATTATTTCTTTTTATTGAGCACCTAAGTATAATGTAAATTTTAAGCGGATATTTACTTTCTATTGGACAGCGTCCTTCATTAAATGCCAAGTCATCTACAGCAATGTCTCCGACACCTAATACGTTTCTTGAGGGTCTCAAAATAACGCTCATATTTACAGATTTTTCGAAGTAGTATGTTCCATATTTCCATTTTGTTCCAGCGCTTGTTTTCTTCATCCATAGTGGTCCGACGGGTTGACCATCTGAAAAAGAATTATTATTATGAAGAAATAAAATGTTTTATAGTATTTTTTTAAAGAAAGACTGGCACACTTTGAAATCATTTTTAGCAAAAAAGGAATTCCTGAAGAATTTAAGTCGGTTTAAAGTACCTAAATATATTAAGTAAGCATTATATAGCACTGCACGTACAATATTTCAAATTAGTAATTTTGCCAATGTGCTTAATATATGTGACGGCATAGTCACATGATAACTGTAATCACGCGTTTTCCAGCCAATCAGTGCATTAACTCATATGACGTCATAGTCACATGATAATTGCAATCACGTGTTTCAAACAAACTAGGCGTTTATTTTTTCAGAAGCTTTCTTTTAAAAAGCACATATTTGTCAACAATAATAACGCACTTAGGCGAACAAAATGCACTTAATTTAAAAGTACACGCATAATAAAGGAATTTTTTTTGTTTTGAAGAATCTTAATAATTGAACATTTTGACCTAATTATCATATTTGAAATTGTATCCAAATTTTAGAAATAGAGCAACAACTACAAGTCTAATATATCAGTTTGGAATTCAATGTAGAGCACGTAATTATATTTATCATGGGACCCTATAATGAAAAACGGAAGGAAAATACGCTTTTAGCAAAATTTTTATTTATCAATAAAGTAAGTATTTGGTTCAAAATAAATGTAAATTAATTTCTAAGCATTAACGCTTCATTCAGATTTTCTACTTACATTGAAAAGCGTAGACTTCAAGTGATATTGGTGACGGGCTATGCATGTAATACCAGAATCTGAAGCAATAATCACTGTTGGCAATATTGATTGACGGACTGATAAGATCGTCTATACCATTGATCGGTGAGTAGTAAGCATATTTTCCTGAAAAACAAAAATATCGTTATTTTAAACAAGTTTAGCTAACGGTTATCGGAGCTAAAAATACGCTTTGAGTATAGTATCTTAAAAAAGTCAGGTTATCGGATTCAGTACCTAAAGCATTTCCTTTCGTGTGGTCTGCTGTTGGCCCGTTGTGGGATACTAAAGCCTTTCTTCCGTCTTGAATTGACCAGCCATTTCCATTAAACCAACCGCAGTAGTCACCGGCTTCGAAGTCGCAATCCCATTCAGAAGGAGCTGTACAAAAATACCATGGACCGTATAGAGTTTTCATTAATTTAAAACAACAATGCAATACAAAATCTTTTTACTGAGTTCAGAATTTTATCTCCTAATTTAATGCATTAAACTTGAAAAACAATGAAAAAAGTAAAATAAAATATAGAATAATGCATGCCATATTTGGAAATATTTTGATTCAATAATGATTTTATTTCAGAAATTCTTACTTCTTATTGGTAATTTTTATTACTAGTTTCATTATTTCATCTTTATTAGAGTTTGAGATGACCTATTTAAAAAGTTACTCTACACTATTGTTAATATCGCAAACTTGTACCCCAAGCTTCACTTTATCCCAGTACAAGTTATCAGTAGTACTATTACTTTATATGCAATTTCAGGAACTTTCTCGAGACAATAGGAATACACCATATATTATTAATTAAGGATAAGGTTAAATGGATGGATGTTATTCAAATCCGTATCTTATTGTACAAAATACGATATGCGTAGAGAAAGAAACTTATTGGATACGAATATAAATGTGTATTGCTTACATTTAATATGCGGCGATGTTATACCAAAATTTACATACAAATGGATGATAATGATATGAATGAATTATTTGAAGCACATGCTTACAAGAAATTCAATTACAGAATGAGTATCAATAAATTAATATTATCAACAACAAGGGAATCAATTTTGAATAAAGAGGAATATTATCGATTATTTTCTTTTTAACGCCAACCGCAAACTTTTCATAAATCTAAATTTAACTTGTGAGTGAGTGAGGGTTATATCAACATTGCACTCTAAAACAACACGGACTTCGTAATTTTGGACATCGGTCAAGTGACAAGGACGACTCTTGAGCTGGTGCTCCTTACTCCAAACTACCGCCAACGGGAAGACATTGAGCTTGACAGATTTAACGTACATCACCCCCCTCTACACGGTGGGTCTTCAGTGGCACCAAGACTCAAACCCGTGACATGCTGGCCACGACATCTTCACTGTCACCACTAGATTACCACGACCTCAAACCTTCCTTGTGGAAACAATCACTATTTTTTTTTTACTTAATTAAATTTGCTTAGTGTTTAAAAAATCAGGCGTAAACTTGTCTCATTGTATCCGATCTCCGCTATAGGACGGGTCTTTGTGGTATCAGGATTAGAACCTGTCCCTCGACATAATAACACCGACAACGAGTTCGCTACCATGACCCCTCGGCTACTACAGCCATGAATAGGTGTAGGGGGAAACCAACATAATTTGCTTAAAAAATAGAAGATGGAAATAAATGTATAAATTTATATTGTATGTAAAGAATACATACGAATTTCTGTTGGTGGAGGCGTAGTAATAGTTGGCTCGTCGCATGTGTCTGGCTGAATAAGAATATCATCTAAAGCCAAGGCTCCATCCCATCCTTTAACACCGGTGAATCGAATCTATAAACACAAATGGCATATTTAACTCAAACACGAAGAGAAACATTTATTTTAAAAAAGGCAAAAAAAAGTAAATAAATGTAATAAAAAAAATAATAATATATATAAGTAATGCTAATGTAAAGTAATGATATGCAAGACGATGATGTAATGATATGTAAGATGTTCCGAAAGCAAGTTTCGTAATTTTTTTGAAAGATAAAATAACACACCAATAGAAACAAAAAATCACCATAAGAAGCAACATTCGATGCTGGTTAAATAACAGTCAGTGTTGGAGGAATGACGCATGTGCGGAAACAGCAGACTGGTGTACCCGAGGTAATTTGAGTACAAATTACAATGGCAGATAGACATGTGCTGGCATTGTGGTCGGTAATGAAAGTGCATACTGTCACCCGGTATGAATGGACACATGGGACCAGAGCGTGTCCATCGTCTATGAATGTCTACAGGCCGTGTATTGTGAAGATGTCATGCCTCATTAAATGGTTGGTCGCTGGTGTCGCGTGTTCAATGAAGAACGTAGATCGAAATGGGCTTCCATCCTAATCTAAAAATGAAGACAACATTGTTAAATTACATAACATGCTGTACTTCAATGACATGGAGAAGAATCCAAGTTCACCAGAGCTGAAAAAATCTTTATATAAAACAGTGCGGATGGAGAAGGTGCGTTGAATCTGTAGTGGCGCGTATCCAGAGGACAGAACCCGCGACCTTCTGGTTCGTAAGCATGTACATACCTCAAGAAAAAATTGAACCCTTTTGTCCGGAGACTGTTACTGGTTTATATAGATGATATCGCTACATTACTTTCCCACCAGTGAGTCGGTGGATAGGCAAACGAACGACACATATTTGCTATGGCGAGCGTGTGAGTTGTTGCATCAACTGATTCTGACGGCTTTGATTGCTGCGTCAAGTGGGTTTGACAGCTTTGGTTGCTGCGTCAAGTGGATCTGACGACTTTTGATTGCTCTTGTGGCGGGTAGATAGTGACAGGACAGCTATGCGAAGGTTGTGTTTTTCTTAGTTCAGTGTCAAAGCCACCAATAAAGTGACGCATATCCGGAGGACAGAACCCGTGACCTATGTATTCGTAAGCACGTAACATACCACTAGACAATAGTGTCACTTCTGTCCAGAGGCTGTTAATGACTGATATCGCTACATGATATAGACTGATATAGATGATATCGCTACAAATTCTTTGTATCGCTGGACACAGTTTTAACAGAGTGATTTCTTCAGACTGCACACGACGCTTAATGATTCAATGTTAGTGGTGGCTGTGTTGAGTAATAGGACAAGGTTTATAGTTCATGATATTATGATGTCGATTTATTTCAGCGATATAGTTTCCGAGTGTAAAAAAATGACGGAAATTACTTTCGAAGCGTTTCTCGCACCTTTCATTTAGATGCAGTATTCTTTGGGAGAAAAAGTTTTGACTCCATAGATAATAATTAAGAAATTATATGATTGTTATTTATCGATTTTTTAATATTTAAAAGTAGTTACTCGGTATGTTGGTGGTAAGTCTTTCACTAGTCTCTTAACGGGGTACCAATTAGTGCCCTGACTGCCAGAAATTTTCATGATGTCATATATTCTGCTGTCTGAATGGTTGACATACGTGACTTGGAGTGATCCAGCACTAGAATCTGTAAAGAAATATAACACAAATATAAATAACCTTTCGAAATTCAGTTCATTTTACTAAGAAAATAATGAGTAATGAAGTTATAAATTGATGAAGCAAAAGCAAAAATAATAAGTATAGGGAAGAATAAAATATTTATTTTAAATATCCTATAACTACATATATAAAGGAGAAAATCAAAACTCACTATATATGTATAGAAATGCTATAGTTTATATCTATAGTATATTTTATAACAAAAACTTTTCGTTACAAGATTTATTAAATTTTTTGTTGTTGAATTTTAACTCATTTTGATGAGAGGATGAAGATATACAACTAATGAATTATAGTTTCATGCGCCATGTTCACCATACATTGTCCTTTTCGATTATCCCTTGACATCATTTGAAAATACAAAAAGTTGGGTCGATTCATGGATAGTCTCAAAAGAATTATTTATTTTTATCTATCGAACACCCGTGCTTAGCTTCTTGACCATTTTACGCCGAGCCTCCCAGTACTGACTGACGATGTCATTAGGCGGGTATTTAACGAGTCCAGTACATTGAAGCAGGTGGTCGCCATCCATTCTGGCATGACCGTAGAGGGGACAGGCCTCGTTAGTGGCAATGAAAAACCAGTGAAGGTATACCCCTAAAAAGCCATAATCGGTAGTTAGGCGAAAGTGGGCCTCAGCTCTCTCCAGGTGTCTCGGGATTGGGCCCAAACTGGCCCGAGTTTCCCATGGCTTTCCAAAACTCTTCGTTTTTTGTATTACGGCCGTATATTTCTCAATGTATGTAGATATAATACTCTTTGCTCTTCTGAGGGTCAAGGGGACTTCCGGTTGAGTCGACTCGGCTCCCTGCTTGGCCTTTTTGTCAGCGCCTCAAAAGATGAAGCTTTCTTTTGAAACGGTATCCGCTTGCTACCAGTTTGAAGGGGGAAAGAGTAGTGTCAAGCGATGGACAATACTTTGAATGAAACATAATGTACCGTTATCTCATATTGAGGGCCCAATTTTTCATAAAAAACAGCGGAAACTTATTTGTACTCCTTGTAGTTTTCTCTAAAACTGAATAGAGTGTTTTGACCAATAAAACAAATAATACTTACACCATCCGTACAAATAATACCAATATTTGAGACATGCTTGAGGACTGTAGTGTAGATTTTCACTTTCAAGAACGGCTGTTTGTCCTTGGTATCCATCACTTCCATCCAAATATATATACCAACCTATAATACAAAATAAATAAAACATATTTAGAAATTTTAATGTCATGCTGAACAAAGTAATAATTAGTAACTTTTGTTTTAATATTTCCTTACATGCAAACAATGTTTTAATTGTATTTCAAAATACAGTTTATTTTTTATCTGAGGTTTGACTACATAATATTATATGGCTTATACAGAGAGACTCCTACCTTATTTCAAACATGTAATCTCTTTTTCTATATTAGGAGGAGTTTTCTATAACTGATGAACCCTGGTATTATTTTTGGAGTGACCATTTATTCGTTATATACGAAATGTACGATAAAACGTGCCACAAAAGTTTTGCAGAATGGGCTCAATTCCTGTAACGTCATAGTCACATGATAACTGCAATTATGTTTTCCTAACCCACAAATCAGTTCATAAATTCAATATGACGTCACAGTCACATAATAAATGGAAATCCGTGTATTAAGCCAATCAATCCATGTGCTACGCTGCTGCCAACTTTTGCTTTCTGCAGAAACTTTCTTTTAAAAAGTGTGTACTTATGTCAACAGTAATAACGCACACAGGTAAATAAACACACTTGATTTCAAAGTACATGGAAAATAAAAGAATTTTATTTAATTTTCAAAAACTATTCGAAGAATCTTTATACTTCGGCTTTCTAACCACAATTACCAAATTTGAAAATTGATCTAAATTTTACAATTCACAATGGATAATGCGTGATTACATTTATCATGTGACCGTCATGATTTCAGCCCATTGCGACAAAAACAAATGCATGGGGTGAGCATGCGTAAAAAATGAAACGATTCTTTCAGAACACATGGTTTATTTGGTACGGAATCCGATAGTTGAAAAAGAAAGTTAATAAGGCGTTGCTCCAACTGTGACCGGATTGTGGTGTGGAAATTTATTTAAGTTTCTAGATGAGGTCCAGCGTGATATTTCTTGAAAAATTGCCTCTAACTGTTGTTTTAAATAAGCTAAATTGTGAAATAGTTACCGACTACTTTTCATCAAAAAATGTGCTCATGTTGAAAAGTAAATCCTCTTGTTATCCTGTTGAAAAGAAAATTCACATTGGTTTCAAAGGAGTGGTTGGTATTTAAGATAAATGCAATAGACCACAGAATTTCGTCTATTTTCCGTTTTGCTTTAAGTGTATCACGACTTATATCCCAAATATATAACTTCCCCAAATCTTATATTTCTATAATCTAATACTTGAACTCATGAAGTTTGAAAATCAGCTAAGCAAGTCAACAATTTTGCTTTTGAATGGATACTTTCACATGCACTGTCATTATCCCTTTATTTTGTTTCTTCCAGGCTCTTATCAACGTAACATTGTAAACTGCCTTGGCAGTCGAGGGATGAAAGCTGGGGCTTCGCCAAAGTTTATTTTACCCTGTCACAGATTTTGTCTCTAACCCCGATTCAGATTAGGATATTTTGACTGGGCTCAAAGTTTAAACGCACTTGCGCATAAAGAGCAATTTAGAGGTCTATTTTGACCAATAAGGTTGTAAAAATTTGCTGTTTAGTAACTGGAATTTTTTTTAAAAAAAATAGAGGTGAAATGAAGTTTTAACAAGTGGTTTGCATTTACTTAACCTCGGCTAGCCAATTCTAGGCTTCATAGTCCAATTCGGTAAACAGTGAATATAACCGCAAATGTTTAAAGAAATAGAGATCCCAGAATGCTTTAGTTAAACAATTTTTTCTTTAAATTAATCATTTTAAACGAGGAGGAAAAAAAGTTTGTCATTTGAACTGACCTTCTGAAGATCCCGTTGTATGATCCGTTTTAGGTCCTTTGTTGTTATTATGTATACTTCCAGAGTTACGTATCCATTGTAGACCTGAGCTGATCGGTTTTGGCATGTTCCTCCAAGTACAGAAATCTCTTTCAAAATTGCAGCTTCCATAAGGTGGACAGACGCCGTCTTCTATTGCTATGTCGTCTACAGCCACTGCAGTGCTTTCGTTCACTTTTTGCCCAAGAATCACGATCTAAGGACATGACACAGTAAGTGTATTAATGTTATTTTGTAAGTAGGAGTAAATTATGAAGCAAATAAATATTTTTGTAGTGAAAAATATTTATTTGCTTAAAATATTTAGTTATCTAAAGTAAAATAATGTAAAAATCTTAATATTTATTTAAAAAGTTTAATAAAGAATACGGTCTCAATTATTTGGATTATTCCTTCAAAATAACACGCTTTTAAATCTGTTGAAATAATTTTTATGATAAAAAATATCAATTTCTATTCTTTGTCTGTTTATCTCGGAATTCTTTTTCATATAAGTTGAGGTGATGATATCACTCATTATTCAGATTCCCGAAAGAATCCTAACACAGCATGAATGGGGAAGCCATTGAATCAACCTCTAAATGATTGTCAATAAAAGGAATTGTGATAGTTTAATTTTTATTTAATCAAATACTAAAGATAACGACGCAATATGCAGACAAAATAAGCTAACTGGAAAAAATCAGGTTTGTACTTATCAGGATGAGATACAACCCCTCAGACCTGACAATTAATATAAACCACCGTAATCTTGAATTGAAAAAGTGAACACTATAATATGGCTTTGGTGCGAATTAATGTTGCAATATCATCAACAATCTTCTCTATTTCTTTTACATCCTTTACATCTAGCTGACTATTTATAAATTATTAGATAATGAAGTTTACTTGTATTGAGACGTTGTTCTAGCTTAAAGTGTCAATTGGGCTGGATGGGAAAAAAACTCAAATTAGAGAAGATACACCTCATGGATAGATCCCTGTTATATGTGTTTTAAGACGTTGTTAAAATAAATAGAAAAGAATATGAATTACCAACAAATTCTTATCATCAACAGACATATGGATCTATTAAGTTAAGAAAGGCTTAAATTACAGTACAACTGGTACTGTGTTACATAAATAGGCTTCCCTCTTAAAATTAAATTGGGGATTTTCTTTAGTTTCCTTTTTTTCGACTAATTTTAATAGACGCCTTCTTACAGGATAGCAAGAAATATAAAAAAATTAACGTCAATTCTTGCTTAAAAAAATTTTAGTTTAGTTACTGTTTATTAAATAATTACAATTAATATAAATATATATATATATACATATATATATATAATATATATATATACATACATATATATATATATACATATATATATACTGGTGTGCAAAAATTAAGGACGAGACGGTTTTTTCAATATAACTTTGTACAAAAGCTTTCCAAATCAACACATTTAATACCGTAAGATCCCCAATACGTAAGGACATGTGTAATGTAAGCAACACTTACTAAAAGAGAAATCAGAGGGATAAAAAGAAGCTTGATTGAAAAAGTAGCATGGAGCGCAATGCGACTGAAGGCCGAAACATCCCTGTGATGGGTGTCCAGCAAGAAACATCCGGTCTTTAGTAGGGGATATGATCTCCCCTGACTGCTAGGCAGGTTTCACAGCGTTCGCCCATGCTGAGAATGAGGGTGTCAATGAGTTGTTGAGGCATTGCTGCCCATTCGTCTTGCAGCGCCAATCGAAGCTCCCGAATCGTTACTGGTGGTAAGGTACGAGCTGCCAAGCGTCTGCCTGGAAAATCCCATACATGCTCGATGGGATTGAGATCCGGAGATCATGCCGGCCAATCCATACGTTCAATATCCTCACTCTCTAAGAGCTGTTCGGCAGCTACTGTGCGATGACATGGTGCATTGTCGTCCATGAAAAGGAACTGCAGACCCATAGCGCCTCTAAAAAGACGCACATATGGAAGAAGAATCTCGTTACAATAACGGGTCCTGTTGACTGAACCTGCGTCGAAGATGTGAAGGTCTGTACGACTACCAAGCATGATGCCTCCCCAAACGAGAACACCGTGACCTCCATACCTGTCCCTTTCAATGATGTTCGAGGGATGATTGCGGCTTCCCCGCTCTCTCCAGATGAGTATGCGATGAGAATCGCTACTCAAACTGAATCTGCTCTCATCTGTAAAGAGTACTCGTCCCCATTCATTGTCTCTCCAATTCCGGTGTTCCCGGCACCACAGAGAACGCCTTCTCCGATGGGCAGGCGTTAAAGGTACACACCGTACAGGGCATCGTGCAAACAGACCACCACCGTGCAGTCTTCTGGCCACGGTAAAATGCAATATAGGTCGTCCAGTCGCCTGTGTCGTGTGTCTAGCGATTTCTCCCGCTGTCTGCCGCCTGTTTCTACTGGCCTGTAAGACAATGTACCGGTCATCTGCGGGTGTGGTTCCTCGTGGACGACCACAACTGAGCCCCCGGATAGCTGTTCCTGTAGTTTGAAATTGTCTCCAAAGTCGTGAAACGATGCTGTGAGCAATTCCGAACTCTGCAGTCACTCTTGTCACACTGTGGTCTTCCTCCAACTTCCCAATGATTCGACCTTGGGTAAAAGCATCCAGATGTCGTCTAAAAGATTGGATATTCGCCATTTCTCGCTGAGGCAGCAACTCGATGTGATTTTAACTGCTATAAGGCGTGCAATCTCTTTGCCAGAAATACTGATCTTACACCGACAACATGCTTTATACTACTCAGACACTCCCCCATTACGTCTACCTGCATATCTGCGCATGTGCTACCGTACATCACCTTACTTAATCTCCTGATTGGTCTTTCTGTCCGCTCTGCCTCTTCGTTCAGCTGATATGCTAATTTTTCGACTTCGTCCTTAATTTTTGCACACCAGTGTACATATATATATATATATATACATATACATATATATATTTATATATATACATATATATATATATATACATATACATATATATATACATATACATATATATACATATACATATATACATATTTATATATATATATATATATATATATATATTTAAAAAACTGTATTAAAATCAAGTGTCATCAATTACAAATTTAAACTTGAGTGGATGAATAGAAAGTGTTTTATTAACGATTGAAGATTTGAACACGATATATAAATATATATAGGGAAAATGTGAACTAATAGTTGGAATTGAAAAATAATGTACACATAATTGTGTAACTATATAAGGTGAATTGAAGTAAAGTTAAAAGGGTTATGAAATATGAAAGAAATGCTGCTAAGGCCTATTATATTGCAGAGAGAGTGTTTTTTTTATTCCAGTTTATCCCTTTACAAGCAAAATCTTTAAAGATTTATTGATCAGAAATAGTCCGAAAGTATCTGAGAATAGTTCCAGTCCACTTGCTTCCCTTCTGGTTACATCAAATAGGGGCGCAACAAGAAAGTGGTGTAGGAGAAACGGAACTCACTCATCCATCTCGAGATCTGCGGAACTATTAGACCTACACCTACAGATATGAAGTTTGGTAGTATATTTCTTTCGTTGAGTAGAAATCCTCGGATCTCACGAAAATCGACTCCCAAGGAATATTACGGGGATTTTGAAGGCAAATATTCCCGTTAATTTTTTTAGACCTACAGACTTGGAAATTTAGTGATCATGTTTACAGGGTATTTCGTCCAGTGCAGATACTCTAATCACATGCATTGTAAAAATAGACGCTGGGGGTGGAGTGAGGTTACAGGGTCGTGAAAGATTATTATACCTCCATTTTAGAAATTCAAGTCATGTACTTTTCAAATGAAGAGGTGAGAGCTGTAAGGACATTTTTCAATGCAATTGAAAGTTTAATGTTTGTACTTGTTACATATCAGTGACTTATATAAACAGTATATAGTCATACATAAGTAAAGTATGTAGTAAGACTTATTCTGTATAACCGAGCCTCGGGCGTTGATCTTCCTACCATAAAATTAAGCAACTTTGTAAATTCCTTTTATCAATATTCACGTTTGTGATTTGTAATAGCCACCCCACCTTTATCCGCATCGGGTGTGGAATTCTCTGAGTTACTCACTCAGTGGCATTTTGTGTGTGGGGTGGAGGGGGGTCACAAACTTACGTTGTAATCTCCTTTACTTAGGTCATCAATGGTAGCTTTCGAATGCATCCATCGTCCTTTCACACTAGGTTCGGCAATATCTGCCCACACTACAAAAGGCTTGTCTCGGGTGGTTTCCTCCACTCTCTGTATTTTCAAAGTTGTATTCCTATCTCCCTCTAAGAAGTACCAGAAATTCAGACAATAGGAATTCTCGGTGTAATTGTATTCGGGGCTCATCAATGTGCCTGATTTCTCGTTCAGTGCAGCATAGCGGCCTGGAATGAAAAACAATTGAAAAAATTATATATTTATGTTGAATTTAGGGGGCTAAGCACAGCATTTTAGCTATGAGCATAGTTATAAATTAACTCATACAGAGTAGCTGCATCGTTTCTCAATATTCCAAGAAACTTGTTACCTGAATTCGGAATGCTTCATTATGCAAATTTTATTTGAACGAAAAAAACAAATTTAAAAAAATGGTGTTATAATTCAGATCTAATTGTAATGGAAAATATATTCCTAGTAATTAAATTTAGTTGCCTTTTCACGCTATAGTGATTGTTATTCTTATTAATATTATTCATTTAAAAATGTGTGCAAGTTTCTCAAAGCAGTCCATTTTACTTATGCATAAATAATGAGGGATTTTACAGAAGTTAATGAACTCTTACTCTTTAATATATAGTACTTATTTTCAAACCATTTTGAATAAAAATAATTAAGAATGGAAAAAGCTCAGTTTCCTAATAACCAGTGATTTATTTATTCAGTTATAATCAACTTTCTGCAAAAAAAATTAGCACAATACTGAACTATCGTTAAAAGCTTAATCTGATACAATTTACCGTTGTGGAATTTAAGCAAACAAAATAAGAAATACAATAATAATTTTTGTTCATACTTCTGCTCGTTTCAAACTTGATATTTTCACCAGAAATGTAAAAAAAATATTGCTTTTTAATTAGTTACATATATTAAAGTAAAAATATGACTTATATGAAATACTGTTATTATACATTTCTGTAACAATTAAATATTTTTCAACTTATGTGCATGTGCATCTTAAATACATATAATTAAGAGAGAGAGAGAGAGTAGCAAAAATATTAATCTATAATTCCATCACAATAATAATTAAAGAGACATTATGTTATAATCAAGGGCTACTTACCGGTTTCTGTATTTGTAGTATGATCTTTTGATGGTCGATTACCCTTTCCAGCTTGAAGAATCCACCCAGTACTTGTCCATTCACAGAAATCAGCCTCAAATTCACAAGCAACTGTAATTAATTTATTAATCTTTTATATTCTATCATGTTAATAAGGAAACGCTGGCAAAATAGATAAGGGGGGTGCGATTTTAAAGCAATAACAGCCATCCTTACCAGGATGTGGACATTCATCTTCGTATACTTCTATATCATCAATTGCAATGACTGGATTTGCGAAAGCTCCAATAACACCTTCTATGACGATCTGTAAAGTAATTTAAGTTAAAATACGGAACAACTTTTTTTGTATAAACATTTTTAAAAAAGTATGAGGTAAGCAACGTAATAAATATAATTTTATACGACATATTTATTAGGTAAAATTATAGACGAAATTTTTTTTTACCAAAATATTCAATTCTTATTAAAAGATAAGTACGAAACTTAGAAGAATAAGAGACAATCTCAGGAAATGTTGATTGATTTAAATTAACTAATATTTTAGGAAATTATTTTACTTAAAGATTTTACATTATTTTTTTGTAACTATTAATTTTAAATAAATAGATAGTTTAAAAACATTTTAACAATAAGTGCGTCTTAGTTGGTACGTTAATATGGTTTTTTCTCAAAATATTTTTTTAAAAAAAATTCTCCGATGCATTTTTATTTCAAAAATTAAGTTAGAATAGGGATTGTTCGTAAAAAAGACTAACCAACTGTAAAAATAGCTCAGGCCTATATATTAAATCCTTTTTTTCCTTGTGAGGCTTGGCGTTGACTTAGTTGTCTTCAGGCACTTGGATCACGGAGCCTTCACACACACACACACACAATGTTACCTTCTGTTGAAATTCTCCTGAAGACGAATGGGACCCTTCTGATTGGTCAGAAGGAGAGTCATGAATTGTGGTGAAAGGGAGGAGCTCTAGAGGCTACAAAAGATTTTCGCCGTGGTGGGAAAATTCAGTTTTGGCCATGAAGGAGAGATTTCTCATTGGCAGCTAAGCGAGAGTAATTTGACTCGGGACTGATTGTCCTAGAGGCTAGTGGAGATCTTAGAACTAGAATGAGCGGAGCAAATCCTATGTGGGTACAACGAAGTGTGATGCAATGTAGAATATTAAAATAAAGAAAATATAAATTAATAAATTTAAAAGATTAAATTTTGTCTTGCATTGCTGTTTTTTTTTTCAAAGGAAAACTTAAATATGTGTATTGGAGGATATAAGAATTAAGGAGGGGGGATTCTTCTTGGTCTTTTAAAACTATCATGAAGAATGTTGTTTTCGAGATGAAGCATGTTAAGATTATCAATATGTTTAAGAAACGTCATAAAATTTATTGGAAATATCTTAAATAAATTAATTAAATGTCTTAATTCTAACAGCATTATATATATATGAGTGGTACGTGAGGTGGTATGTACGCTGCACTTACCACATAAGGGTCCTGGCTACGAATCGTTCTCATTGCTTGCTTCCATGAATTTCCTTGAGAGTTCGACTTGCTCCAGATGGTCGAGTTATCAGTGTCCGATCTAATGATGAGATTCAAGGTGCCAACATCTTGGCCATACATGTGGTACCAGAAACTGAAGCATCTCTTATCAGTAGCGTTTTGTTTCAGACTTACAAGATGAGCCTTGTCACCTTTCTTCAAGTAATACGATCCTTTGACGTACATGAAATAACCTAAAAGTGACAAATGGAAATGAACCTCGTTGTGGTTTCTATCTAGTGACTGCATTTTGAATGACTTAAGAGAATTAATTGAGGATTAGGAGCTTTATCTCACCTTTTCTTCCAGTGTGATCTGACTCAGGTCCGTAATTGCGAGGTGACTTCTTTGCTCTTGACCATGCGGCCAAGGTAATGTTATTGTCGGGATGCCATCCGCACTCGTCGTGATCGAAAGTGCAGTTCAAAGCTATGAATTAATAATAATATTTGAGAAGTTGGGTGGAAGTGGGGAAATTATACAAAGAAATGAAAGCAAAATCTTTCTCAATGTACAAAATCACGAATGGTGAATAAAAATTCAACTTTTAATATGAAGAGTTATCTATCGTTATTTTTTTGAAAATATTATTTATATTTATTACTTTAGTTTACACATTCATTAGATAGTATTTAGTTTTGATTAAAAATGATACTAATGATTAACATTGTTAAAACCAAAAAATTGTTATTATATATATATATATAGCTTCATCCTTCTAAATTAATTTAATAGATAAAGCGTTGTAAATGGGATTTTTTAAAAAAATATTGATCAAAGTTTGATACAAAATGATGAAATATATAGTTGATAGTAGTTAAATTTATCAATCAGAATGATATGTATTGCATATAGTAGTATAGATGTATATGTAATATAATAATTACTGCTTATTTTTATTTATAAATGTATCGAAAACAATATTAAAACGATTTTATCCTTTAGTTTTTATGGAGCATTAAATCATTTTAAAATGATAAGAGGATCAATTGTTCTTATACTATGTTTGTGATCAGAACCATAATACTATGCTTATTTTCAAAAAGACAAATGGCGTGTAAATTAGAGTTCCTATCTCAAATCGGGGATATACCTCTTCATCAAAGCTATTATAAAATTAATTATTTAAACTGTGGTTGCATAAATTTTGGAGGGAGAAAATTGGAAAAAAAATAAAACAAGTATTTTGTGGACAAGTGCTGTAGTTTGATTGTTATGAAACGACAGCGGACGAAATCCACTTGTCAAGGAGAAAAAAACCTACTTTAGAAGTATATGAATGGAAATTTTCAAACAACTGTTGAGTAATAGTTAAAGAAACGAACAGTGAACAGCAGTGTTTTCTGTTCAATACCATAGTATATGGGAAATTTTTGTCACATTTTTACTTTATAATTAAAATTTAAAAAGTTCGAATGCATATTACCTTTACAAAGATCTAAATATTCCAATCAATATACTGATTTCACCAAATTGGTATAAACTATATTCAATCGAAATTATAGGAGTAAGTATTTATAAAAATATTATTTATTATTTTATACAAATATTTCCATGAGAAAAAAGTACTTGAAATTGAAAATGTTATTAATTTTTTATACTAAAGCTCGAATGAGTTTTCATGAAAATAAAAATAATTTTGAATTAATTCATTATTTATGAGCAAATTTATACATTGAAGAGAGTAGCTGAAACCTAAGAATTTGTATAAATTTAAATTATGTATTTTAAAGCTTTTTGATATTTGTGGTTGTAGCGTATTCAACCATTTGACTACAACAAAATAAGATGCTTTAATTAAAGTATCAAACAGAGAAGAGTTTTAGTAACTTACTTTCCGTGTAGACAAGATTTGGATCACAATTCACGTAGTTGATGTTATCAATGGCTATGTCTTGAACCTGGCCAGCAACTTTTGGGTAATTTGCATTTCCATGAAATTCAATCTATTTTTAGTTAAGAAAATAAAGAAATAATGAGAAATATATTCAAGCAATTTTAATTAAAAATTTGAAATGATAATAGCATTAAAAATAAATTGTGGTGACACTCACTAGTTTTCCTTCTGGGTAGTTTCCGAGAGGAATAGATTCGAACTGCCAGTTTTTGCCAGTATCAGATCTCTGACTGAACCTCCGTATCTTTTGCCCGAAGCCCATTTGACTTATATATACTTCCAAAAGACCTAAAAAATTAAATTTTAAGTGAATTTAAGTACTAATAAAGACATCTGTATCAATTTCGGCTTGGAAAGTATAAATTAAGAGTAATAAAACACTTTTACTTCTCTTTCGTGAATTAATGATACTCTACGAAATAGATAAGTATTTATTGTTAAAACAGTCCTTTTTTGATGTCAAAAAGGCACATTCATTAAAAAAATCGAATAGTCACAATATCACAATAAGTTTCACTGTTCTCATCACAGCTGGATGAAATTGGCATCCTTCTTAGCTGCTAAGAGAAAATTAACTTAAAAGAAGTCACTGGTTTAAGAGGTCCGGAGAGTCCACAGGAGCCCATGTTAAATTGGGTAAGTTTATGTAAATTTTCTCAGAAACTACATACTTCGCATGGATAAAATTTTTACCGTAAGTTATGTGTTCTATTAATAACACTTTAACGGAGGGTGTTGTCTTTTTGTTCAAAATTAAACTAATTATGAATTTTTTAAAAATTGTCCAATTTTTTCCCCTAAAATTTATTTTAAATAAGTCATATCTACAAGAGTTTGCTAGATATTTCTAATTCCCTCCATTAAAATGTGTAAACATCTTAAGAGTCTGCTCGCAGAAAATTTGAGGTTAATATGATAAGTAGTTTTTGAGAAAAAGGTACATAAAGAGAAAAATATTACATTTTGAGAAAACAGGCTTTAAAGTGTAAATTTGTAATTTTTTGAGCTTTTACATGTTTTAATACTTTCCAGAAGCATATAAAGCATTTTTAACTCTCTGCTCGTACAAAAGACTCTTCTTTTTTTCATTATTTTTAACAATTTTGCCTTTTCTTGGGATCTCAAGATGCTTTTGTTGTGTTGCACGAATCCTACGTATATCTAGTTTTTTGAAAAATGACACATATTTATAACTTGGTTTAATATCCCAATGTTTTAAGATCATTAATTTTTCTATTGCACTGAACTGTGCAATATCCATATTTACCCCTAATATTTTGGAGTTTTTAATTCCACAAATGTAGATCTTGGAATCACTGACCATATGGTGCTATTAACTGACTCATTTGGGTTCTGAGTCTTTCCATGCAAATATTTTATTAATAACATAAGATCACCTTGATCTCTAAAAATTGGCTTCATTTAATTCATTATCGTATACAGCACGTGTGTATGTGTTTATGATCATAGTGCCTTTCGTTACATTCAGCTTCTATCTTTTGAAACTTGCACCAGACATTTATAATCGCAGGACACACTCCATGTTGAGGGCTCTCGTTTGAAAAAAGAAGATGAAAATAAACAGCCCAAACAACAGTTTTCATGCTGTGTAGATCATTGATATTATTTCTAATAGCCATTCTATAATATCTTTGAATTTTTTATATTAAACTGTCGGTGAGTCGGTTACGACCACTTTGGCTTTTCCCATTTAACTTTTTTTTCTCTAATTCGATTTTAAGATCCAAACGACGTGTACCCATACACTGTTGGATGAGCCCGCGCGCGCGCGATACACTTTTTAGTTTTTCCACTAGAACATCGTATGGATTCGCGCTCATCAGAAACCTATGCAAGGGGAAACACAGGTGCTCCTATCAAAGCTCATTTGATGCGCGTCAAGAAGCAGCTTCATTTAAAATAAATAAATAAAAATACTTCTAATTATCATATTTCCTCATACCATATATCATTCTAAACAGAATTGTTTAAACTTTTAAAAATTATAAAAAAAGTGAAAATCAACAATTTTTTGTAAATTCAAGTGCCAAACCCCTTTAACTCAATTAATATACTGGTTATTCATAATTCATTCTGGGATTTCAAAGTGCTATAGTGAACAAAAACTGCCAAACGCTTTTGATTTGAAAGAATACAGAAACAAAATTCAAGTTTTATTTACATACCTTACAGGTGTTCTATGAGGGAAACCTTGGTTACACAGTATACAATAATGCGATAGTTCAGTTTCTACTCAACATGGTATTATCAATGTTATTGCAAGCGCATGTTATCCTTCCCGTGTTATGCCTGTTATTCGAAAACTAAATCTTTTATATTAGATCAAGTTTTCGTAACCCTTTTGGCGCGTGACATAGCTAAACTGCATAAAAGGATAGCACGTGCTGTCAATAGTTTGATGACACCATTTCCAGTAGAATGCTACAGGAGATGAGTTATCACATTGATGTATGCCATGTAATCAAGATTTCATGCATAGAACGCCTTTAAAGTATGTAAACAAAACGAATTGTTTTTGTATTCTTTCAAAAGTTCTTTTTTGCTGCATTCGAATTAGTTATTTTACTACAGCGCTTCGAAACCCCGTAAGAAATAATGAATACCACCTGTATATGATTGATTTATAATAGGAGTTTTCTTGTTAAGGAACTAAATTTTTACTAAATCAGATAGATGAAGGTTTAATAAATCTGTATTCCAAATTTTTGTTGAATCTCCTCTTTAATTCCAGATATTATTGCGAAAACCATTAGTAAAAGTCATATAAATATTAGTTTCCTGCGAGCAAGCAATTTATAATGTTTTTCTCCGTTTTTTCACCACACATGATAAATTGATCCATAACTACGATTTATACATTAGAATACAGTCTCATAAAACGTTGCAATTTCCAATCGTAATTTTTGATCTTGAGTGTATTCTGAACCACAGCAGAAAATTGAAGGAAAATCTGGATTTGAGAGTTATATGTTTGAAAAATCTAAGTCAACAACAACAAAAAAATTGGTACGTTGCTATTTTTCTCTCTCCATAAATTTATTAAATAACTGATATACTTTAAATAAAAATATTTTGAAGAAATTTGAATTTTTTACCAATACAAAAATATCGATTACTTGAAACAAAAAGCTTTGAAAAGGGCAGAGTAGAAATACTTTTTATCATCGAATGTTTCAGACACTCATTTAACATTAAGGAGGACTTATCTTCATATCCCCGTAATGTTAAACTTTCGAGTAGAATCACGAAATATAAAAGTTAAATTAATTTTAAAATAAGAAACAGTAATTTAATAAAGACCTGCTAATCATAAAGGAAAAATCATTTTTACAATCAAGTTAATTAATCCATTAGTATTACATATATGAATATAGTTTCTTTTTTAATTGTGATGCCAATTATTTCAGATGCAGAATCGTAATAGACAGTCCATTTCGACTACAGCTTTATATCATAAGAGGTTGCTACATTTGACATTTAAGAGAAAATTGTAGAGATAGCTTGAAACCAGAGCAAATGTCGCCATTAATAAGTTAATTCCTCAAAAAACATGTTCATAAAACCTTACGTACCTCCATTTCTAACGTTGAAGTGGTACCAGAATTCAAGTTTGCAGGAATGAGCAGTCGCTCCAAGTACTGGAGTTCGCATTATTGTGCTGGAGGAAAATGTATCTGCGGATATGAAGAGAAAAATGAGTAAATTGTATGTTGAATAGCAATGAATCTTCTTCACTACTTAAGGCAATTAAGAAATTTTTAAATTTTTTTAAAAATCCTAAAATAATGTGTAAAATTTTACCAGTTTTGGTGGTGCAAAATTTCTAGTTGAATTAACGTAGCAGAGTACCTGGATCATTAGCTGGGTATCATCGTGTTGATACCCAGCATATAAATATCGAGTGGCTTTCATAGCTCAGCATTTGTAATAACACCTGACGTGAAGTAACATGACGTGAAGTAATAAAACGTCCGCGATACATTGTTGTACGAATTTAGCAAAGGTGTTACTGCAGTGTAGCATGCCGTAGAATGTGTCAAGTTGATGAAATGCAATTGATCACAGATCAATTAATTTCGGAATTTTAATTTAATTTTTCTGATAATTTCCGAAATTCATCCCCGTGCTTCCCATGGACGCACTTCGGTCGTTCGTAAAGAGGTATTTGATCAAACCGAAAGAATGAAATGTAATAGTGCTGTAACTAATGGAAGATTTCTTTGTTCTATGGACAACAGTCGAAAGGCCTCTGCAATCATCGGATTTCACCATTAAGTTGGATTACTGAATTTCACACTACCTTAGATAAAAATCAACGGGAACGGTGAATCAACGCTTATGTTCCTGGTGCAAAAATGAGCCAAACATGAGACAGGAAATGGGCTATATGTATCGCAGTATAGAGCATGGACGGACTGTGTATCGACATTCTAAAACGCCTGCATAGACGTATTTTTAAAATTGATGACTATTCTAGATTTTTTTAGTATCAGTTATCTATTCCTATACTAAATTATTTAAGGCAATGATTCCCTAAAGTGGGATCTTAAAGTGCCACTGAGTCCTGACAGTAGTATCATAGAGGTTGCAAAATCTTATCTTTTGCATGTAATAAGGCATCCTTTGAGTTAGGATGAGGCGTCATGGGAAAAGAATAGTTCAGAAAGGGGGCGGCGAGTGATAGAATCTGCCGTGCTGTATATAAGAATAAAGCGAAGAAATTATATTATTACCAATAATTTCCCAAACCCCCCAATAACTTTTGTAAAATATACAACCTCTGACAATAAATTTCGGTGAATGAAGTCAGAACGTCCGATCTTGCAACACTGGCGAAACAAATCGCTGCAAATGCGTAGTGGAAGGTGTTGACCTTCTGCCTTCACATTGTTCAGTTGAGACTCATTTGTGCTCCGTATAAGATTTTTTTTTACAAAGTGCTTGTTAAGTACGTTGGTTCTTAACTGAGAAGAGGAAAATGAACGAACAAAAGATCAATTAAAGTTTTGTTTTTTAAGCTTGACAAGACACCAAAAGAAAATTTGCGATGTCCGTACGTATTTATGAAGATCTAGTACTGTCCATGAAGTGTGGTGTACAAGTGGTTCGCCCATTTTCGAGAAGGTCGGAAAAGTGTTTCTGAAAACTCCCGTAGCAGGAGACTGGAGATCTCCGTCAGTGACGAAAACATTGAGAAAGTGAGGTGATTAATCACTTAAGATCGTCAATGAACTGTGCGCTTGTTAGCTAATGAACTGTAGATTAACCGTGAATCCATGCGACAAATCGTTACCCAGAATTCAGGGATGAAAAAAACGTGTTATCGATATTGACAATATTCCTAACATCCAACGAAACGTGATGAGGCTTTTGTACTCCATCCCAAAAGAAGACTTTTGGCAAAGTTTCTAGAACTTGTAGAGCAGATTTCAGGGGTGCATAGTTATGGCAGGGGACTATTTCAAAGGACAGTAAGGTAACTTTCCGTTAATATTTCATCTACGTGAATTTTACAGGACTATTCACCGAACTCTATTGTCAAAGATTGTTTAACACATTTCTAAATTTACAAAAGATTAAGATTTCATTTTATTATACTTACAGTAAGTTTTGCCTGTTAGTACAACAAAGTAGCCTTGCTTATCGCCCATGCTGTCAGTATCTGGCACTGATGAGTTTTGTAACAAAGAGAATGATTCGGCATTTACTCGTTTCCATTGGTAAGAGCTCCATGTTGCAACGTTTACTAGACCACACATATCTTCGTGGAAATCACACTTTCCTATAAATATAATTCAAGAAAACGGAAGAAAACATTAGAATCAGGATTACTAAGCTCACTATCACAGAAGTTAAGGGGAAAATATTATTTACTTATTCTATGAAGAACCAACGAAGTTTACAAATAGTTTTATTTAAGTCACATGAAATAATAAAATCACTTGTCAAGCATAATTTATAATTCTAATTTAGAAAATTGCTTTTTGCTAACTGCTTTTTAACAAATAAAGTTGCTTGTTGAGTAAAAATGAAGATTTATATATATTTAAGGTATCCGACTACGTTCGGAACAGTGATTTTAAAAAAGCGCATAAATAGAAAAATTTCATGATATTTAGTATCACTCAGATTAGAATACATGCACAAAATTGTTTTAAGGACATTTTGACAAAAAAATTTATTTAAATATAATATTTTGGCAAAAAATTAACTTAGAATAATCTTTTTTCCAAATGTTCTCCTTTTGTAAAAAATGGTTCAATTATAATAATATTTTGCGTGTATATAGCTCAGACCTCTCTACAGAGGCTCAACTAGAAGTTTTGAAAAATTCACATTATTTTCAGAGTTACCATCAATTGAAATAATTATTCGCGTTTTTTTTCTTAAAATTGTTCCCCCTCTGTTGTCGTAAAATATGAATAAACCCACTTTTAATATATTTTAAAAATTCTAGCTGAACCTCTGAACAGAAGTCTGAGCTATATATAGGCAAAATATTATTCTAATAGAAGCATTTTTCACAAAAGAAGAACATTAGGAAAAAAGATTTTTCTAAGTTAATTTTTTGCTAAAATATTGTATTTAAATAAATTTTTTTGTCAAAATGTCCTTAAAACAATTTTATGCATATATTTTAATCTAAGTGACACTAAATATCATGGAAATTATCCATTTATGCGCTTTTGAAAATCACGGTTCCGAACGTAGTCGGATACCTTAAGGTTATAGTTAAGATAGGAGTGGTAAAATATTTTTTTATTGAAATTATCAATTTTCCAAAGTAAAATAAGCTTAAGAGAATAAAGGAAGGGTTGCTAATTTTTTTAAAGAGAATTCTAGAACATTTAACATTTTTATGAATTACTTCCCTTTATTTTTTTCTCCTAGTTTTTAAACATTTTCTAATGAATTTATCGGCCTTTTTCTATTCTAAGAGAAAACTTATTTAGGGTTTTATTTTGCTGGAAAGTTTTTTTGCCGACCTCATTTCTAAACTTGTGGAAGTTTAGGTATGAACTATAATTATACCACTTAATACGTGTCTCCTTTTGTGAATCCTTTTTCTTACTTTTTAATGTGACCAAATATTTTTATTCTTATTTAACCTTATGGAACAGGGGAGGACTTTCACAAGAATTTTAAAAAATTCTGTATTGATTGCCACAAACTTTTGGAATTCGATGTTTGTATAAACTTCAATTAAAATATGTCTAATATTTATAAAAATGTATTCCTAAGAACGAATCAATATTTTTACTAAATTACTTGATGAAATTATTTATTCTAAAGGGAGAAGTGTAGATTTTGAAGCTAAAATGAGTAATTCGGCGAAATCAATGAAACAATTTTTTCTTTCGTATATTTTAATCATTAGAAGAATTTAATATTTTAAAAAAGTAGTTTAATCATTTAAAATAATTAATTTCTATATATGTCAATTTTTTTTTGTAATTTTAATCATGAACCTTTCCACGTTCATTTGTGACTGTAAATAAAAGCATCCTTCTCTAACGATTCTGACATCTACATTTTATAGATATTCGTTTCTTTACGAAAGCAAATTAAAAAAACTTAGTGAAATAACATGAACATAACGTTTTGATTGAATTCACTTAAACATTTTATTTAACTGCGGTGATAGAACGAAAAAGAGACACAGAAATAAAATTAATCCTTTACCGCAATGATCTTCATCTGATCCATCCACACAGTCAGCTTTGAAATCACATTTTTGGGATAATGGAATACATTGGCTTTTGGTGTCGCATTTAAATTCATCTAAACCACATCGTTTGATAGGAGTTGTAGTAGTAACCTCTGGTGGTAGAGTGGGAAGAGGACCTAAAAAATATAAAATCTTTAATTATCATCGTTCTTCAGTTATTGTTATTTAATAGTAATTTTAATAATTGTATTCTCTTATTTTCAATTGTGTCGATTTATTAATACCTACAAAGAAAGAAGTATAAAATACTTCAATTAGTATTTTTTTAAGTTGTGGTTTCATTTATTTAAAGAATGTGCAGAAAAATATCAAAATAAAAACCACCGTAAATGAATTAAATAGATTAATTTTTTAAACTTATATACAGATTTCTGGGCATGAAATGCTGGATATATAAATAATGCGAATTAATTTGATAAAGTATACTTCTTTATATGGAAATTATATCGTTAAGAAGTGATTCTAGTTCAAACAATTATGGTAAAATAATTTATGATTATCTTTGCATGAATATGTAGCTGATGATTTTAATTATTTCTTTCGTTCTTTTTTATTTCAGAGAAAATTCAACAAAAAAGATATTTAAAAGATATAATAATACCCCGAACTAACGCACTAGGGGGAACTGAGTGATAACCGTGTAAGTTGAATTCACGTAAGTCGGGATATAATATCTCACGTATAAGTACTTAAAAATTATTTTTAATTGGAGACGGAGACAAAAGAAAGTAATAATTCGGAAAAAAATGACCAATAAAATCTTAGATAACACAAATACAGAATCACAAACTGAAGTTATTTGGATGTAGAAGGTTTCATAAAACCTAACAAAGTGTTATACCGACTCAAAGATTTTTTTTACTCTCTGGAAAATAATAATTGCTAATAATAATTTTTATACCTCATTTTTTGTTGAAAAATATGCTCTTCGTTGGAGTTGGTATTTACTAAAATTTGTAACCCTTTTTCAATTAACTGGGTCCTTGTAAAATTCCTGTCATTCGATCTTCTGACTGAACTGAGTCTAAAGACTCAATGTCTTGCTCTTGCATATACTACTTGCTATGAGCTCATCAACTGTCAGGTCCTGATTATGGGAATCCAGCAGTTTTTGAACAACATCACAGTCCACTTTTAAATTTATTTGCCTGGCAAGATCAACAACTTCTTCAGTCACATTACGAACTTCATCCGGTTCTGACCCTGATTTTGTCTGAGCTTCAGTGATGATAAAAAAAAAGACGAATCGACGAGATTTGGAAGTTGCGTAACAACGAATTTCCGTAAATCGAGGAATTACTGTATATTTATAAACTTAAATGTAATTTTATTCTTGTTTTTTTCTTTGAATAACTTTAAATTGATGGTAAAATTGAATTTTTAAAATTAAAACCTAGTTAGTCTTCTTTTATTAAAAATTTGTATTTTAGTAAAGAATTTTGATTTTTAAAAAAATCACAAAGTTTTCAGGCTATGAATTATCTTAAAGCCATTTATGTTGCATATTATTAATAAATCGTATTTTAATATTCGTATTATCTCAAGTGATAATGCAACATATTAAGACCTTTTGAAATACTCAAATAGAATAAAGAAACGAATTCTTGCGTGAGTTTGAACAATAAATAAATATTGACAAAAAAATTTGCAAATATTTCATAATACTATAATACTATTATAATATATTAAAGCTCTGGTTAGAAATTATATACATTTTTCGGTGTAGATTTGAAATTTTTTAAAAATTATATTCAATTATATTTTAAATCAAATTTTCTTTTTGCCTTATAAAGATACATGTTGTTTTTTCTTTGTGATAGCACGAAAAATAAATAGTGCAACATAAAAGGTTAATTGAAATACAGAGTAAAGTTAAAGACTTATAATGTACATAGTAAAATGTGGTAAAGGGAATATATATATATATATATATATATATATAATCGAGAAACAAATTTTAGTACTAAGAAAATCAAACAGAAAAAAACAGAGAAAAGGTGATTACTTATTTGAGGAACACATTTGTAGTTAAAAGAAATGTCATCCAATGCTATATAGTTCACTTTTCCTTTTGAAATAACTATAGAACCTTCAATAATCACCTATAAGTGAAAGAAATAAAACTATTAGAAAGTTTGCATATTTTTAATGAATATAATCTGAATGTTTCTATATTATCTAGGCCTTATATAACAAAACATCCAAGTAACATTAAATGTTTCAGATCTATTGTAATTATACTTTTGAAAATTAAAACATACTTTTTAAAATCTTCTTTATTACAATCAGGAATTGCGAATTTGACATTATAACTTTTAACCAAGATGAATTTTTTGAGTATTCCCAAATACTCAAACAATTTTTGTAAATCATTTGACTTAACATTTTTCGAGAACAAAGACACAAGAATTCAAAATCTTGTTAAAATCTGACAAATGAAAGTGTAGTCTATTTTCATTAATATAATACAAATGCCAATATATTACTCTATTGCTAATAATAATGTCTGTGGTTGACATTAGTATTAGCAATTCCTTAAATTTCCTATTTGAAATTTTTTAAAAATATTCCAAAAATTTCATAAAACTAAAATTTTTCAAATTCAAAAGCTTTGAGAGTGAAGAATAAAATAAATCAATCTATTATTAAGAGTAAATATGAATATCCTGTATACCTAATCGAACAGCGTTAATTAATTTTTTATGGATAACCGTTTCACTGCTAAAGCATACAATGGTTCTCAAAAGTTTTCATGCAATTACAATTTTCAATAAAATTCAACGCTACCTAATAATAAGCGTTAATATACTAGAATTGTAATTTTTTATAATACCTGTAACTTTTTTAAGGGAATAACGTAATCAATTTTTAAAATATAGTATAACTTTTATTTTGAAAATTAATAATCAAAAAACTACTAAAAAATTACATTTCAAAAGTCTTTGTATACTTAAAAAAACTCAACATAGTTATAACTTTTGTATTTTTTTTCTTAATTTAGTACTTAGTTTTATATTCTTTAGCGTCCACAGCACCTTTGTCTCGGTATATAAAATTCACCTGTAATTTTGTAATTTCTGCGTAGATACTCCATTCCTCTGTTATTACTATTTTTGGTTGCCATTTTCTTTTTATGTCATGCCTTTTTTTTTTTTTCTTACTCTTGAGATCGAGTTCTTTCCAAATATGTTTAAATAATGTGACTGAGATGGTGTTTTTAGAACTTGAGGACAATTATAGAAACGCCAAAGGCCAACGTTGAGAGCAGTGTGCTTGAGGTCATTATCTTGATTTAAAAAAATTAGGCCATCTTCATTACTCAAATTTTGCGTGAATAATTAACAAATTTTTAAAAAAATATATTTAAGCAAAGCTCATGATTCACAGTACGATCAATAGATACCGAATTACCTAATCCTGAAGCTGACATACACCCCTACACAAAAATACCTCCACCTCCATGTTTCACTGTTCCAACTAAATTATTAGGATTAAATTCCTCGTTTTTTCTGCTGCACACTATTGTGTGCCCGTCAGAGACAAAAACGTTGCGCTTGCTCTTTCATCTGCAAATATGACTTTAAAACGTTTCAGACATATCATGGATTTAATAAAGGAAAGTCGACGTTTACGATTCTTCACACAAAAATTTTTTTTTCGAGCACAACGTCCGTGTAATCTGGCTGATTCGAGAGCTCTTCGAACAGCTTCAAATGAAACTGAGGAAAAAAAAATCATTTAGTCAATTCTGTAGTAAATTTTATAACACTCAAATGTGGATTTTTGATAAATGTTCTAACAATAAATCTCTGATCATGTTGAGTTACCTTATTTGGATGTTATTTTCTTGGCTTGCTTTCGATTTTATTTTCTTCTTTAAAACGTTTTACCACATACTACACTGCAGTATGAGGAACGTTTACTAATTTCGCAATATTCCAAACTAATTTCCCTTGACTGAAGTGAAAAATAATCCTAAACTCTGAACGTTTTTCTTCATCTATTTACGATTACAAACCATTTTCAGATAATAAGTTATAAAAGAATGGAATATTTTAAAGACAACAAGAAAAGATTTACGCAAACAATTTTTTGCATGTTGCCACAATAGAAAAATGAAAAGAAGAAACAAATGATATTTTTACTAAAGGAATTTATCCAAAAATGTGTTAATGGACGATTACTTTTGTGTGTGACGCGTGTTTCCTCTTCCTTCCTGCATTTTAATTCTTTTAAAAATAATCTGAGTAACTGCAATAAAATAAATATCTTTTGAAATTTCGTGGAGAATATATAGCACGAAATTTTGAGAGAATATGTATATCGTTTAGTTATTTACAGAAATTTATGAATCGCAGTTCCAAAATAATAAGTAAAGAGGCGGAAAGAATAATTCTTAACAAATAAAGATTTTATAAAAGAAAGATACTTACTTGGAAACTCTCAGTTTCCATAAAAGTGAACCTATCTTCAATGAAGAAATATCCTTCGGTTGGATCTTCTCTCGTCCAGACGACTTTTTCTTCGCCATTTTGTTTCCTTCGTGTTTTGATTTGCAAAGATAATGGTCCTTCACCTCTGATGTCATAATAGAGACGAATCTAAAAAGTATTTATTTTAAATTATAGGAATGCTATCTGCCATAATAATTTATTAAATCAAAACTAATAACAAAAAAATGTTCTTAAAATATATTTAAGAAATGTCATTATATTTTCAAAGAGCAGTTTGTTTGTACCTAAAAAATTGTATCGAATCCATACAATTTTGTAAACATTTATCAAAATTCTTTTTTTTTTCGGTTGAATGTGAATATAATTTTTCTCGCCCGTTAATTTTTCATTGTATTTTGCTTTTAGAAAATTATTGTACCCAATAATCAAGTTACACAAGAACGCGTATTCTTTAAATGTAAATGTACCATACAATTCCTTAATTCTGAGCTTTATTCTGAATTAAAAAAAATCAGATTTCTATGTGAAGAAGTGCAGAAAATAATCTTATAATGTCAGATTACTTTTGTGCTTTGTTTAATTTATTTGCTTAACAAACAACTCCGTTGTTATAAAACGAGGAAACTCTTTTATTTTCATTAACCCCATTATATGTATTACCATTTATATTTTTGTTCTAAGAAAATCAATCAATTTTATCTCTATAAAAATATATTAACTACTTTCGACAACATTCTAAATTTATATCTGAGGACTGCTTAATGTTTTTTTACTAAAATAATATAAAGTTTAATTTCGAGCATTTTATACAATCACGTAGGATTAATATTAAGTTTAAACAAAAAAATATTTCCAAATTTTAAAATTCGTTTATTTATTTTTCAATTAAAATAATACAATGATATCTTTAAAAAAAGCTCATTTACTTCTGGAAAGGAAAAGATTTATTACATTTGTAGTTTTTTTTAAGTTAATGTTAATTCATATTACCTGACAACCTTCTGCTGGTTGAAGCAATGGTCCAACAATTCTAGCTGGTGATGGTCTAATTCTTCCAGGTAAGTATAAAAACTGTCCTGTAAGTTCAAATAAAAGAGGATTAAAACACATCAAGTTAAAAAAGCCACAACATTGTAATTCCGATTTTAAAAGAGTGGTTATTTTTTAAGAGTATACATATCTATGACATTCAATTATTATTTTCCTTGTACTTTACAATTTGCTTATATTTCATTTTTGTGGCAAAGAAAAAATTAAACATATATATCTACATTAAATTTATGAGAGATAAATCTTTAAACAATTAAAAAATATTTTTACAGGAGATTGATTGAAATAAAACGTTTAACATTTGAAATCCAACAATTTTGGTGTTCAATACTTTTACACTCTCTTGTTTGGCCGTGGATTTGGCGACTATTGCGAAATATACATATGAACGAACTAGATCAAAGAAATACTGAAATAAATATGTGGAAGATAACTATTCATAGGAAATATTTAAGTCAAATCAACTGATAGTTAATTCACATTTAACAAGTTTAAACTGAGCAGATAGGAAATGACTATACAAGAACTTTTTTTAAAAAAATGCCATAAAACTAATCAATAAATTTCCTAAAAAATCGCAAATGTATTTAATCCGACGATGTTCGACTAAATAATGAAAGAAAAATATTATTTTATTCAATTATCGTTTGGAAGAATACAATTTATACTTTTTAATTTTGTTTAATTTGAAATATTTTAATAATATAATCACCAAACGATTTTTGTTTTCCCACTTGAAACAAATCTCAACGAAAAAAAAAATTACTTATAAATACGATTTTACATCTTTTATTTTACCCATATTTTATCTTTTTCGCATTTATTACTTATTTATTTTCGTGGTTGTTTAGAGACATTAAATTATAGGAAAGACACAGTAATGTGTGTGTGTGGCAGTGAATAACAGAGAGCATATTGAACAGATAAGTAAAATCATCTAATTTTTTTTCCCCATTTCCTTAATAAAATATTACTCTTCTGAAATAAATATTGATTGTCTTTGCATCGATTTAACAGAATTTGTCTTTGTATTTGTATTCGATTGTAATGTTTTAATTTCAATTTTTATTTCCTTAATCTATTCATGTTTTATTCAGTTACGTTTGAATTTTATCACTTTTTTACAATATTAATGGAATATCTTTCACATTTCATATATTTAGGAATTTATACTTTATAAATGAATTTTTTTTATATAAAACGTATATTCTAATAAACTAAATAAATGAATAAAAGGAATTCTGATGAACCTTGATCATCGAATATTTGAAGATATATAAAAATTTTGATACCTGCATATCATACCGTAGATAGATTTCGTCATATTATAAAACGTCGCCAAATCAGAATATGTCACTAAATTTTGTCACCGTTAGTATTACTGTGTTAGAACATGTGGCTTATAGGCTGCAAATCGCGACGTATGACAACGTCTTTTGATTTCACGAAATTGGTCGACTGTATAAGACGTAAGGATAAAAATTTTAAGAACAAAACAGAAAAAAATAAATTACATATATTACCGCTAGATGATCCTGTTGTATGATCTCGAGTGGGTCCTTGATCCAGAGTAGTGAAAGGAGTTTTGAGCTGCCATTGGCTTCCTGATGAGTTGTCATTAATCCAGTTGCAGAAAGAGTGATCAAAACTACATCGGGATAGTGCTGTCACTATAAAATACAAAACAGTATGTTTCTGTATTAAATCAAAATCAAGATTAAAAATGCTGTATTTTTTAAATCAACTGCTTTTTAAAATTTTGCATTTAAAGTTAAAATACAAGAATAAAAACAGAGATTTAATGTTTAAAAAAACTGCAAATTCTTTAAAGCTAAATTCACTGTGGTATTTTATTTATTATTTAATGATCAACCAATGACGTTAAAAAACCGCCGAAGAAGTTTCTTTTTTTTTCTTAACAATTTACGAGAATTCACCATTTTGCTAATAATTTTATCTTCTTAAGGATATATGCCTTTTTTTAGTTTCTGGGTTATGAGGGTGATATTAAATATTTTCCAAACATTGCCTCTGAAATATTAATAAAAGAAAGCTAAATTCGACAACAAAAGTTTAAAATTCAATCAAAGGATGTTACCTATACGGGAAATTGTATATAAACGTAAATTTAAACATCTTAAGGTACATTGGAGTATATAATTGAGATGCTTTTACCACACGTTTCTTGTCTTTCATCCTGGAAATTTCCACAATCATCAGTATAGTCACAAATGTTTTCCATTGAAATGCATCTAGAGTTTTTGCAGTCAAATTGGGCTGAGTTGCACATACCTGGACCTCCAGTGGCTAGAAAAGAAAATAATGCATAAAAAAATAATAAATTTTTTCTGTCTCTTTTCAATTCGTCAAGCACTAGCAGCTCAAATTAATAGGGTTAAAAGCTAATAGACGCCAGTGAAAATACTTATAAAGAAGCCTAAAATTGTATGCGATCTCAATTTTTATTTATCATGGAATAAGCTCCTCATGTTACATGTAGAAAATTGTACAGATATTATTTTTTTCTTCAATTCTGCAAGTATTACATCTATGAAATGCATTACAATTTGTTACATACTATTAACCTATTCTATTTGAATTTATTCTCCATAATGATGGATTAAATATTCATAAATTATAAATACAATATGTAATTATATTACATGGGATCGGACAACAATATGAAAATTAAATTGCAATGAATAAGTTAATAGCAAACTAATGCATATAATCAAGCCACGTAAGATGATCGTCCTTAATTAAGTTTAAAAATTAAACTTTTTTCCCCTAAATTTGTGTAATTATAACAATTACATAAATAACTTCTATAATATAAAAATGAGCTCGTTACCAAAAATACTTACCCCAATTACTTTCTTTAAAATATTAAAAAAAAATTAAGATATTCATACTTTTATAAATAAAATATTTACACACTTCGAAAGTCTTATAACTTTAATAAAGCAAACAAATTAACTTATCATAATCAGAAGCAAATAAAAACTATTTTTATTCAGAAAATTTTATTAAAAAGAAAATGTTAAACACACACACATAACTTTGCTATTCTATCTGATATGATATTAAGAATACATACTTAAGGTTTCACATCCTTTCATAAGCACATCATCTACAGCAACATGAGCATTATCATTTCTAATTCTTTCAGCCAGGAAACTCAACTATTGGTAAAAAGAAAAAGAAATTCCTTTATAAATTGAAATTTAAAATCACAAATTAAATGTTATATAATTATTAAACAGAATGTTTACATATGAGTTTTAGAGTATTGTTAATATTTTTTTAATTATTTTTTATTAAGATTTATAAATAATAGAACAATGTAGAATATCAGAACTTTGTAGCATTTATGATATTCAACGAATTCCCTTACTTTGAATGCCCTTGGAAGACGTCCCAGGAACACTTCTGCTTTTGTCCACACTTGATTACTGTTGAATTCAGGTACCCAAATTTGAATTGTTTTATTGTTTCGATTCAGATTGACAGTAAGTTTCACTGAAATGACAGTAAAATTAAAGTATATAGGAGGTTGAGAGAGGAATATATATCAATATAATAGCTTTAAATGATAGTATTTGAAAAGTTTATGTTTGTATATTTGCCGCTAGCCCTTCTTCCGCGAGTCGCAATCACCAATAGAATAGGAATTCCAGTCCATCCCATTTAATCCCAGTCGTCTAACTTGTACAAAACTTAGTTTTTCAGACCTGTAGGTGGGCAGTTCAAATAACCCTACCCCAAAAGCAGCAATCAAGATCATCAGGATGAGCAAACCTCATCCATAGTAAACTCTGAAGAGGTTACCCAGAAATTAAACACTAGAAAACAGCACAGCCAAACCATACTGCTTGATGATGCATTCACTCCATGGAGAATTTAAGACCGAGGTGGGTATTAAGTTGATCACAATCGACCGGTGGACCGCCAAGACATTTTGAGGTGATCGCCTGAAGATTAGTAAGAATTATATACCGAAATATTCAAGATTGGCTGATAGTATGCAGACTAAGTCTTCTACTCACTATAACTTCGAAAACTAACTTCAGATAAGAATGTTTTATTTTTGAATGTATTTTGAATTTTGTTTGGTTATTAATGCATCATTTGATATTATTATATTTGTAATAATTATTATTATGTTCGTAACTTGCGTATTGATTTAAACGGGGTCTTAAAAGTGTAAGATCTTTTTATTGTAGATACATGGATAAGTGTATATTCCGTATTTATTAAACATTGTGAACCTTTTTCTTAGCTCCCCACACTTAGGCCATTGGGTGGACAGCAACACCCTGAAAAAATAAGAAGTTGCCCGTGCCCTGGAAAAGTTTGCCCACCCTTGGTCTAAGACATACCCAATAAATTACGACTAGTAACGATAAATTACGACTATCCGAACACCTTCAGAGTACTTTTGAACAAAATAACATATTTAAACATTATAAATATTTTTTAGGACTGAATACCAATGAATACAAATATTTAATTAACAATATTTAAAATAAATTGCCTAAATTTTACTAAAATTACAATTATAATATATATTTTAGCAATATTTTTTAAAAACTTCAAAGCAATTAGAGAAAAAAGTAATAAACTTATATTAGTAAACTTATGTTAAAACAAATTAGGGATGCATTTATCTAGAAAATGTACTAAAATTTTAATATTTTATTAAAATTTGAAAATTTTAGAGCTGAGCGAGCAAACATTATAAGAAATGTGACATTTTTTAAAAGACCATTGCTTAAATAACAAGCCGTAACTCAAAAAGTATTTATACAATAAGAAATATTTTAATATAGAAAAAAGTATAAATACCAGGTTAAAAAAGTTTTAGAGAAATACATTTGAAACATTTTGAGTTATCACACTCTCCATGCTGGACTTTGAGCAATTTAAATACCCACTTCTGTAAGATCAAAGACCCACTTCAGGTTTTTCTAACTTTATAAAATTGAATGTAACTTGGTCTCTCTAGGTAGCGTAGAAACAAAACAAAGTATGTTTTGTAAAGCCAAAAGATAGTTCTATTCAATAAAATAAAAAACAAAAATATCTTCCTTGATCGAATCTAGTCACTTTCAACGTGTTCGGATACCGAAAATGGCAATGACGCACGTGGCAACCTTACCAATAAGAGACTGCCCATTACGTCGCGGAAACACTTTCTAACAACACTCTAACCTACTGGAGATGAATATCAATTGCAGTAATGGCTGGAAAAATAGCCTTTTCTAAGCATCGCTCATAAAGTCCAACAGCAAAAACGACGTTCTTTTATAGGAAGGGATATCAACTCCTTTTTGCACGAGTCGGAACCAACAAGGGAGAGGAATTATATAACGCTTGAAGAGGGGCCCAAAAAAGGATTCCTTTTTGTCCCATTCATCTAACGCAGGGATGAGCATTAAGTCGATCGTTATCAACCGGTGGACCACCAGGACCTTTTTGATTGACCACCTTTACTAAGACCTAAGACGCGCATACTAAAAGAAACATGTTTATGGAGCACTGAAGCCACAGCTGGACTGAAATATCCGGCTTTTCACAATTGATTCGATTGTTTGCATAAGCAAATGATTCGATAAATGTGTAGACGGCACTTGTACCTTCAATGAAAGTGAGAGATGACGCTTAACATGTGTATTGCTGCTGTAGGGGGGGGAGTGATCACTACAATGCCAGTTGCATAAATAAATTTTTCCACACACGCCGATTGAAAGAGGAGAATAAATGTAGATGAACATTTTTTACTGCGTTAGCATGGAATTGGCTATGGAGACATCATCCCATGTCCCACGGTTTTATGTTCTCGTGTTGATATCATCTCCCATGATGGGTTGAAACTCGTCAACGAACAAATGTAAGTACATAAGTCAGTTTCAACTGCATCGGCTCACGTATGTTCTCTGCTCCCTACATTGCATACGTCCACGCTCTAAGGTCTAGCAGCCCCTCATATATTTTCAAGCATTTAGCCCGACAATTCTGTGCTACTTGCGTTTTTGTAGTAAAAATGGTAATGTATCAAAGAGGGATACAATGTCTAAAATACAATGTCTATGTTTACAATGTCTATGGATACAATGTCTATGTTTAAGAAAAGCAAACATACAATTTTGATACAGATTTGTCACTGAACAACACCTTAAAAGCACTAGAAGTAGCCCGTGCCCTGGAAAAGTTCACCCACCCCTGATCTGACACGTGTACGGCAAGGCTGCTGATCTATATGTTGGTGATTCAAATAAACATTCTTGCCACAAGTTCTAGCTATACTCTGAACATTCAATAGAAGCTTGATTTTTTTCTAAAATATTCAATCGAATTCTTATTATTTGTATTCAATACAAATCTAGATTTTTTACCGTCATTTTCAATGTTTATAGATAATTGGCCAGGTAACGCATAAAGATTCCGCTTAAATGGATAAAAGTTTGAAAGAAAAGAGTTAAATTAGTAAAAATAACCGAATAAATTTTTTAGAATGACGTATGATATATATTCCCCAGAGGCTTAAATCTACTCTGCCTGTTAAATTAGCTGTTTCTTTTAACAATTTTAATTATTTATATTTTTGAAACTTATCTCTGAATGTTTGTACAGCCCTTCACGAAAATCAGTTTTAAAAATCTTTTAAAAACTTTTCCTACTTGTCCAATATCTTCATACTCATCCGAGTTAAAAGCCCATTCTTCGATGATTTTCTTAAGGGGCTAGTTATTAACTTGATAACATTTGTATTGCACTTAATTAGCTGCTGAAGAATTCTATTTACTGAGGTTATAGAACTTTATTTTGTGAAGGAAAATTGTTGAAGTACTGAATAAGTGCATCAAAAACATTCAAGCATTTATCTCTCTGCTCCCCATAAAAAAAAATTAAAGCTTTTCCTCACGAAACAAGAAAACGTGATTACATCGAAATTAAACTAAGCATTTAATCGAAAGCGAGTATTTTAAAAACTTACTTGTATTCAAGACGCTGTACCAGAATTCAAGCGTACAAGTAGAAAAGGCATTGCGAAGGGTAGCACTTTGAAGATTTGTGAATAGTGGATCACCATACATGTAAGCAGTTGAAGTTGCAATCATGAAATTTCCTAAAAAGTTACAAATTGCTGTATTAGTTCTTAGATTAAAGAAGTCATAATCTAGAGAGAAAATGTGTTCTAATCTGACAAAGAGAATCCGGGTCTAGTATTCCTGAACAACGGTTATATTGTAGAATCCAAATGGTTTTTGGATCAACTATGAAGTGTCTATGAAATGTACTAAGAATTAAATATAAAGCTTTTTACTTAATGTGTATTACTAACTCTCAACTTTAGAGATGTAGCAAAAAAAGGCCTAAACTTGTTGGATTTTTAAAAGTTGTAGAAAACTGAATGAAATTTTTAACTAAATAGCTGCACAAAGTATTGACAGAATCTATATATAAATCCAATTTCGATGTATCTTAATTTCAATCCAGCATCAATTACAATAAGAAGAAATTTGAGCCCCCGTATCTGCACATGGTTATCTCAATGATTTCTCCTATAAACTATATCTGAGAAGAATACACAAATTTTAAAAAAAGAAGAAGTTCACTTCGTTGTATAACAAGTTTGCATAAACCAACTTAGGAAAATAAAAATGAGGTTGTGGCAGCTCGTGCCACAGATTCTTGGTAATCCCTACGAAGGAAATTTTAAGCGAATCTTCCCTATCTGATTGGGAAATTCAAACAGTTAAAAGAGCAGTAATTAATTATTTCGTTTCGGTCTATGGCAACGATAATTTTTACCTCGATGTATTTTTATTCAATTGATTGCTGTATGTTAAGTAGTCATCTGATTTTATGTTGTTGATCTTGTAGTTGTTATGTATGTTACGCGGTTTCGTTTGTTAATTAAATAATGTAAGGAAAATTTGTAATGTTTGCTTGAAATTGAACAGTACGGACTTTAGAATAAGGAAAAAGATTACAGAGGTTACTAGAAGGAATAGAATCGATAGAACAAAACGAAATCTTACTAAATGAACCAATAAAAACAGAAACCAATGCCATAAAATTAATACAAACTTTAAGATGAAGATCCATTGTAAATTACCTGACGTGTCTTGCTTGGTGTGATCGAACTCTAAACCTTCTTTTCCAGCTCGAGATCGAATCCATTTGAAATATCGATAAGGATTGTCAGATGTCCATCCACAAGCGTTGGTTTCAAAATCGCAATCTGCGCAATACAGTTCATCTTGCCCGTTGTTGCAGTCTCTGTGGAAGTTGCAGACTTCGGTCTGGAGAATGTGTTGTCCATTTTTACAATCAAAAAGTTCACCTTTGTCTGATAGAAAAAGCAAAAGGACATAAATATGCGTAAAATCTTAATAAATTCAAATATTTTTCAACAAAAGACAAAAAAAAATTGTAAATAAATAATTTTTTATTGTTTTTGAAATAAAAAATGTCGAATTGTCAAATATCATTACAACTTTACAATAAGGAGGATATATGTATAAAAATAATAACTATGTTTATATCTTACATAGAAGCTTTTATTATTAACTAATTAAGGTGATGCTTTGGTTTCCTAATATCAGGATCATATAATAATTATTATTATAGTCACATTTACGATCTGAATTTTAGTGTAGAAAATCGTAATTGAAATATTATTAGTACAAATGTATGTGATGGAATAAAAATTCCAAGAAAAAAATGAAAAATTAATACCAAAAACTAAAAGAATTTCAAACATACAGACACTTTTTAGCCGTTTTAAAACTTCATTTACGGCTAGCTAAATTATTTTCAGAATACCTTTTGTGGTTGTATTATTCATAAAAATTCTTCCTTTAAACACTTTTGATAAGTATCAAATTACGTATTTTTCTTGTGAAGGAAACTCCCATTTTAATTTATTATTAAAATTAATCTTTCGTTTATTTTTTTCATAGGAAATAAGTGAATAAAACTCCAAGAGTGGAAAAGCTTTAGTATATATAATCTACCATATTACATTTTAAGAACTAAATACTGTCTGACCTCCATTTTACGAACCTCTGTTTAGCGAACTTTTCCCTGGAACCAAGACAACTTAGTATACTGAAATATTGATCTCTACTTACAAATTTTCCACGTAATGAAATTTTTTTTCGGAATTTATCTACTTCGTTAAATAGAGGTCCGAATGTATATCTAAATATTTTATGATAAACATAAATGCAATACATTTTACATATTACCATCAAATTAGCGCAAGATAGTAAAGTAAGTTAAAAGGCTATGTACAGTATAGCAGGTTGATTATATTTGAAAAATGTACCTCCAACTTTTATATGGTACTAGTTATTCATTACAACTTTCTCATTTCCATCTATTATAGTTCCCTCTCTCCTTTATATAGATATATATATATATATATATACATATATATATATATATATATATATATATATATATATATATGAAAGAAACATGTATTATATATCAAAAACAAAAAATAATAGATAATGAACATAACAAGAAATAGCGTAATAAAAATATAAAAGCTGAACATGAAGAACAAAATTATAGAGAAATAAAAAAACTACAAAAAAAAGAAGAACCTAGCGAGTCAGAAAGCAATTTCGGACTTAGGACCGAATAAGTGGGGTTAAACTAGTTTGAAGGCGCCAACCTTCCCCCTTTGCAACTCGGTAGGAAAAACCAAATAAAATAAAATAAACAAAAATTCAGAGTATGTAAAAACTCAGAGAGTATGATAAAACCACTCACTACTATTATGTAACAAACTCTTCCAAACTCTTTTAATGCAGAAAAATCGCAAAACAAATACGTAAGAAAAGTAGAAAAATCCTAAAACAATTACATAAGATAAGTATTTTTCAAAAAATATTTCTTTACTCACAGAGCTTTTACGAAGAGAATCAAGCATCTTGACATCAATGAAAATCAATTATTCACCAAGTTAAAAAATTCGAATATACATAAACATATATATATATACATCTTGTTCAAATTTGCAATCGTTAATAAAATACTTTCTACTGATCCATTCAAGTTCAAATACATTTTTTAAAAACTTGTAGTGGATGACACTTGATGTTCATACAGTTTTTTCAAGTATTAATTCATTTATTAAATTAAAAATGAACAAATTGTAAGAAACAAAATAATAGTCCAACAGCATATATAGAAAGGAAAATAGCTCTTTGTGTCCCTGTAGCGCAATGGATAGCGCGTTGGAATTCTGATCCTAAGATCGTGGGTTCGAATCCCACCTGGGATGGCCTAATTTCTGAGAAGGGAATTTCTTTTTTCTATTCTATCTTATTAGAATAATTAAATTTATTTAATGAATAAATAGTAACAAACAAACAAAAATAGTCTAACATCCTATATGGAAAGGAAAATGGAAAATTGCTCTCTATTTTGTCACTTAAAGTTGTGATTCTCTCATATATATATACGTATTTATATCAATTGTAGCTATTTAATAAAAAGTAACTAAAATAAAAAAAAATTCTTTCTTGACATATGTAGGAATTGACTTAAAATTTTTTATACTACTTGTTCTGAAATAAGATAGTTCAATGGTTGTCAACAATTGTTCAAATTTAAAAAAAATCTTTGTTTTATCTCACACAAGGTAGAAACACCATTCCTCCACTCCATTACTGAATAAAATTTAGCTTATTCAATTTTTCACTAAACTTGTAATAAATAATGAGATATATTTTATTTTTTCTCCTTAAAACTATATATTTTCCCCTAAAATAATCATATCTTACCTTCACAAACGCCATCGCTTATCGATATATCATCAATAGCTATGTATCCCAGAGTGTGATTTCCAGTTATTCCAGTTAAGAAAATCTATCAATAAAATAATATAAACCAAATAAATTGTACAACATATATGCAAGCAAAATGGTATCAACAACAAATATAAACAGATGTACTATTAAAAAAACTTATTCCATATAAACTTTTTAAAAATAAATATATAATATAATATATGTATTAGTGATATATGCACATATGATTTCAGTTTTTTAAGAAGACACATACATCATAGATTTTTAATAACTTAATAAATTACATTTATTGCAAAGCAGACAGGCAGATTCTGTCAAAAAACAAACAAACAATGGAACAAAATGTTATATGTTATTCGAATATTAAAATAAATTTTTTTGTTAAATAAAATCTATTAAATTAATTCATTTTTTAAATAAAAAAAATCTTTTACAAAATATTTTAATTATATATATATATATATATATTTATGCATCGACTTTCAAATATAATGTTACATGTTCTGTTATAATACCATTAGTAAACTCCATTTCAAAAAAAGATGGATTTCAACTAGAAACATGGAAATAATAAACACCATTTGAAATTACAGGAACAAAACAAAATCAATTCCAGCAAACAAATATAATTAAGGAAGAAAATGAAAAGTAAATCAAACAAAAAATAACTAAAAAAAAATTGAAAATTAAATAAAAGTTATTGAAAGCGTCCTTTTTCAAACCTAACAGAGAACTTTATAATAATTTATCACATTAGTAACATTAATTTATCGCATGACTGATAGGTCTACACATTTTGATAATTTAAGATGATCTGTTCGATTAATTTGATAAATAATCATGTTGTTTGTTCTGAGAAATATATGCAGTACATGATAAACGTTTTAGCTCTGCTTAGAATCATTGTAATGCCTTTTATTAAATATGTAGTATGCCTTTATTTTAATTTGTTGAATATAAATAAAAACTCAAATTGTGTCTGTTTACAAGTTGCTTTTTATACTAAAATGATTGCATATTATTTTGAAATACATAATCTTAGATTTTTTGGATAGTAATATGTTTTAATATTATCTTTTTTGATTTTTCATCAGTGCATTCTGATAATGCTATTAATTTCTATTTTGAATCATTGCCATTATATCCCATACATTTTTCGTTTGGATGAACTAAAAACCATAGATAAAGGGATAAACTACTTGCATTAATATGCCATAAAATCAAATAATAACTTAACATCACTGTTATTAGTAGTGTAAATTTTGAAAAGTGCGGATTGATTTTTATAATTTTTTTTACTAAGTTGTAGTGGAAGCGCCAAAGAACCATTTTGTTCAAGAAGTTTAAAAAAAGGCAACCAATCAACAGAAAGTGCGAAGAACACATTTGGGACGTTAAGTGTAAACCAGTGTCAACGGAGGATCATCCAAAAATTCTGAGGTGGAAAAAACAGCCCAGAAAACGATTGTCTTTCTGAAAGGTCTGTAAAGCATGATAAGGATACTGGTGAAATGAAATGACATCCTAATTGTAGAGGAATCAGCCTAAAATCTTACATTTTATCTTTTGGGCGAGTTCTTGAAAAAATTAACGGAAATTTCATTATGTAATAGACAACCTTATATGTAATAGATAATAATCACACACACAGATAGAGTTTCTAGTTCATATGAAAAAAATTTTAAAAAAAAGATATTTATGGAATAATATCAAACTTTAAGTACGATAAATGTTTATACACACGTTTATGTAAATTATACACAGATTGTTTCATATAAGATGGGAAAACTTAAGAAGTTGCAATGCACATCATTACAACAAACTTTCATTAGAGACTGCATAGTCAGAACAAAAACGCAAAAATACAGACGCATTTGGAAGCTTGGCCCATTTAAACCTTAAAGCTCCTTTCCTGTTACAAGTTATCGGGAGAACGACATCAATAGTGCAGGGACACCTTCTCCCGCAAGGGCATGAATAAAGGCGCTTAACAGAATAGAAATTTCTTTTACTCACAGTCGTCTAACACTTGCAAAGCGAGGTCCTTGGCCCGAATGTGGGCATCTCCAAAACACTTTTCCTCCAAAGCAACAACCAAAGTAACCATGGACGATCTGTCAAAGCTAAATGCCGAAATAGCATGCAAATGCGACATGGGATGGATTTTGGGAAAACTAGCATGCCTTGACGGTTTTAAGACCTAAAAATACCGAAAACCGGTATTGAACTTTTAGTTCAATATTGCAATCCCTAAACAGGTTCTATCAGATGTGTTGAATAGCTTTTGTCCAAACTTTTATCAAGTAATGGGGTTCCAGCAATGTGGAGCATCAATGTTTATGAATGTGACCTTCATTGAATCTTTAGAAGGACTCGTCGACAGATTTCCATCCTCTGCAGATATACCTGGTATTTTTCACAAATTTCACTAATACTTTCTTCGAAGTTGTACCGTGTACATAACCACAACGAGTTATTATTTTGAATAATTGTAATCACATGTCATTAAACTGGCTTTTATTACTTACTCGATCCTTGTGGGTTTTTGCCTCGTATAACTACATCCCTTTTAACGCACTCTAGCACATTTGCATTTTAATTCCTACTATAAATTCCTTGATGAAAGTTGTTTGTTTTTGATTGTGTACTCTCACGTCTTAAAATTTTGTTCATCTTTTATGAAGCACCCTGTTTAACTATATGATTTATATTACTATTGAACATTTTGTATCTGAAAAAATACTTCAAACTGTAGTAAGATTTTCTAACTTAAGATAAAAACACCGGTAAAAAACTAACTTCTAATAAGTTTTTCGTTTTTCACTGGTATATTTTACTACTCGTTAAGTTGGCCTCAGTAACCTAGTGGTCAAGGTACCGGACCGTGGCTGGCTTGTCACGAGTTCGAGTCCAGTACCACTAAAGATCCACAGTGTAGGGGAGTGATATCCGTTAAATATGTCGAGAGCTGAAACGTCCTCCCGTTGGTGCGTTGTGGTAGTTAGGAGAGGGGGTGTCAGCCCAGGTGTCGTCCTCGTCACTTATCCATAAATCAAAATTACAGGGTCCGTCGCCCAAAGCCCTCGTGTAGCTGAACAGTGCGACGTTAATATTCACTCACTCACTACTCGTTAAGTTATATATACAGTATACTTTACATTGATCTGATCATTTCGTTGAACAGGAGAGATTTTTGTCTCGTTGTAGCTAATTAGAGAATGCCTACTGTACTTTAATTTAAATCCTCTCTTACTGTTCAAAACTCTTAATTTACTCAGCAATGAACAGAATTCAGTACTGTTTTTTTATAAAAAAATAAAATAAAAATAAGATGCATTTTAAGACAAGACACCCACCCAAAAGTCTATAAAAGGTGAATCGAAATTCATAGGAGGTATCACAGTCACTAAAGTTTCAGTCCAAACTTCGTTTGTAACTTCTCTGATTAATTTAACTTGATCAGCTGTTTTGAAATCACCACTGCTATACACAAGAAGACTTGCGCCGTTTTTGTAGTTGGGAGCAGCATACCACATTTTGAGACAAACTCCTGATGAAGTTCGTAGTCTTTCTGATACGTAAACAGCTTTCTGACCTTGAGTGTTGTAAATTGTGTTCAAGAGTAAGTAAAATCCTACAGGGAGAAAAAAAAACCTTTAAATATATTACTTGAAAATAATTAAAATACACAAAAAACTCAACTTCTTGAAAATATTTACATCAATTCATTTAGATACTTGATAAGCATACCTTGAGGTGATCCAAGAGTATGATCATTCGATGGTCCAAAATAGTCCTCTCCTCCATGTCTGACCCAATCCAAATCATCTTTAAGCAGATCTTTTTCAACATCAGCACTTTGCACACCTAAAAATATCATTTATCAATTGTTATTTTAACTCTCTAGCTAATTTATGGACAAAAATCTTAAACTTTGCTCATTTTACATTAAAAACGACAGGAGGGTTAGAAAAGAAGATACCTCAACGATTGATAATTTTAATAAAAAATATTTTGAGGAGCTCTAAGCATATCAATGTAATTTTTTAAAAAATTTCTAGAAGTATTTACAACGATTGCTGTAATTAACTTTGACTTAACAATAAACTTTGATTCATCATTTTTAAAAGTTACGGTGACAAATTAGATAAGATATTTTAGGAAAGGACTGAGAAATTAGAGAAAATAGGTTGAATTCAATCACAGGATTGAATTTGAAACACAGATTATAAAACCTTTGTATTGGTATGTATATAGAGCTTCTTCTTACCTATTAACATTTTGCTCTTCGAAACGAACTGGGGCCTAACATTTTCCCATAAACAATCTTCACTTTCAAAATCACAGAATCCTAAATAGAGAAAGAAAAAAAATTTCATGTTATTGCATTCTTTACAAACTATTGAATTGAACAGCACTTTTGTTTCACGTATACATAGTAACATAAGATTTATAAGCAAGCAAATATATTTCGAATAAATATGCATTTAATATTAATGAATACTTTATGTTATTTATATCAAAGTATATAAATATTAAAATTCTGCGGAACATTTTAACCTTTTAGGTAAAAAAAAAAAAAAAAAAAAACGCAATAATTATGAAATTTATTCAGTAGAATAAATGTTTTCAAATTTTGTAAACATTAACTTCAAACTTATTATAAGAACTTTATTAAAGTAAGACTAACAAAAAAATTAGCTACATTTTAAAATTAAGTTTCTGTGAATTATGGCTTAGAGAATTTTAAGCAATAAAAATTTTATAATTTTTAATGCAATGATAATATAGATAAAAAAATTACACAACTTATTACTAATTGATTTTCTAAAGCCCAAGTATTTTTCCTTCACAAAATATTTTTACTAATTGACTATCTTCTATTAACATATTGAAATGTTTTACGTGAATTTTCATATTTTTAAATGAATTTTACACAATGTTTATTACTCTTTTTCATTCTTCTAAAATGTTCGAAAGAGAAAAAGGATGTATACTGTAAGGATTGTGAAAAATTTCAGTATTATTTTGTTAAACATTTATATAAAAAAATATTTTATCATTTTTACCTTATTTAAATATTTTTCATTGCCGGACTTAAGTAATATTTCTCGCTGGAATATATTATTGCCTTAAATATTCAGCTGTTTTTGACAATAATTATGAAACAATTCATTCACTATTAAAAATAGGAGCACGTATTTATGCAATTGTTTTTAGTAAAATGTTGTTAAGCCTTTTATAATTTCAGAAGTTAATTGTAACATTCCTACGTTTTATCCTGATTAAAGATTAATGTATACTTAGGAAATAAATCATAAAACTCTTGTAGTAATATTAACTTCTAAAAAGAGCTGAGAACAGGAAAGTTAATGAAATCGAAATTAAGAATTGAACACAAGAAACAAATCAGATCAGAATTAGTTTCTTATGTCTTTTAAAAATATTCTGAAGCTTTGTGAGATTGTACCATAGAACTTTATTTGATCTGTAAATGTAACTAATGTAATACTAACCAGGTTCAGGACAAGCTCCGTCAGTAATTAAAATGTCATCAATTGCCACTTGACCATAACCACGACTGCCAACATTTACTTCAAACACCACCTAATAAAAATGTGTACTTCTTATTTTAAGAATTCTTAAATACAAAATATTTATGAAAAAATATGTAACTATATATAATACTTATGTATTATACCAACGATCATTTTCATCAAATCAAAAGACGTCACCAAATACCGAAATAAGCACCAATAGCGGAATACAGTCCCTTTGTATGTTCGAAGACAATAATAATAACGATGACAACGTTTGGCATCATTTTTTGTGTGACTTTTTTTAATTTAGAAATTTGGTCGACAGTATAATACGTAAGTACTCTATATAGATATCAAGCAATTCTTTCTCATTCAGTGGCATAACGTACACCCCACGACCCCCGCATTGCGGACTCTAGGGGGCCCAAAGACTGACTGACTCCAAGTAAGTATTTGGGCTTGGGGCTCAAAATATGACTTTTCAGGGGCCCTTACATTCTCATTAGAATTGGATAGAAATTTTAATTAAAAGTTTCAAAAATGAAACTATTTAGGAATAAAATGTTAGTTTTCAAAAAGAAGATGAGTGTGTTTAAAAAGTTACTGCTTATTGTTTACTAAACCATTGAAAAAAAATCTATAACTAAGACAATTTAATCTTATAAATAAGAATGTATAACTATTCATGCAATTGCTTCACATTTTGGAAACTTACTAGTCTGAATTAATGTTTTTTTAGGCATTTTTAGCTTACTTAAAGTTTTTTTTTAATTATCTAAATTATTTAAATCCTTCCAGAACTATCACAGTATCAATTTCTTATTGAGTTCTCCACCTACACACACATCTACACCTTCTGATTTTAAATTCTAATAATATATTCTTACTCTTTGTTTAAAAATATCGAATACTAGCAATAAGATAAATAAAATGCCTTGTGCTGAAAATAAGTCTTTAAATAACGAAATGCTTCAAAATATGTTTCCGCTTTCAATAAATTCACATCATATCATAAACGAATTACATGGATTTTGATAAAGTTTGTGAAATATCTGTATATACCATATTATATATAATTTCATTTTAAAATGTTAATGGTAGATCTATACTTAAATTGTCCTTCTATAATTAGATTACAGACTACTAACGAAAATTGGACCTAAAAGAAAGAAGGCCTCTGGTGGTTTGGATACTCAGTAAATAATGCTATCTCACCTGCCATGAAGCTGATTTGGACACAATTGGGAATCGAGCCCCATGCCACAAAAGACCTTGGCTGACTTTGACCGTCCACTGAGGATCCGAAAGTCCGTTGTCTGTCGCTAAATATGTATTCAGTACCAACTGACTGACGTTGTAGATGTGGTAGTAGAAAGTGATGCAACTACCAGCAGGACTTGGGGGTCGTTTTGGACTGTAGATTCGAGAACTTTGAGAGGATCCCACGGCTGTTTCATTAAATCCGATGTACAAATAGCTTCCTGAAATATTAAAAATTATGCCATTTCTGAGATTCTTGGATAGATTGACACATTAATAAACCCCAAAATCTTGGCATACTAAAGAGAAAAAGAAAAAGAACTGAAAAGATTGTGTTAAAGAGTTATTTATATAGTGTTAAGAATAATAATTGAGAAAGAAAAAGTTCAATTTTTCTTAAGAAATTATAATTGCCTCGAATGGCAATGATTTTACACTAAGGGATTTGAAACATCAATTTATAAGGAATTCTATAAATGATAAAACAACACCTTCTTTCCCAAATATAAGCCGATCCGTGTATAAGACAAGAGGTCACTTTTCTTCAAAAATTTACCCAAAATTCAAAACATGTATATTAGCCGAACTGAAAAAATACTTCCCGTAATTTTCAAACATGTTGCCATGAGAATGAAAAGATTGCCTATAGCGGGTAAAATGGGTAGAATATTTAACAACCGCATTGTTGTAAAATGAAACGCCAAGGATAATAGTTTTATTTCTGGCAACCCTATCTGAAAGCAATACATTTTTTTTCATTAATTTGTCATCTTGTACAGTATCTGTTCTAATCGTAATTCTGTGCTATTTTTTGTTTGTTTGGAGAGTGAGCAGGGAGAAGTTTATGTATGACACGTGATCGTCAGTCATATTTCATGCCTCGGAGGAAAAATTTGCTAGAATGAATATTATATATATTCATTAAACATCCCAATGAATAAATGTGAGTCTTGCGAATTATATTCGGAAACTTGGATTTAGACACTCTGACTTGATAGCATTTCTGTGACTTCTTTCTTCTCTCAGAATATAAGTTCTATTCAAAACGCCTCTAAATTTAAAAGCTTAAAATCGTTTGTTGTTGTTACTTTTGTCAACTGATTGACTGTAATATCAGATCTAGGCTCGCGAAATTCATCGCGGCAAAGGGCCTGTCGTTATCCGTAGCTTTGAGCACCATGCAGGCGACAATGCGATTTTACTCGATTCCACTCCGATTTTGAGGGAGGACACTCTGGGGATTTTCAGAGCCCTCCTACCTCCACCCACCTCACGAGAGGACTTGCAGCTCGACGGCTATTTAGAGTACCCCCATGCCGCAAAGGCACTATACATTTATAAACATCCATGCCTTCTCCGGACTTCGAAACCAAGACAAATGTCACTTGACATGTGTCTTTAATTTATATAGTTGCCCGGCAACGATAGAAAAAGAGTAATTTGCTTATATCAATACCATAATTTCAAAAAAAATAAATAAAAATTCCGATACAGACATACATTTCTCTCTGTAAGTCTGCGCACAGGCAATCATCTTACCAGTTAATGCTGAAATTATGATTAAAATCTCGCTTCAGGAAATCAATATACCTCTCAGGGATTTTTAAAAATTTCCTTATTCGAACAAACAAGAAGGATCAACAAATAATTACCAATCACCCCTGTCAAAAATCTGAGTACCTTTACAAAATAGAGCTTTTAAAGACCTTTTACTGTGACATAAGCGCACCAAGTCATGTTTTTAAGTAATTATAAGCTTCTTTAACGATTGATTAAGGATTTGAGATTTGAATCTTTGAGTGATTCCACATGGCAGGTAACAGAAAAGAGATCTACATAATACTGAAAAAGAGATCATCATAGATCTTTAGAAAAGGAAGAAATACTTTAAAGCAATTGCTGAAACTATTAATAAGAGACATTCATAGATTTAAGAAGTGTTCATAAACTTCAAATCAACTGAAATTGTAACGTCCAAGCCAAGATCCAGCCGCCCCTTTGCCAAGACCTCGAGTATCCTGCTTTGTAACACGTTCTTTAAAAATAAATTCAAAACTATAAACTTCAATAATAGCTAAAAGTGTTGCTGGAATATATTTCAAAATTTTTTATTTTATCTACAATTCGTAAAGAACTATAAAAGGAGGACTATCACGAGCGAGTTGTATTGTGTGTGTGTGTGAAGAAGGACCTATTCATCTCTCGAGTGAACAGAGCTAAGATCTTTACCCAAAAACACCGAAATAGGACCCATAATTTTTAGAAAAGTTTAATATATTTAGTTGAAAGTTGTCTTTTTTTTATTTTCAGAGTCAAAAAAGGACAAAAAATCCTATACAGATTTTAAGAAAGAGAATTTGTTTTTCGACTATCAAGCATGAAGGAAGAGGCATATGATTTGAGGGAGCATAGGAAGCCTTTGGGTTGTTAAAATGGAACATCGAATCAAATTAATTACTTGAACACATTGAAGTAAAATATTAGGGCAAGTACCGAGAATCTTGTGGTGAATGATGATTTTTACTTTCAGCAGGACAAAGATACCAAGCAAATGGCTAAGATTGTGAAGTCGGGGCTGTTCGACTATATCCCAAACCAATTCCGTAAGCTATCCCAGACTTAAGCATAATACAGCATTTGTGGGATTTACTCGAGTGGATAATCACGGAGAACGTAATGACATCCAAAGAAATGCTTAAATCCGTCATCGTAGAAGAATGAAATAAAATAACCACAGAAGTACAACTAAGCTAGTTGAATCCCTGCCAAAAAATGTTGAGAGAGGTTATAAAAAAGATTGGAATAGCTTACAAAATATGAACTTTTAGTTACAATCCATTATCGTAAAGTTTTTTTTCCAGGGTATGCAGGTTTTTGATACACACGCTGTGTGTTGTTTTCAAGTTATGGATATTTGTATTATTTTATGTAATGATCAGGTGATTGTTACTTATACTATGTGAATTTGCGATAGAGGAATCAACAAAAGTTGTATTTACTCAAGAAAACGCCACCCAATTAGAGATCTTTGCATGACTATTGAAGATGATCGTCTGCAAGTAGACTTTCGGCCGCAAGTGTATATATTTTCAGATACGCATCTAAGAGATATCGGTGTTAAATAAATTGGACGAACAAGGAATATTCTAGCTTAATAATTATAAAGAAGCTTTTCGAACTTTTAAAAGAAAATTTATATTACCTTCAATGGAATAAGTTGTGTGATCAGGCATGCGGTAAAGAGTATCGTTGTCTTCTCCTGACTTAATGTCCCAGTTAACTGCGTTTTTCGAGTCTTGCGTGAAGCCACACATATCATCGTCGTCATCAAAAGTACACATCTCTGTTCGACAAAAGAAAATATTTTGTTAAATTCAACACAAATACTTAATTCTCACAAAGTGTTTTAACCATAAAAAAACATAAAGTTCGATCAAAAATTTTTAAAGCATTTGTAAATTATTATCTAAGAAGTACTATACAATACAAAAAATTTAAAACATGAACATTTCTGGAAAATGTTTCTCGATTAGGGTTTGCAAACCGGTTAACTGATTTTTTATTAAGGTATCCGACTACGTTCGGAACCGTGATTTTAAAAAAGCGCATAAATGGATAATTTTCATGATATTTAGTGTCACTTAGATTAGAATACATGTATAAAATTGTTTTAAGGACATTTTGACAAAAAAAATTTATTTTAATACAATATTTCGGCAAAAAATTAACTTAGAATAACCTTTTTCCAAAATATTCTCCTTTGTGAAAATTGCTTCTAAAATAATAGTATTTCGCTTATATAAAGTAAAGACTTCTCCAGAGAGTCTGAACTAGAAGTTTTGAAAAATTCACATTATTTTCAGAGTTATCACCCATTGAAATAATTATCGGCGTTTTTTTCTTAAAATTTCTCCCCTCTGTTGTAGTAAAATATGGATAAACCCACTTCTAAGTCATATAGTTCAAAAATTGTAGTTGAGCCTCTGAAGAGTGGTCTGACCTATATACAGGCAAAATATTATTATAATAGAAGCATTTTTCACGAAAGGAGAATATTTTTTAAATGGGTCATTCTATATTCCTTTTTGTTAAAATATTGTACTTAAATAATTTTTTATTGTAATACTATTCTCAAAACAATTTTATATACATTTTCTAATCTAAGTGATACTAAATATCATAAATATTATCCATTTATACGCTTTTGCAAAATCACGGTTCTAAACTTAGTCGGATACCTTAAAGTTTAATCATCCATAAAAACCGGATTTTCCACAAAAAATGAAAATTAACTAATTTTTTCAAGGGATAAATAACGTATTTTTCTACTTAATTCATGAAGTAATTATATTGTAATTTATTTAAATTCTGGTGAAAAGGGAAAAACTGTGTTATGTAAATGAACAAACAATGTCTGAAAAGTAAATAAGAAATATTATGGCAAAGTAAGAGCAATTTGAGTATCAATAAATTTGAAAAATAAATAAATACTGTAACTGCTCTTGTTATAATAACTGTAACTGACTGTCCCAACCAGCAGAAGCGCTCTCTAGCGACTACCCATTTTCAGTAGAGCTCAGGTGATGAAACAACGTAGTCACTATGAAAAACCGCATATGTTCTTTGCTCATTATTTTTGTTAAAGGTATGTGATATCTTTATCTAACGCAACTTATAAATAAATAGTTACATTAAAGGAGACTACACTGAATCCATCCGTGAGTTTATCACTTTTAGTTTAATCTTTAACTTCAACACCTTTTTACACCGTAGTACAGACTTTATGTGTATGACTTGTAACAACTTCAAAATTATAACGTTTTCTTAAATATTCCTCGTATAAGCATTAAACGCACTTTCATCGATTCAACCCACATGAACTGATAGCAAGAGAGTTTTTTCGATCGGCGGTAGTTTCCATACCAAATTACGTTTGTTCATGAAACATGACCCATGATGAAATGACATTAAGGACACATGGATGGACAGATAAAAAACGGGATATGGATGCATTAGTTTCCTTAAATATTATGTTACCGTAAAAAAAAAATTATAAATTATATTTTATGTAAATTTTCGATTCCTTTCAATAATGAAATGTTAATAAGAATGGTATGTTATTTTCTTTTTATTTTACATAATTATTAAAGATAAATAATTCTAATTGCTAAATTTTGTGCTGTATGTTTTTATTTATTTTCCTCCCACCTCCATATATAAGGTAGGTTTTATTGTATATTTAAAGTAATAGTCTACTTATTTTTATAATTTATTGAAAAAACTGACTCAGACAGTTAAACGCTTTTACATAAAGCGAAAAACCGAAAACCGAATTTTGAATTTTTATTGCATTTTACAAGACTCTTAGTCCTGATGTTCCGCTTTTTAAAGCTGATAATCTGTTCATCTCAGATTGTATTTTGGTTCATTTCCCTGTTTTTTAAGTGTGACAATCTTTATATTATTTTAAATAAATTAATACTAGGAGCCAATAGCATTCGAAGCCATTCTACTGCATGTTTAATGCTACACAAAGAACTTTAAAAGTTAGTTACTAAATGTATCAAGAAAAAAGAGAACAAGTGTTTTATAAATCCAAGCAACAAAAAAATTGCAGCTTCAGAATTGTTTTACAATGAACTGAATTTAAAACAGAATTACAATTAATAGGAGAACTACATTCAAAGGCTTACTTTACTTGAGAGTTACAATCAATTTGTGTTTGCTAGAACATTTCCATACTATCATTTTTCATTGATTAAACCTTTTTAAACCAATGTGTTCTGATACATCTTCATATAAGCATTCAAATGCCTTTAAATCTTTGTTGCACGTACGATGTATTCGCATACATAAAAAATCTATCAGCACTAAACCAAGGAACAGAAAGAAAATTTAGCTTTTAATTCGTTAAAGCTAATAATCAGTTCTGGAAAATAATACGGATAAATTAAAACGAATATTAAGAAAATCGAAAAAGCACAGAGGAACAGGACAACTGACTTTTAATTTATTAGTGATACAAGTTATGGGTACTTTACATTAAAAAAAGTAAAAATAACAGAAATAAAAAGAGAAGCTGTGACGCCTCAATCAACTAATAAAAGTAAAAAAAAAATTCTATAGTCGTAATTAAGATTTCAACTTCTCTGAGTGAAATCTGTACAAAGTTATCTATACGCCTCTTACTTGATGGTGGACAAGATCCGCTTCTAGCTGCTAGATCGTCTATTGCCATTGCTCCCGCCTTTACCTTGGCAATTATCCTCAACTAAAAAGAAACAAATATTTACCATTTAAGTAACATTTTTTTTTTGTTTATGAACTACTATTAGTATTTCCATTGAAAAAAGGCGAAGTTTACGTAGGAAAAAAATGAACATTTCTACTGGGGTATAGCATATATATATGATGCAATTTATATTATATTTATTTATAATGATTTTAATAAAAATATGACACAATTAGACTGACATTATTGAATAAAAGCTTAGGAAGTTTTAAATTAGATTGCGTTTTGCAGAAATAACAATACATAAAAAATCTGAATTGTAAAATTAGTCAACATGTTACCATATAATATTTTTACAATTTTAATTTACAGTAGTGTTTATTGTTTTATATTATCTTGTTTGTAATATGTCATTGAAATTAAATTTTTCAAAAACTTATTCCATTATTTTAATTACATATTATACATAAATTTGAATGCTTGTATATTTGCATGGAATTTATATAAAATACCCACACCGTTTATCGTATCATTCCATAATTTTTTAGGGTGTTTCGCTAAATTCTCAAATATCTTTTAAAAACATATTTTTGCCAGAAACACTGTTAAATTTTCTTAGTGAATTTTTTTTAATACTACCTTATATAAGAAATAGTTTGCTTTATTTATGTGTGAAGTCGCAAATGCCATGATGTGTAGCAGGTATTGAAAAAATACCGTTCCTGCTCATGTTTCGAAAATGATTAATGCATTTGGCATCATCTTTTGTTTTAGCAGAGTGAGGGGTTAAGAATGTTACAGATAAAGAAAATTCCCATTTATGAACTATATATATTACACCAGCAAATTTAAAGTTTAGCAAGCATGTTTCTTTTATTGAATAGAATTCCGCTAAATTTAAAACCCATGTGTTGAAATCCACTCCCGAGGGATGGGATTACATGGGCATGAAAGATAAATATTTCACATTTTAGAATACAATTTAAATCAAGAGATGAGGGCTATAAAATCTTTTTGAATATAATGAAAGATTGAATGCTAAGTGTAATAGATCTATCCACGAACCTTCAACTAATCATCTTGAGGTAAATTTATTTCTTTTTAACTGTTAGTTCTATTGAAAACTTTCTTTCGAAGAAGAAGACTTGAATTATGCAAATGAGTTGTTATAATTAAGCGTGGAGATATAGCGAAGTTAGCCAACGAGTTTCTGGAAGGTCAATTATTGCTAATTGGCGACTAAGTTATAAGATTGAATTTAATGATAACGACCGGTGATTGTACAGAAAATAAGAGAACTACTGTGAATTACTCCGTAAAAGTCCAAAGCGTGACCAAGAATAAGGGAAGTAGATTATATTCATAGATTAAGTATTCTTTTAGTCATGTGATTGCTCTTATAATTAGTAGCGTTGTGCATTTCCTACCCTGAATTGTTTGATTTTAGTGAAATAATAAATTGGAATTTGAACTAATTATGGCTGATTTTTACTCGAACCCTCAAACACCAACAACTTCGATGGGATTGTCACAGCTATTTAGCTATCAATAACTGAAACCATGCATAATCATGAAAAAATCCAGCAAACTGAGTGGGTAACGACTAGTTAATCATAAGTTTTGCACAAATTAAAATTAAACAAGCTCAAAAGTAATATTTTTGTTGTGATCCAGCATTTATGTGTCCTTTAAATTCTTTAAGTTATTTTGGATGCCCCTCTCTCTCCCATTTAAAAATATTCTAATATGTATAACAAAAGTTAAAAAAAAAAAATTTTTATAAAGAAATCTCATACCTTTGGATTGATTTTATTGCTCTTTATATGAACGTATGCGTGTTTCCAACGATAACCAAAGTTGCCTTGCTTTGTCCAGAAATTTACAAATTCATATCGAAATCTGGGTCTGTGTTCTGCATTGACTTTCAGACTATGAAGTAACAATATTTATTTTAGGATACATCAGCAATTTTTAAGGTATTTCAAGAAAAAAAAATTGATATATTTTATGCGGATGTGAAAATTTGAGGGAAAAAAAGAAATCTCTCGAAATACTCTCTCTCTCTCTCTCTTTAATCAGCTTCCCTCAACGAAATAAAAAGGTTTTTTCCCCAAATTTATAATCTATTGGCTTAGAACCATTTTTAACTTGCAATTTTCTGCAGAGTAATAATTTTTGTATCGAAACTCAAGTTTATTTTTCTACATAAGTAGTAAGTACATTGAGATATTTGTCATACCGCTTGATAAGCTTCAAAAAGCCCCAAAAAAAAAACAAAGGGCTTTGTGCAAAGAAGAAGCGTTTAATGGTTTGTTTGACTTCAGCAAGCTTCTTCAAAGTTAGAAACAGATGAAAGTCACTTGATGCGAGATCAGGACTATATGGCAGAATGTGTATGTGATACCAACCACGAGTTGCAATATGGTTTTACGTTGCCATCGCCGAGTTATCCAACTACAAAACGGCGGACCTGAGAAGCCCGGGGCGCCTTTTCCGAATTACCTCTTTCAATTTCGGCAAGGTGTCACAGTACCACTTACCAGTGCGAATGATGTATCGGTGTCTTTGTCGTCTTTCGCCTATAGCCGTTAAACGCTTCTTCCTTGTGCAAAGCCCTGAGTTTTTCCTGGAGGGCTTTTTGCAGCTTTTCGAACGGTATGACAAATGTTTCAATGTACTTGATACTTATGTGGGAAAATAAAGTTATGTCTTATCTTTAATGTCTCATTCTATGTTTTGACTTCCACACACAACTCTAACCACAGTCGACAGGGGAAACTTATTTTCCGACTCACCATCGTAGTATCGATAACTTACACTCCATTCAAGTGCTTTCGTGAAAATTTTTATGTAAAATATATTTAGCGAATTCTTTTTTTAAAACACTATCATATCAATTTGTAACTATTTTAAGAGCATTTAAAATATAATTTCGAGATCTTATTTTTAATATCCCTTTTAAGATATTGCATGTTACGCCAAAAATGATAACTTTTATTGAAAAGACATTAAAACTCAGTAGTTATTTTAAACTTTTCATTCCTTAAAGAGAAATAGAGTACACATCATTTATTAAAATGCAAAAGTTTTTGAAATATTGAAGAAAAAGGGGTAAACATACCTGTTTTCTCCATCAACGTTCATGAAATACCAGAAACTGAAACAGAAGTTCCCTTTCCATTCGCTTGGTGTATCAGGACTTGTCATGGTACCTTCCTTCGGCGAATTGTTATCGCCTTGAACGTATGCGTATCGCCCTGCAAGACATGTGCAAGTGTTATTCATGTAGTGGATCATCATGTGGATCGAAAATTTAGCTTAAACTTTTTTAAAAAGTTCCAAAAACTCTCGGCTTATTCATAGAAATACACGGTATGAGTTTTTTTACACTCAAAATAATGTTAGAGAAAAAATAAAGATGTCTCCAAGTAACTTCTTGGTTGTTTCTTGATTTGAAAGCAAAAGTAATAAGAAAATTGATGAACTTAAAGAAACTAAAAAAAATGGGACACATTCAAACAGTATGGTATCGTGTTAAGTAATTAAAATAAATATTAGATGAAAAGTATGCTACATGTATGATGGATGTGTAAAAGGATAGAGCGCGCAATATGCTGAAAACATAACAGACTCTCATAGAATGTATTCTAAAGCGATAACTTCAAATATAATAGAGTGTAACGGAAAATTACGCATCGGAGACTTGGCCATTGACTTTACGTGATGAGAACACTTTTTGGAATTTTCGAGAGTGATCTTACGCTGCATTCTTGGTGGGATCCAAGTGGATGGATCATGGAGAAGATCTAACTTAGAACTGTACAAAATTTACAAACAACCTGATATTGTACAATTCATCAAATAACAGAGACTTAAATGGACTAGTAATCTGGCTAGAATGAATGAAGATCGCTGCTGCAAGAAAATCTTTCTGACAAAGCCCATGGGAAATAGACCTTGGGACAGATCCCGTTAAGATAGATTGACTGTGTCGAAAAAGATCTACATATTTTAAAGGACAAAAACTGGAAAACAATTGACAAAGGTTGAAATGCCTGGAGAAAACTTCTGGAGAAGGCCAAGGCTGTCGAGCCTTTGAAGAAAAAGGTAACGGAAATAAATATACTTCAAAAGTAATTGAGTATTGGAGCCTATTATCAGACTGGAACTGATACGCTGTTATCTATTATTCGAAAGAAAAACATGACCACACCTCGAGTTTATATATATATATATATATATATATATATATATATATATATATATATATATATATATATATATATATATAAAGTAAAGATGTGGTTATAGGCGTGGCAATTCAAAATTCTGGAAATAAATAAAATTATACTTCATTTGTGTACTTTTAACATCAAATGAGAGACTTGTACATCTCCTCTGCTCAAATGCCAGACAAGCAAAGAGAGAGAATTATTCCTTTTTACATTTAAATATAGGGAAAACAGGGAATGACATAACAGAAATAATACAATCCCATGTTCGGGTGAAGGGGAAATATTAGCTATTTTTAGAAAAACGCAAGTGTTTAAGGGAAAAGTTTCAATCATCCAGTAAGACACGTATTAAAATTATTCTTGTTCTAGGAGTAGAGAATAAAAATACGTCAACATATATGTTTTTAATCGTCTAATGCAAGGTGAAAGGAAATGCGTTTCGAAACATGAAAAAGGTATTCGGAATTGCGATTTAGAGAAAAAATAAGATTAAAATTTTAAGTAAATAGAAAGAGTTATTTGTATATGAATATATATATATATATATATATATATATATAGAAAGAGAGAGAGAGAGAGAGAGAGAGAGTGATATTGTTTAAGCAAAATCCAGTAATAATGCATGAGATAATGATAAAATAATTTAATAAAGAGTAACATATCTATAAAGCATTTAATAAAAATTCGGATGATGTGCGATGGTTGTAAACACATAAGCTTATACTACATTTAAATGAAATAATATTTCATGGTGAGAACCTTATTTTTATTTAACTAAGAAAAAATGCTTAAACTGAAATGAAATGAAATTCAAAAATATTTTTTTTATGAATTAATATAGTGATTGCATGAACTTCTAATTTGAGTTAAATTTATTATTTTCTTATAAAGAAAAGTACTCTTCTTGAATAAATTTCCATAATTCCTCATTATTTAGTTCTTCTAAAAAAGAACCTCTTGTTTTATTTTCACTATAACTGCTTTGTTATAAGGTCAGATAATTTACGCCAAAAGATAATTAAAAAAAATAATAATTTATATAAGCTAATATATAATTTATATAAAGATAATTAAGCCTTCCAAATGCGTACGAAACGAAAGTACATACATAAGATATGTACAAAATGTATGAATTGTACGAAGTGGTAATTATATTTTCAATACTTATTTTTGGGTACAATTTCCTTTTTAAGTAGAAAGTATTTACTATAACTACCCACATAACCTGTTTTTCTCTAAATTAATGTAATAAATGGGATTTATAGCAATGTCTCGAATAACTTTATTCATTCAGTTCTAAATCATTAGTTAAACAAAAAAAGCACACACAAGCATTAAATATTCCTACCTAAATAATTTCCAAGTGTATGATCAACTTTTGGCATCTTGTCTTTAGCCTTAGATGGAACGTTGATTTGCCATTTCAGTTTAGTGTTGTCAGCTTTTCAGGAGCAGAATTTTCACGCTGTCGAAATCGCAGGATATGCTGGTAAACTATAGAAAATAGTTATGCATTTAAAAAAGTGAATCATTATAAAAGTAAATTGTTGTAGTGATGAAACATAATTGATAAGAAATTGTTCTAAATGAAAGAAAGTGCAAGACCCAAATATGATATGATAGTTCAAACGAATGTTTCAATTTAAAAATATTTTCAAACTACTTATGATTTTTATTTTCATATGTACATTTGTGATAATAAAAAATATGTCACATTGTTCAAAAATATATTCTTAAGAGCGAATTTTAAATAAAAACGCTCTGAAAAGCTACTTCTGAAGTGCTATATTAGAGAAAATGGCTGTTATCGAAATCAACTTGGTGGTTTTCTAATTATTGAAATATAATAACAATTTTGTGTATAAAAATAATTATAATTTCAAGAGAGTAGCTTTAAGAGAAGTATTATGTAAGATAAAACAGGGAATTTAATAAATTCATTTATTTTTAACATGGTGATTGATAATAAAGCTACAATTATAAATGAAAATTGAATTTAAAGGATGCAAAAATTAAACTTAAAAAAGTAAAGCCAAAATTGATCCAATTTACCAGGCATTTCCTGTTACAGTCACAGGGGCAAACTGCTGCTGGAGCTGTGCA
>BMAU01004271.1:0-97248 GCA_019973935.1 Trichonephila clavipes
TCGATCGCTCCTTCGTGGTAGTCAAGTAGGTTGCGGATCTTCCGTTTCCACATCGGCCGAGGAAATCTATTTCTCCGGTCAAAGGCTTAAGGTATCCGACTACCCTAAAACCATGATTTTTTTTTCAAAAATTGGCAAATTTTTTTATGACTTTATTTTATAGACCATTTTGTTAACTTAATAACAATACCAAGTACTTTATTTTCCCTCCACTTGAACAAAAAAAACTACAAGCGTTTAGTAAAAGCAAATGCCATAACTTTACACAAGATGTCAAACTTTAAAATGCGTTTTATTCGAAATGTTTTTTTTTTTTCGAAAAATTCAAACGGGGACCGCGATTGCTCAAAAGTTTTGAAAATAATTAGCTGAAATTTTGCTTATGTTCTGCATAACAGTAGAAGTGTTTTGATCTTCAGATTTATCAATGACTGTTTTATTTCAAAATTTGCAGTTCTTTATGTGAATATAGTCAATGTTTTTTAAGCAATTTCGTATAATGACTTAGATAAAGTGCTCTAGTTTTTGTAAAAAATTAAAATATCTCTTATCGTAAGGTAAATTCAAACAGGAATAACAGAGTAACACATCAAAATTGAAAAATTGAGAATTTGTTTATAAAATCTTTGTACAGAGCGGGCCCCGTTTATGTAATTTTTCGTAAATTTTTTACTAGTTTTTCCCATTTTAATAATAATAATGTTTTTCTTTTACCAATTTTAGGATTTTTTCCTTAAAATATACTAAATAAATATAAAAATCACAAAAGATCTCCATATCTCCTTTTCTTCAAAAAAAGTTGTCGCAAGTAGTCGGATACCTTAATATGACGGCTGAAATCCATACTTATTTCCTTTCTAGAAAATTTAGACTTGCAAGTTTCTTAAATAATCCGTATCAGTATCTCTACGCTAAACAACAACCTTCTTCTGTTTCTTCCTCGATCGCTCCAAAATGGCGGCACGATCACGCCACCTTCCCGCCAAACTACCGATCGGCAAAACTTTTGCCGCGACTTGTTGCTTCCCAGAAATATCTCTGCCTTTTCTATCATAAAAAGACTCATAGCTTTGATACTTCAAGCATGGTTTAGCGTGTGCTGGTACCCATAACCTGTTTAAGTTTTATTTTTAACGAGAGAAAAATAATAGGATACAACCTGCACACTTGGTGACAAGAGCTAGAGTGAAAATACATGAGAAAAACCACAAATACAAATGAGAGATACAGGCGACATCTATTAGCATAAGAACAAAATCCTGTTAGCATTAGATATTAAGTCATAATCTTTAACATTTACGATTTACTTTCCATATTCATTTACAAGAACCATCTTATTCTGTATTCAGAGTTTCAAACGTTTAATAGCCTTAGAGCGCCCCCGAACACTCCTTTCTTTATACTATTGTACATAAAATGCATGACTCACAAATAAATAGGCGGAAAAAAAGGAAAACGAACATATTATTTTAATTTAGATGTAACTATCTGTTAGACTATGTTCTGATTATATTTATTTTTTCAGATATTTTGGATTGGATAATTTTTTATGTGTTTGGAAATCGCGTGTGATAATTACTACTGATTTCAGTTCAAAAAATTTCTTTTCCTTTTAAAAGAGACATTTCCTACGAATTTAAACCACATTCCACCAAGATTTCTTTTCCAGTATTATTAAAGGCATTGAATGAAATAATATAAAACATTGATTATTATATAAAACATTAATCACAATGTAAACTATTGCACAAAAAAGGAAAAGCTTATTTCATTTCAGTCAAAGGTATAATAACCTAAAGCAAATTAAAATTAATTTATAAGGGTAAAATTTATTTAAATTTTGATTTGCAGTTAATGTTGAAAATGTTATAGAATTATTTTTATTCTGTTAAACGCAGTAATTTCGTACATACAAACTCAAATTATCGTGTTAACTCTTAAATTAATTAATTTTGAAAAACAAATAATGATATAATTATTTGAAGATTTAGATACATACAATGAATTTAAAAAATGGAAAGAAAAAGCAAAATTTGTGCCTGTCTCTCTATGTCATAATGTAAAATCTCAAATCGATAATGGGCTATTTTATAATCGTATAGTACTCTGAAGCTCTCTATCTTTTTATAATGGAAAATATTTGCTTTAAGACACATGAATAATTCTTTAACAAATAACAAAATTACATTAACTATATGTGAGTTTAAAAATTCTTATAACTATTGAACATCTGTGTACCAATAGACATGTAAATTTTCAACTAAGCTATATTGTGGTTAATAAATTTATAATTCATTCTGTTTTGATGCATTAGATTTCATAATAATTATTGAATCTTAAGATTAAGTTTAGATTTTTACACCAAGCTATTTTCAAGGGATTAAAATTATATGATAATATTCATCTTTGATCTAATTGTTCATATGTATGCTGAAAATTATGATAATCGATTAAAAATGACAGGTAAATGTGATAAATGGCAGGAATGTGGCGTTAACTTAATACTATATCTCAAAACCATAAATAAATGTCACTTGTTAAACAGTATCACATTGTAGATTCCACATGTTTTTACAGCTGTGGTAGCCGAGAGTGATCACAATGGAGGATTCTATCATCTAGCAGGGTTCTAATACACGTTAACTTTCTAAAGGCTTAAAGTACTTTCATTGCTGTCATAACGTAATCGACTGGGTTCCAGGTCGGATATCATCCTCGTTACTTGATTGTTATTCAAATAATGAGGTCCGTCTCATTGCGATATCCCTCACGTTTCCTCTCTGAGTGAGACATTAATTAACTATCGAATTATTTGCATGTTCTTAAAAATAAATCCTTTAAATACACAAATGAATAAATGTAAAATTTATATTTTTTCCAACTGTAATATACTGCTTTCGTTAGCATAAAATATCAAATCCTTTGAATTTTTAGAAAAATTCTTGATTAGTAAAACGCAAACAATTAGTTTGTGAAGGTCCCCTTGGACCTCACTTTGAGAACGAGAATAAATAGGAGTCAGATAAGAACCAGTAGCCATTTTTATAAATAACTTTCTTTATTTGGTTGTCTTATCAAATAGAATCAAAGACTTGTTAACAAATATATCTAACTAGTATTATGAGGTTTAAAAGGAATGTCTTTTAAATTAACTTAAATATTTAATGATCCAATTAATTAGCAATTAGAATATCGATCACGCAGAGATTACCACGATAAGAGATCCCAGAATTAAAATCAATAATGTTCCTATTGAACATTTAACTTTAATCTCACTCTAATATAAACGTTTAATGAGACTTCACATATAAATCAATATTTACCCACAATCTCAACTGTTCCTGAGATTAAATTATTCACCAAGAAATCTTCAATTATAAATTTCTAATTTCACTATTATACCTTTCAGCTTCAATCTCTCTCACCTACTGCTCTAACTTTACTATTCCGTTTAACTTAAATACTTTATCTAATCTGCATAACAAGGAATCCTGTCCTCTTTTTGGAGCTGATTGGAAATAGGTAGGGAATTAAATTTCCCTAAAACAGACGACTCAGAAGGTTAGTGATAAAGTTCCGTATAGATTTGTCACAAGTTGACATAAGACAAAATTATGACTACACATATCTTTTAAGTCAGCAAGGAACAAATCATTCATGTATCTTGGTAAACTTATTTATATAAGGAAAAACTATTCTTATTCGTGTTTAATTGTTCTTTTATGACTAATTACAACACATTTATTTCTTACTTTTTCATCTTTCATATAAAAAGGTTCTTTTATTAGTTTTATGGATAGAAGTTAAACTTGTTAGCTTCTTATTTTTAAGTTACAATAAATTATAATTCTTTTGATGTATCAGTTAGTATAACATTGCTGAAATTCTAAGATAAATGCTCTGATCTCTGTGTGATGAAAATAAATAAACTTCAAAAATATTTTAAGAAATATAATGCACGCGTCATTCTAATTCTAAACACAATCTTCCCTTTTAGGATGTATGGTAATACAATAGTTTCCAAATGTGCAGCTCAGAAAAAAAAAAATTAGCCCCAGTCCAAAAATAAATCGAAAATTCACAATAATCAAATATTTTTTATTAACATAGCAATAAAAACCATTACATTTGAAAATCAATGTAAGATCAATCCCCTCTCCCAATAATTTACACTCAAAACGTGTAAAAGGCCTCCACAGGTATCTGCCGTATGCAAAATCTAAATAAGTTTTTGGAAATTATAATTTAATGACTAATTTTATTTTTTGCTCGAAAACGTATAATTTTATGTCATATTTTCGTATTAATTTTCGAGCAGTAGCTTTACAGGAGGAAACATACTTTAGGAAGGAGAAAATTGATGTGCTTCGAGTGACACAACACCGATCAGCAGCGGAAAAAGGGGGACCCCAAAAAGCTCTTGATATTTTTTCCGATTGATTATAATTCTAAGTATATAGTACGTAAAATTTAATTAATTACTTGTTATTAATGATTAATTTTATTAATTAATACTAATTATTTATTTAAAAATTAGTTTTTTTACTGTGTTTTGTTCCCTAAAATCGACAAAATCAAAGGAGCATGATACAAGAATGGTGAACTTTCGACCCCGGACCTCTTTGAAAAATTCCTGTGTGCGCTACTGCAAGTCAGTAAATACTTCTTAAGATGAATCCAAATTCAATAAAGACCATTTCTTCATCATACTTACCTGTTATAAAAACAAACTAATCTCTATAACAAACCATTGATGAAGGGATTCAAGTGGTACTCTATTTCAGGACTTTTGATTTAAACCCTGAATGAAGATTTATATGTGTGAGCATGTTAGAAGAGAAAACCTCTAAAAAATAATTTGCAAAATTGAGAATTATGTGAATAAATGTGTCGATGATAACTTGAACGATGATGTGGAAGTTAGAACAGTGAGGGTGTTTCTTATTCAATAGCCACGAATCACTTTATTTATAGTATTTTACTAAAGATAGAAAATAAAAATTTAAGTATGAGTTTATTTATATAGTTAAGTTTATAATAGCTAAAACTTTTGCAGTAAATTTAATTCTAAAATTTAAAAGGAAACAGAGTATTAGACGAATTTTTTTATAAATGTGAATAAATGAGTCTTTCACACACACACATATATATATATATATATATATATATATACAAAAAACAAATCACTAATTACAAAAATGAAATTAAGCTAATAATTTAAAATATCACTTGCCTGTACAAATTCATTCTGATATAAGAACGAATTCATTTACCTTTAAAATGTACATTAATATTACCAATAAATATATATTATAAAAAAAATACATTTTCTTTATCTAGAAGTGACTTCTTTTTTCTCACATAAGGATAAAACTCGAACCATGTAATTCATTTCAAAGTATTATTAATCACTGTAAATAGATTATTAAAAACTTATATAACAATTTTTTTTATTTGTAATTGAGTTCCTCATTTACTAAGCTCAAATATATATTTCTTCTACAAAATTGAATCCATTAAAAATATTTTGATTTACGTGAATGAAAAAAAAGAACAGATTGTTATTTTTACAGTGAAAATTTCATACGCAAGGGAATTTAACTATTACACTCAAGACACTGAAGAAAAAACTGACTTAAAAACAATCTCCCAAATGGGGACAAAACTTTTATGTTTCAATGAACCACTAGGGCAGGGATGGCGAACCAATGGCACGCGACAGAATATTTTGGGCACGCCATCGATCAAAAACGATTTGCATTTTAGCTTAAAATAATTAAGTTTACTATGAAGTATTATGAACAAACGCGAGTGATCCGTCACGACGCCGACAAGTGGGGGAGCAGACTCGTTTGTTATGTCTTGCGTAAATACTTCGTATATTATAAATTGCTAATGATGCAAAGTTTATCTACGCATAGTGTGTGTATGTAACTATTTCTAAATATATTCAAGTTGTTTAAAAAACATATTCTAATGTTTACATTAATAGTTCAGCTTGTATACATCTAATTTATTAATGGGATCTAATTCTTGTCTTGTAAGTCTAATTGGTAAAATAACTCTCACTGCTTTATTTTTAAAAAATTTAATGATCTGAGACAAAAGCGAAGGATCAGACACAAGCACTCGTACAAGCACTTAATTTCTTAAAAACAAATAAATCTGCCCATGAGCCCGTAGTCGTGCGCAGTCAGTAATAAGGGGTTTTTGGCGGGGGAATCAAGCGAGAGCACATAGAGTAGTCAATTTCATTGACACAACTGTACATTTAAAGTTTTGAGTTAAATTTACGATTTTTAACTGCTATTTAACATGGCTAGTTCGACAAAAAAAAAGTGCAAGATAGTAAGTATAGCAGAGAATTTCAAACTTGGTGGGTTGAGAAATATGGCATGATCAATAAAGGCGACAAAGCGGTGTGTGTTTTATGTTCTGGAACAGTGGTATGCAGAACATCGTTTGAAAAAAGGCATTTTGAAACAAATCACTAATCTTTTTGTGAAAAAAGCGAACCAGAGCAAAAAGAATTAATTGCAAGTGCAATAAAAGACAGAAATAAACAGTCGACGTCTATGTTTAAATATGTAAGCAAAAATTGTCACACAAGTGCGGCAAGTTACTCGGCTGCAAATGCCATTGCTCGGCATGGTAAACCTTTTGAAGAGGGAGATTTTTTGAAGGAAGCTTGGTTGTCATGCGCGCTCTCACTTTTTGATGATTTTGATAATAAAGATAAGATAATTCAGCGCATCAAAGATGTTCCTCTATCTAGAAACACAATGAAAGATAGAATCTTGAAATAAGCAGAAAATGTTACAGATCAACAAAAAAAAATGACATTAACTCCGCTCCTTTTATATCGCTATGTCTTGACGAAAGTATTGACACTACTAAATCGGCACGTTTAGCTATCTTTGCTCGATATTGCGTAGGAAACATCATTAAGGGGTCACATACCTTTTAAAAAGTTGAAAATGGTTAAAAATAGTGAGCTCTTTAAAGCTCTATAATTTTTTTTATTATTGTTTCCTGGAATGTAAATTTTGGAGGAATAAACGGTTGAGTCCTAGGAGGACCCACTTTTGGTCGCCAAATTTTTTGTCGCCAAATTTTGATCAATAAAGGTTACAATATGGTAACCCTTACATTTCATCCAAAAATTTGGATTTTCAAATCACCGAAAAAAAATGGAAACCCTAAAAGGTGCAACGTTTTCGCCTTTTCCGAAAAAAAACGTCTTTTTGACATTTGACTTCGCTTGAGAAGGTTCCACCGGTTTTTGTTAAGAATGGCTTGTGAAAGGAAATTACTTGAAAGTGAGGCTACGAAAGGTTTCTTTGTGCTCCTGACGTTAGAATGGTGTATGAAAGCTAATTTAATTGCTTCTCATTATGAATGTCCGAGGTGTAAAAAAGAAATGCGTTTGCAAGAGCGAAAGGGAACGGTTGACGGCTACGAAGGGCGTTGCCGCAGCCAGTCGAAAGATAATCCCCACGACGTCGTTCGGAGTGTGAGAAAGGTCACTTGGTTTAGCGAAAGCAAACTTGCTATAACTATTATTTTGCATTTGACGAGATATTGGTTCGGCAAGAGCATGAATGCGTTCGTGGTGAATGACGATCTAACGGTCACAAGTTGGTGGATGACAATTTTCATGAATTCCTTGCATCCATCGCAAGGGTGTATCCACCAAAGGAACATGAAGAAATGCAAGCGTAAGGTAAGTGCCTTTTAAAATTTTTTAAAATGATTGATTTCATGTATTTCTTCGATTTTATCTTTGCGAAACGCCCCTTTCGTCCTTTTTTAAAAATGTGAATCATGTTCTACACACTGGTTTTAGAATGCTTTTTTAAAATGAATTTCATTGCTTTCTCCGTTTTTATCTTTTTATAATGATTAATTTAATGTATTTATTCGATTTCATCTTTGCGAAACTCCCATTTCATCCCCCTTCTCCCCCCGCTGACACAATATGGCCGCGGTAGCCGAGTGGTATAGGCATCGGATCGTGGCTGGCTTTGTCACGAGTTCGAGCCCAGTACCACTAAAGACCCGCCGTGTAGGGCAGCGATGCACGCTAAATCTGTCGAGAGCTGAAACGTCCTCCCGTTGGTGTGGTGTGGTAGTTAGGAGAGGGGGGTGCCAGCTCAGGTGTCGTCCACGTCACTTGACCATGGTTCAAAATTACGTGGTCCGTCGCCAAAAGCCCTCGTGTAGCTGAACAGTGCGACGTTAATCTTCACTCACTCACCCCCGCTGACACATACGCTTCCCAAGAGTTTTTCATCATTGACGCCTTTTTGAAAACCTTCAATTTGGCGCTTTTTGGCGAAAATTTTTTGGCGCCGAAAACACCAGTGGGTCCTCCTAGGATTTTACCGGAATAAACAAATAGATATTACTTTACTTAAAACATAACCAACAAACACAGTGCTAATTAGGATAAATTTTTAATTAGATAATTACAAAAAGAAATTTTTGTTTTCTTTTCGCAAGTGATATGCATTACGCGCAGCTTTATAAAAAAAAGTTACCAATATTTTTTGATGAAATTTTTCTAAGTGTTGGAAATTGTGTTATCTTTAAAATGACGAAGCATGAAACACTGATTTAAAATTTTTAGTAAACTATAACAATTTAAAATTTAACTATAAAATTTTTAAAAATTTTTTGCTATTTTATATTTGTAATTTTAAATTTTTTCATTAAAAATTCAAACTGGTTCGTTATTTTAAGTACAGATATGATCAGAATCTACAGTAAAAATTTTATCATTTTCCATGGCACGGTTTTGAAAATATCATGCGCGTAATGAGTAAAAATGACGTTCTAAGAAAATTGACATCAAACGTAAAATTTACCACAGTTTTATATATATATATTATTCTGGTTACTCAAACAACAACTAAATTTAAATTAAAACTAATGTGAAGTTTTTTTAGTCAATAAACTTCAATTTATTAAAATTATTATAACTAAAAACATATATTATACCAATGCAGTACAAGCATCGAAACGATATCAAAAGCTACAAAATAATCAAAATGCAACAAAGTGATTCACATTTCTCCAAAATAAAGTTAAAAATTTATAAATATTACTTAAAAACAATCAATACCTTAATTAACAACTACTTATTATAAATATTAAACAATTTGTGATATGAATGCAGTGTATTACTATGATTCTAAAATGCTAAAATTCGCCACATGCATATGATGTTCCCTCTTTTTTCAGTTAATTTCTTACAAGTAGTTTTAAATTGCATTCTTTTAGCCTGTCGTACTTCTTTTGTGCGGAGATTAAAATGTACTTCTGCAGTCTGAATTCTTTTTATATCTACATGTGTAACAAATTTATGTGCAAAATCACCAACAGTCAGACCAAGCGATTGCATAATTTTTAGTCTGCCTTGATTGCCATCATTAAAAATGACAATTGCCTAATTTGTAGATATGTCAACAATCTTTCTACCACAACCTAAAGTTTTTGGGCATAATTTCGATATTAATGAGTTAATGGATTCATTATTATTTTGGGTTTTACCCCTAGACATTTTTGTAGAAGTTTAGGTTGTGATAGATCATTAAACACAGGTTTTATGGCATCCATTACTGCCACTGGCAATTTGTTACTGTGTCTAAAAGTTTCCACACTGCCCTCTACTACTTGATTTTGATATTTACACCAAGAATTAGGACCTACGGGACAAAAACTGTGCAATGGTTCTTCGTCGCTTGAACGTATATGGAAATATACAGCCCAAACAGCTTTTCGCATATCTGACAGGCATGTTTTATTTTGTCGGATTGCATTTCCATAGTACGTTGTAATTAAGTCGATCATTCTGTCGGTCAACCTTCCCTTTCCCCCAATCGACTTCCCATCACTGAGTTTGGAGCTAATTTGTTTTAATTTTCGTAAACGAGTTCCCATTCTTTTTGAACATGTCCAACACATTCAATTTTTGAAACTGTGATATCTTCTCCATACGGATTGGATGCAGTAATAGATGAGAATGTTTTGGAATCGCCATCCCCGATGTAAGATGTATAACTCACAGAACGATGACTTAATGAACGCTGAAATATACGAACCATTCCCACAGTCTCCATCATGCCAGCTGAACCATTGTGGTTCTTCAAACATTCTTTAACGTGAAGAATTTTCCACTTTTTTTAAGCAGGTGACCCCTTTCTTCGTTTCCAAGAATCACATCCTTTACAGAAAGAAGACATCACTTCCGCATCACTACACTTTCCTGTTTTGTCTCCTATAACAGCACACACACCAACACGAGAAGAATAGCCGTGGGTTTTCCATGTTCCATCTCCACTAATTATTATATCAGAAGAATTTGTCAAAGCTACCTCTTCCAAAGCTGCACTTTGCATTGAAGCTTCTGCGACTTCTTTACTACACAATTGTAGTTTGTTTATAATGTTATTATAGGATTTTTCAGCAACTGGAGGAGGAAAGTCCATGACACCACAGAAAGTTGTCATTGCTGCATGACCCTGTCCAATTGTCCTCATTGCGTATACAAAACGTCTGTTTATTTCTGGAATATTTTTCTTTTACCCAGCATTTTTGAATTTCTAAACGAACACAAGTCTTTACAGTTCTTGCATTCAATCGAAAAAACACTAGACAAACCTCTAACACATTTTTCTGATAGTTTAATATCAGGACCACATTTTTTTGCAAGAAGCAAAGTTTTGAATGTTTGTAAGCATGATAGTTTTATCAAACACTCTATAGCCATCAAAACAGTCATCATGTTCAATAAAGATGAATGAACATCTTGCAGCCGAATCTTTTTTTTTTCCAGATGCACTGTTGTTTAGTGATTCATCCACACTGTGTACAGATTTGCATCTCGTATGCATATTACCAGTAAACTTCCTTTTCTTAGGACCTCTTTTAGCAGATTCAGTCGAAATCATCCTTTAATAGTTTATAAAAAAATAATACTTTTTCTAAAACTTATCTTAGAATAAGATACGGTATGAAAATCAAAAACGAGCGAATATAAATTCAAGATTCACTTTATCAAAACAAAGTAGAAGTAGAAGTTTATAAAGTTAGTAGAAGTTGTAGTTAATATTCAGAACAACAAAATAATATTTGAGGCTTAGATTCAAGCATTTGATAATAATTAGAATGAAAATATTAGAAACAGAGAAACGCTACTGTCACCAGCGACATGACAGCTGTCACCCTGGAGCCAAAATGTAAACAATATGTAAATCGCCTTTTCTGCTCTTTTTTATTTTCTTAATAACGTCCGTTCTATTGGGAATATCTGCATGCGGTTTCTTTTAGAACACTCAGAAAGGTTTACTCTATAAAATAAAATAATAATAAAAAAATCGATTTTCAGGAAATTTTAAAAGGTATATGACCCCTTAAGGAAGAATTAATTGCGATAACATCGTTGTGAACAACTACAAAGGGCACAGATATTTGTACGGCAGTAAGAAATTCGCTTGCTGAGAAGGAAATTGATTTGAAAAAAATTGTTTCAGTAACCACTGATGGTGCTCCAAATATGGTAGGCAAAAAATGGCTTCATTTCTTTATTTAAAACAGACGTAGGACATTCGATTTTTGAATGCCACTGCATTATTCACCAACAAGCCTTATGTGCAAAGAGTGGTTTAAGATTTCTTGTTAATGGAATAACTTTAGTCACAAAAATAGTCAACCTCATATCGTCACAGGCTTTAAATAAGCGAAAGTTTGATGCTTTGTTGAATGAAGTCAATTCGGTGTATAATGGCTTAATAATGTATAACAATGTTTGCTGGTTGAGCCGCGGGAACGTACTTCAAAGATTTGTTGATTGCTTGGAAGAAATCAGACTGTTTCTACAAAATGAGAGCAAAATTCAACAATACCCACTGTTGATGGATATTATGTGGCTTTTATAATTGATGTTTTTTACAGACATGTGCCAATATTTCAACGAATTGAACATAATGCTTCAAGGCCCGCATAAAACAGTTATCGTCATAATGGATCTCATTCGCGCTTTTGAAGCTAAACTATATGTTTTCAGAAACGATATTATTACAAAAAACTACAAGTACTTCCCAAACATGAAAAAAAAATATCACAGATTTAGATGCCCAAGAGAAACGAAACGAAGAAAAAGTTGTTGATGACTTTATTTCCATAATGGATTCTTTAATCAAAGAATTTTCAGCGAGATTTTCTCAGTTAAAGGAATTATAGGAAACGTTCAAATTTATTATGTACCCTGATGTGATTTCGTTTGATAAACTGAACTTGTCTCTATTCGATTGGTTGGAAATTGAAGAACTTGAAATGCAACTGATTGATTTTCAGTCTAGTTCAATATGGATTCAAAAGTTTATTGAAACAAGGAAAAAATTGGAATTTATTGAAGCAGAAAGATTGACAAGCAATATAAGTAAAAATACCAGTAACGAAATTTTGGAAACATGGAATTCGATTCCAGACGCATCTAACTGTTTGAAGAAGTTGGCGTATGCTATTTTAACCATGTTTTCATTTACCTATGCCTGCGAGTCATTATTTTCAGAGATAAATAATATCAAAGACTCGCTTAGAAACCGTTTAACAGACGACTCTAATTCACCATGCATTCTACTAAAAGTAACATCTTATAATCCTGATATAAGTTATTTGTCATCTAATCTACAACACCAGAAATCACACTAATGTTACTTTAATTTAAATTACAAGTATAATTAAAACATTTACTATTATACAGTGCAAAATGTATTTTTTCGTATTAAATAAAGAATTTTGATTTGTTCGTATTTAGTTTTATTAGTTCTTCAATAATCACAAGTCAAAATTATTTGATGGCACGCCTATAACTCATTAAACGTTTTTTTAGAAAAAATGGCACGTTGACCCAAAAAGGTTAGGCACCCCTGTGCACTAGGGCAAAGAAAAATGCTATAAGGGCATAGAAAAATGCTATAACGCCAAATCAGGCAACCCATAATAATGATGTCATTGCACATCTGCCAATGACAAGCAACCTCTTTTCCTTTGATCATGCCGAAGAGGAATGCTCGAGGTGTGAGGTGCTCTTTATTTAACGTTACGCCTTTTTTACTGAAGCATGAATTTCTATTATTTCAAGGGTTTCAAACTAATAAAAAGTATATGAAAATGGACACTGTCTGTGAAAATTGAATGAAAGAATGCTGACAAATAATGTTCAAATAAATTGAAGAATAAATTTATTACAATAAATTTAAATGGTATGAATTTTTCCACAAAGTAATGTACAAATGCATAAGTTGAGGGGAGCATATATTTTTTTTTGAAGTGTAAGGAATTATTTGTAAATTCAAACAGTGCTGTAATAATTTTCACTCTTTTATTTTAAGAGAACAGCTTTAGTATCGCCCACCCATCCAACTTGGCGCAACTGTAATGGGCGCCAAGGACGCCAAACCACGCCAAAGACCGTGTTTACAAACAGGGTTAACATCCAGTTTGCCGAGGAAACAACGTGTTTCAAAAATCTCGTTTCCTCCCCAAACAATTTTACAGGATTCGTAGGGAGGGGGCTTCGGATGATGTTCTTTTTCGGATTGCCGAGGAAACAACGTGTTTCAAAAATCTCGTTTTCACCGAAACAGAATTTTACGGGATTCATGATGAGAGGGGGAGGGAGTTCTAACGATGCTCTTTTCCAAATGCTAAAGAAGCCGAAAGTTGTGAAACCATTAGCCTGTGCAATTATAATAACTGCACAGTTTCCAGAGTGAGGGACGAGGACCCTGTTTCACATGTCACTCCACATAAGTAATATTAGTGTTTACATAAAAAAACTTACACTTATATCACAGTACTGAATATTTAAGGACATTTTTTGGAATATAGCTAAGCTACATTTTTAAAAAAATTTTTTTGTTTTTTAAAAAAATTTTTTTTATATATACTTTTAAAAAGATTTTTTTGTCCTTCAAACACTTTATAACACAAATACAAAAGAAAGAAAATGTCGGCAATCTCTAATCAAAGCAAACACTCTAGAGTTTATATTTAAAATTTTCCCAATCTATTTCCCTTATTATTTCAACAAACGCATTGAACATATCAACGTTTTTAGCACGGCAACTTTTTTTCAAACATATACATTGCCAAGTAAAAAGAGGCATCATTTTGCCTGTTATATTGGGAATATCGTGATTTTATACGTGCCTCCACGTGCTTTCAATAGTATTTGTGTGAGCACCCGTACCTGGATCGACGAAGTTCAACGAATAATTGACTGTTAGATGGTTAAATCCTTCTGCGGTTAACACATCGTGATTATAACCTTTCAAACAGTCCGAAATAATTGTTGTGCCTGGCTCTATCCACTCCATAATGATTTGCATTAAAGTTCGTTGAGTGCGATCGTGAACAGCCACCAAAAACAGTTTCCCCGAATCTCGTTCAACACCCCCAAATACCCATTGACCCTCTACATGACGCCCTTTGTGAAATTTCCTTTTCCCAAATTTCGATTCATCTACCTCTACAACTTTCCCTACCCACCAATTTTGCTTGACGTCAATTCGACATGATCTAAAACTTGTTCATGTACGAAATGACGCCAGTCTGCCAAAGTTGCTGAAGAAAAGCCAGATTTCCTCTCAATATCACAAGTTTTTGTACCTGTGATTAAATCCCAAGTTAAACGTAAAATTTCCTGCAAATTTAATTTGCTGCAAAATTTCCTGCAAATTTAATTTGCCAAGAACCTACCCTAATGGACTTCTCAGCGCGACCTTTTTACATCTCCAAATACTTCCATTTGATGATTTTTTTTCGTTTTACTATGCTGCAAGGTTCCTTGCATCTTACACAATTAAATGTTTCTTTAATCAGGCCACTCTCCATTAAAAAGTTCCTGAAAATCTCTTGTTCCTCAAACAATGCAAAAAAAAAAAAAGTATTCGTTTGCGATCCCCGGCTTACCTAAACTTGCCTTTTTATTAGAAAAACACCATTTTAAATTGGCACCCAAAAGCAGCTGGAACTTAACAATGACGTTACACATTACAGATGCAGTCATTCTTAATAAAGACCCGACAAGAACTATTTAACAAAAAACGCGTGCTAAATTTTATTACCCAAAAGAGATACTTACTGCACCAGGTCTGAGTGGGAAATGATGCCCCCCTATTCGCTTTCGGGGTAGAAAACTTAAAAAATGCGCCAAGATAGCCAAATAAAGCGAGTTTCATTTAAATGGGGGATCGTTTTTTACAACTTGTACTTCTGCCTACGTCACAAGCCATGACGTATTTGAGTGTTGGAAATGTGTGAGTGTTACTACAATTCCTCCGCTTTGTTAAATAGTGCGAAAAACATTTTTTTCTGATAAAGATAATGCATCAAAAATATGAATTTTTAATATTAGTTTCAGCATAACTTTGCATTAGAAATTTTGAAACAGTCTTAGAAGAATGTTTTTAAAGTTGTAAAAGATACTGAAATATTAAGAGATTTGTACGTACGTAATAAACGCGCTAAAAGAACAACTCTCGTACACGTAATTCTTTTCTTTTTAAAAGAAAATTTCCAGTTTTATTTTTTAAAGAAGTTGATTTTTTTTATAATTAGAGGAATCCTCTTATTCAAACATAGAACAGAAAAGTATAGAAATTTTTGGGAATAGTATTGAATAAATAAATAAACTCATTTTTTTAAAGTATTTATCTGTTATTCATTATTACACATACTTTATTTTCTTTACTATAAATCTATTTTTATATATAATATATTTATTATGTATATATCTTATTTTTTTGAATTTTTCTTTTTATAATTTTACTGTAAAACTGTTTTTCATTACTAATATAAAAACATTTTTGAGTATTTACTTTAATTACATATTAATTCTTAGTAAAAATAAGTATTCAATTCATTCAGATATACAAATAAAATTAGAATAAATAAAAAAAAAACATATTTTAACACAAAATATTATTTTATTGGAAAAAAAATATACATTTTTCTTGATGATCCTTTTTTACTTTTGGGGCTTTTGTGATGAAAACATTTTTTTACCTTTTTAATTAATTCCTTCAATAATTTTACATGGATCAAATTAAGTATGTATTCTCAATTTTTATAATCAACTGTAGGCTTTTGGAAGAATATTTTTATAAGATATTACATAAGAAAGAACATAATGTTTTAATCATTTGCTCTGAATTTTTCTAAATAATTTTTTTAATTTAAAAGTATGTCAAATTTTATAAGGTTGCATTTGACAGTTTACTATTGCAATCGTTGTCAGTTACAACTAACATAAATCAATTAATATATTGGTTGATAATTTCATTGACATTTTGTACACTTGTTTCAAGTTTATAATATTTTAATCAATATTTAAGGATGTCAAATGTTATCTACGTATACTTTTTTGTGAGGAGGTCGAAGATGGTAACCTATTCTCCGTACTTCCACACCACAACACATCTACAATAGGGAGTTAACAGTCAAATTCAATTGGCTGAAATGTTATAAACCCTCGTATTTTTTTAAAAAAATTTAGTAAAAAATGAATATCAATGCAGTCAATTCGATAATCCCCCTTCTTATGTGCGCCACTGACACTTGCTATCACTTTAGAACACTGATTATCACCAGGAAAACTAAAAACAGATGCTATATTGGATTCCATTGCTTCACTGCTTTTCAATAAAGATAAAAGTGAATGTTTTTTAATTAAATAAAATAGTCGTTTTAACTCTATGCTTTAAAAGTAACCCAGGCCAACCATTTTCTTTTCATTTTTCCTTGCCAAATTCATGGACACGAGAAAAACAACTCCAATCCAGAAGAAGAAAAAAGTTTTTTTTTCTTCCACGTTTGGGAGAAAGATATGTCCCAATTATGGGTGCTGAGTTTACGATGTCGTCAGGAATTTCCCTTGAATCGTCCAGTTCGCAAGTTATACAATGAATGACCTTCCTGACATTTTGACCTCCCTCTCTCTACGGAGAAGACCATCCCCTGATTTCATGCGTTTCCTGTTTCAATTAGGAATTTCTTTTTTTTTTATTTGAAGACCGATAAAATAATTCTCGTATCACACGAGGCATACAGAAGTAAAACAAACAAAATAAGATAAATAAAATAAAAAGTAAATAACAAAACAAAAGTTATGAAATAATTAAATAAAAAACAAAAGTTATGAAATAATTAAATAAAAAACAAAAGTTATGAAATAATTAAATAACAAAAACAAATAAGTTACAAAGACAAAAAGTAAATTATACAAAATAAAAAAATTCCATAACAAAACCAACACAAGAGAGTTACAAAAACAGAGAAATGAAAAATTTTAGAAAATCAAATCAATAAAGATACAAAATAATGTGAACGAAGACAAACTGAAAAAATTAGGAGGCCAGTTGATTTTAAGATTTCAGGTATTTTCTTTCTTTCTTAAACTTTGAACAAAAAAAGGATAAGATGTTCAACACTACTCATCACCTACATTCCAGTCATAAAGTTTGGAAAAGCACAGGTTAAATCTGTTGAGGAACACTTTAAAATTACCATGAGCAGTAAGGAATTGTATGATTTTATACAATTTGCAAACAAAGTGATCACAAAACAGTCTTTGTGAAGTGGTCAAAAAAAATTCTTTCAGAGTGAGTTGATAGCGCGTGCAGAATGTTCCAAACATAGACAACATTTTGTTTATTCTGTTTCCTGTAAAACGATTTTGGAATATTAACTGATATTTCAATCCCCTGCTGGCTGCCGACTTAGCCAGGAAATCAGTCCTTTCATTTTCAAAAATTTCCTGTATGGGCACGAAAAAAATTAAAAAAAAAAAAAAAAAATACAAGAATGTTCTTTTAAATTTCCATAAGAATATTACTGCAAATTTTGTAGAGTTTTTAAGTGCCAATGTAATTTTTAACTGCGGTCAAATGACGAAGATGCCAGCTGATTTTGTACCCTACTCTTCAAACTTCCACACCACACCAACGTGAGTACTTCCATCTTCCACAGATTTAGTGTGTATCAGTCATTCTACGCGATAGTTCTTCAGTGGTACTAGGATTCCAAGTTCTGACAGAAACAACGGTGGCCACAAGCTCTTGATCATTATAACTTGAAATCGTTTTCTTTGCATTTTATAGAAATTTTCTCAGGTGTTTTCTTTCTCGTCTTTTCCCCAGAAATTTATTCTCCTCACTCACAGCCAAAACGTACTTAGATAATGTTTCCTCAATGTTATTTCTATATTCATTTTCTTAAATATTATTTCCTTCTCTTATTTGAGGATAAAGGTAAAGTTTGAACATGTTACATTTTTTACTTATTTTTTTCAGTAAAAAAAAATGTGCTGAATAGGAAGATAAAGAGTTTTTCTAAAAAACTTTTCCGTAAAGAAGATAATTTAGATGAAGTTACACCATTCCTTTCTTTATTTTTATTAATTCTTCTTATCGTTTAAATTGTTAAAAAGGAATTTCGATGCAATTGCATACTGATACATATCACAGCAAATTGTTCTGATCAGATACCGCAATTATTAAAATTTATCTATCAATATGCAAGGATAATTAAATTAGATCTGAAATAAAATCCTCTATATTTACTATTTAACTTTTATTTTCCGTAGCATCTTCTCTCTCTCTCTCTCGAGTCTTAAATTAAACTCCCGATTATTTCTCAGAAAAGATATTTTAAACATAACACTTTTAATCCCAGCTCATTAAATTTACTTGTCTCCATATGAACGCTGCCACCCTCCATTTTCAAATCAAAAACACAAACTAAAAAGAGTTATTTAAAAGTTCTAGATATAAAAAGTTCTTCAGCCCAATTAAAATCTTCATTTGGCTTCCGTTTTCTCTCTGCGAAAGATGTGTCGATTGCTCGCTGAATAAAATTGTTTTTTTCAAAAGCTTGATGTTGAAACATTACATATATAAAGGAGAGAGTGATTCACTCATCACGATATCTCCTGAATTTTTAGACCTAAAGACTTGACATTTTGCAGGAATATTTATTTTGTTTAGTGGTCCACTAAAAATGGGTTTTGTGCGGAATTCCACTTTGGAGCAGAGCAGCCTTCTCTTTAAAGGGGCCCGGGAGGAAGAAACCACTTGGGGCCCTCTAGTTTTTTTTTATTCAAAATATATCAGTACGAACACATGAACGAACTCGTGGTCGGAAGGTAGCGAGTTCGAGTCCTGTTGCAACTGAAGACCCGCCGTATAAATGGGTTCGAGGTTCAGTGTCCACATTTTGGTGTAGTGTGGTAGGAAAGGGGTCGCTAGCTCAGGTGTCATCCTCGTTACTTGACCGAGGTTCAAAATTAGAGGTCCGTCCCAATAGCCCTAGCAGACGACGTTAATATAACTCTCTGTTTGCTGGTCCAGCTCCAGTCACATATGTTACTTCAGTAAACTCTATAAATATAATTCATTTATATTTAATATTTTCTCTTCAAAATTTACATATCTAATAATGATTGAAATTTGTCCCTTATGGGAAGTATCAAGAGTACATTACATTTGGATACTGCTGTACGTGGTTGCTTTTGAAACCATCTTTAATTTCGGTAGACTTCATTTTCTGATGTAGAAATAATTTAGTCTCGTATCTGTGCGCTAAATGTTGTGCAATTCTATTTTGCGAATTTTTGTATTCTGTTTATATGATTCATTAGCCCAAGTCGTATTTACTTAATAATTTGATTATAACTTTTAAAAAATGTCCAATATGGGTGTTCCTATTATTTCATGAGTTTCACAAAGTGGAAGGTATGTATACATGCATTTATTTATACATGCTAAAAATAGAATCATCGAAATAGTAATTTGAGGTTACTGGCTACGTTCAGAGCAGAGATTTTTTTTTTGTTGTTTTTTTGCAAGAGCATACAATTAATGTTTTTTGTAATGTGTCTGGTACAAAAAGTTTTGAGTGCTTTTGGATAAACTTAAATCTACGAATCGCGTTTTTCTTTTTTTCGAAAATGAAATTTATCAAACATAAGTCGCACTCAAACTTAACGAACGAAAACCTACAACATCAATTACGATGTCCAAATACACGCATTGTGATCGACTTGCAAAAACTAAGTGAAAGAAAAATCTTGCTAACATTAGAAAGAAAGAAAAGAAATTAAACATTATTTGATCATTGCATCTTTTTTATTATCTTATTATGTTTGCATGCATGAAAACTAAGAAAAACAATAATAATAATTCATTCCGTTCAATCAATGTATGGAATGGGTCCCAATCTAATATGCGGCCCTAGGGACTATGTTTTTGCGCTATGAAGAGCTTGCGTGAGGGTGTGGTAGCTCGCAAGGTCACAGTGGACATTCCTTCCAACCCTCAATATCCGGTGTCAGTTATCCAAAAGGGGATCGGGTAATAAGAGATTTTTAAAGATGCAGAGCAACAAGAGGGATATTATTTTAGTCTGGTTATTTTAAAATAAGCCATTTTGATCTCTACAACCAGCAGACACATTTTCGATGAAATTAGTCTGCTGAAATGGGCAATTCCTCCTTTAGCATTTTTGTCGTTTGAAATAATTGCATGCAAATATGTCTTTAATTTCGAATTATTTTGTATTTTTAGTACTATATAAAAAAATGAAACTTTAAGGTTTTAGGAAATCACTAGAAAATTATTATTGTTACAGTAAGTAAATTTTCAAAACTTACCAAGAAAAACTGAAATAAAAATTTTAAAAAGTAGTGGGATCCGTGCGTTTTTGAAATTTATTTGAAAGGATTTTATAAGGCGAGATCCAATTTAGATGACTACTTTAATCTCAAGTCTCCCCGTTTTATTATATCCAACCTTTTGCTTCTTTTTAGCAGCAAGGTACTAAATCCACATTCAGTAAATACAAAAATGGAAAATTTAACTATAGTTCTCTTGCACATTTGGTTGCACTTGGATATTTAATTTCGGTATATTAATTCACGCATCGTTTTGCATTTATGCGAATTCTTCTTGATACTGTAAATCTGAATTGTCAGAATGAACTACTAACATTGGGGCTCCATCTCATTCAAGTTAAGAAATCAATTTTTTTATAAATCAGGAAATCTTTCTTTTAAATTAGCTGACAAAATGTTTTCATGAATGGACAATAACATTTATAGCGTTATCAGTTACTTCACATTTTTGGAGCCAATAAAAATTTTCAAAATTTTTGCTGCCATTGAAGTAATATAATAAAACCCCAAATATCTTCACTTTTGCATCGGTAACAGTTTTATTTATTCCTTGATGTTGTTTACTTAATATATTTAGCTTTTCATAAATATCAGCTAAATAACTTAAAAATGAGCTTTGCCACATTGATCGTTAATAATTTTTTCATTTGAGGATTTGTGCTTAAAAAATCACTAATAGTATCAAATAGTTTCCTAAACTTTTTATAAGCAGTTAGTTCCCTTACAAGAGTCGTCTGTGTGAAGTATAAATCTCACATAGTCTTCATTTCGTTTTTCACAAAATAACTTGAAGAGACGTTCACATGAGCTTTGATAACATTGTTAGACTTTATAACTAAATTAAGTATTTCATTTAAAACTGATGAAATGTTTTTAGCTACTAGGTTTTTCCTGTTAATGACACAATACGCAAGAAGCATATTTGGATTATCTTTCATCAATTTTAAGCACCCATTTGTCTTTCCCATCATAATAGGCGCCCCAACTGCAGCACAAGATGTTATATTTTTCATTGATATATTATTGGCATCGTAAGAACATTTTTAGTTTGTTATAAATATCTTAGGAGGTAGTGGTACTTTCAAAAATGATTTACTGAACATTTTTTCAGCAAAATGACCTTTATCAATATATAGTAGCACGCTCTCAATCGGGGGTGTCACAGTTAACTGGTTAAAATACCCAAATGCAAAAAAAAAAAAAAAAAAACCCACTTCATACGATGCTTTTAAAAAAAGAATAGTTACCAAATCAATTTACTAAACATTCATTAATACTTATTCAATTTAGGTCTTAAAAAAAACAATATTTTTTTTACACACTCTTATTTTGAATTAACACCAACGATTAATAATGAACGATTCTGCAAAACAATGCTGAAACTCAGTAGCGTAACGAAGTCTGTAAGGCACCCCCTCCTTCGCAAAGTCAGGTTATTGTACGCCTAGTACTTTTATACTATTAATCACTGTACAAATTCGTACTGTTTCTTATTTCGTACGCGTTGAAGATTCTTAATTAAAACTGCAGATCTTTAAAATGAAATGAAGGGTTAAAAAAAATGAAGTTCTCTGAACTAATGATCCTCAGTTTAAGACAAGAGGAGACCATAGCAGCGAAGCAGCAAAAATTGAAGTAGATAAATTATGTTAGTATAACTTGATATAATTACTCTTAGCACCTATTCACACTTAAAAATTCATTTTTAATATATTTATCCTTTAAATTTTAATAAATCAATAGGCTACGGTAGCCTAATGGTCAAATTAATGGACTCGTAACTGGCGTGTCATGAGTTCAAGTCTAGTACCGCTGAAGACCCGCCGTACAGAAGCGGCCGATGCCCGATAAATGTGTTAAGGCTCCAATGCCTTCCCGTTGGTGTGGTGTGGAAGTCAGGTGATGGATTGTCAGCCCAGGTATCGTCTTCGTCACTTGACCATGGTTCAAAATTACGTGGTCTGTCACCAAAAACCCTGGTGTAGCAGAATAGTGCGATATAATAAACTGATAGTTCACTAATAATAATAAATCACCAACTGTATTTAATTATATTTAACAATCAGAATTTATTCTGACGTTATACACTGCTGTTTGATCTGATCAACTTCTTAAGATTTATTTAAAATAATGTTTGTGTTCATTGTATTCAAAAACAGTCACCCCGTTTTCAGTGAAATTAAGCCTTATTTAATTTATAAGTGTCATTTTCATATAAATTGTCATGTGATTAAAAAGGAATTCAAATACCTAAACTTTTTCTTGTACGAAATGTTTATACCAAGAAAAGCAAGATTTAATTGCGAATCGTTAATTTTAGTTTAATACAGCTAGTTAAAAGGTAAATCTTTCTTTATACTGTATATAATCACATAATTAATACACATATGTCGCAGGGAAATGATCAAGTTAGGCCTTTCATCAAATCCCTAAGGAAGATGATCAATTCACGCAAGATATTAAAATTAGAACTCTCTATAAGGTGATTTCCCAAAGGAAACAAGTGATTTATCAAATCCCTAACCTGTTTCAGTGAAATGATGAAATAATATTGTCAAGAGTTTAAAAGTGTTTATTTAGCAAATAAGGTGTATTATTAAAAGCAGAGTAATTAATACAACAACAATAATTGAATTACAAATTATTTATTCAAAATTAATTAACAAAATAATTAGATAATAAAGCTGGTATTTTTTTTAAAAAATATATTTGTAATAGAATTTCAAACCTTTTTTCGTAAAGATTATGCATTAATGTAGTACTTCAGAAACATCCTGCTTCATTTGCAACACCTTTTTTTTAGTTATTATTTTCCTTTTTAAAACAGCTTTTTTTTTTTTTATGAAAAAGCTTATTTTTTTATCTATAAAGAGGGCATGGTCGAATTCCCTAATTTGTTTATATTTTTCAATTGAAGTTTTATACAGAGTTCCTAATTTTCAGTTTCTATATCAATCGAAAAATAATAATGCCACGAATATAACTAAATAAAACTAAAAAATGATATTTTGGTCATTTTGATTTGGTGCGTCACGTCAGAAGCCCCGTGCTGTCTGGAGAGGACGGGGACAGTGTAATACTAAACAGTGTGCTTGTTACAAAAATAATAAGCAGTTCAATCCAAAGTGTCATCATGGCAATCCTTGCCCTAATCTAGATATATATATATATATCATAAATATATATATAAAGTTTGTGAGGATCTTTGTGAGTCTTTCACGCAAAAACAACTGAATGGATTTTAATGAAACTTTACAGTAATATAGCTTATACATCAGAATAACACATATGCTATAATTTATAAAGATATTGTGTGAAGTGTCCAAAATAAAACGATATTTGTCAAGTAAGGAAAAAATTCTGGCATCTGCAAGCAATTCTGGCGTGCGCTGCAAAAAAGCCCACAACAGCATTTATCTATCTTTTTTTTGTGAAGAAACCCTTTTTGTTTTGGCTACGCAATGTGCTCGCTTCTAATTAATTCCTGTGATCAGCATAAAATACCTAATTTTTTTTTATTTTCAGAATAAAATTAAGTTTTGAAGGGAGAGGTTGTTATAAATCTCTCTTTATTTGAATGTTTTTTTTTATTTTATTATGCACATTTGGTAGTAAGAAATTGATCTTTTTTCAAAATAAATGCTTTTATCGGTTCTGGTACTTAAAGTAAATAAACTTTCTCTTTCACACTACATCATTTGGACAAATTTTCAAAATTTGCTTGTGGTTAGTAGTTAATTATAATGCTATAATTTTAATTGAATAGGCGGATATTGCATTTTTAAGTATAAAAATAAATATAAATACTGTACTGTATTTTTTGGAGTGAGTGAGTGAATATATTAACGTCACACTGTTCAGCTACACGAAGGCTTTTGGCAACGGACCACGTAATTTTGAACCATGGTCAACTGACGTGGAAGACACCTGAGCTGGCACCCCCTTCTCCTAACTATCACGCCAACATAGAAGGAATATTCTACCAATACTTTGCAGGAATATTCTTTGAAATCCACTCTTCCAAGATTTATGGCAGCACGGGTTCTGTGATGAGTATTTTAGCGGGGAAGGCGAATAGTTTTGTAGCAGATATTGCGTTTTCAGCGGATTGCAACGATTATTTTTTTGTCCCGCAAAAATAGTTTACGTCAAAATTTAAGTATCTTATGTTTTTGTATGTTAATGAAGTCCTTAGACAACGATTTGGCTATTTATTTTCAGTGAACGGTGCATATAATTAATTTTACAGTGGAATATCTTTAATTAATTTATTAGCTCCAACGGATTAAATTTCGAAAAGTTGAATATTTTGTTTATGTATATCCCTTAATCTTCCATGTAGTGATCCAAAAAAAAAAAATTTGTATGAAAAAAACTGCAGTACATCATAATGCGGTGTGTAAAGTATTAACGTATTTGAAAAATCGATCCTCAAAAGGGTTACGGGGAATTATAAATTTAGAAAAATAAATCCTTTTTATCAGCTATTAGATCTACATACTTAAAATTTAACAAAGGTTTTTTTTTTTTTTCTTTTTTTTTTTTTGGTTTAGCTGAGATATGCAAAAAGCTTTTTTTATTTAATTTGCAATTCACGTAAAATTAACTCATTAAAAACTTCTTTATCCTTCAATCTGTGTTGTTTAATTTTTCAGTTCACCCGTGCGAAGAACGGGTATACCAGCTAGTAAATAATGAAAAGTAAAATAAATGTATCTCATAAAATTTAAATCAATATTTTCTTACATTTTTGTTTTAAAAAGTTTACACTATGTTTGTACGAAGCAACAGTTTTTCTTCCCAGCATGTATTTTTGTCGATTATAATTAATTTAATCTATTTTTGCAACATATTCTTTTTTCCCCTTTTCTGTTTAACTAGTAGAAATATCAGCAATATAATACAGTCGTACCTGTTTTTGTGCGGTCTTTTTTTATGCGATTTCCTTTTTGTGCGAAATTTTTTTTATGCGGTGTATGAATTTCAATGGCTTCGGGAGTACTATAATGTTTTCTATCTATTTACTAGTGGCGTAACGGAGAATGTTAGGACCCCTTAAAGTAAGGTTTTGCCTTTAATATTTTATAAATTAGGTAAATACGTATTTAGCGGAAGTCAGGCCTTGGGCCCTTAGAGTCCTGCCCCTCCCCTTGATGCGGGGGTGTACGTTAAGCCACTGAAATGTAGACACTTCAAGACGCTCTGTTCATTTGTTATAAACAGTCTCCGGACAATGCGCATTCAGTTGCTTTCTCTCAATGCTCCAGTAGCCCGCGCTTGATTGAAGACGAAACTTTCAATGACAGAGACATTATCAATAATTTGATAAATTATGAAGACGGGGCTTCAATCATCTATAGCTGGTTATTACGACATTTACAAACAACTGACCACATGTCCTTCGTCACAAAAACTTATCTCTTACTTTATGTTGCCAAAAAATAAATCAATTGAAATTGTACCTTCAAGTGACGAAAGCGCGCGCGATTTTGAACTTATTCACTACGAGACTTTGGATTACGATGAGTAGCAATGAATTATGTATGTGCATTTTAAAGACTTATCCGTATATACAATAAGACACTATATGTTTTAAAAATGTTTCCATGTGTAATATTTAATTATTTATTTTGTTATGGAAGTATACTCTTACATAAATTTCGTAAATAATTGGCGTGTTTTATAAATGCGACATTTTTATGAGGTTCCTATCCACCGCATAAAAAAAGTTTTTTTCTTAGTATTTCCACGAATTAGTTTGTTATATGTAAGGATTTATGAAATGTTTGGAATATTTTTTTGTGCAATTTTTTCATGCGGTCCCTATCTATCGCACAAAACCAGCTTAAACTATAAATTATATCATCTTTACTTTCTCTAATTATTTATCAGTCTTCCGCAAAAGAGATAAAATGTATTTTTCGAGAGATTTTAGCTATTTATGATCAATTAATTTATAAAACATCTTTGAAATTGCTTATTTTTCACTTTAATGGTTTATCCTTAGCTATTTCATGGAATAACTAGGTAAAGTATGAAATTGTTCATGTATTATTTACTTTAACTGACATGTCTAGTTATTTTATGAAATACCTAGTTATTCTATGAAAAAACTTAATTAAACATTCTTTAACGGTAACATATATTTCATATATTGAGTTCATCATATTACTGAAATTTTATTTTAGATAAGCGTTTTCTAGGTTTTTTACTTTAAGAAGGATTTTTTTTTAAAGGCTCGAGAGAAAAAAATATTAAGGATTTCAATAGGAATATTTGATTTAAATGTAAACTTGTCCTAATTGGGGTGAAAACTAAAGAGAAAGATCAAGCAAATTTAATTCTAATGTTATCCTTTTTTCAGAATCGGCTATAATCTGAATAAATCTAAATTCGGTGCTGATTAAAACATTCATTTTTATTTTACCAATAGACATAAGTAATTGCATTCTCACGTTCTAGAATTTCCTTGTTCATGTAATATTCAGCCTTTAACTCTGTAATAAAATGTTTTTAAAATCATTTTCCAAGTTTTGAATATTTATATAGTATTTTTAAATATTTATTAACTTTTTTATCGGAAAACACCTAATAAATTAGAACACTTAGAATTTAATATCTCATCATTATCTTTAAGCAGGGGGAAAAAACCTTTTATTTTTTACACTGACACTTAAATTACGTCAATTATAATTTTGGCTATTATTGTTGTTAGAAGTTGATTAAAATATGGAAAAATATAGTATGGAAAAGTCTTCAATTTTTTTTTTCATTGATAAGAATTTTTACATCTTTTATAGCTTTTTTAGAGAAAAATATTTTTCAATTATTTTACACAGATATAAATATAAAAGGGCTTTACTAAATGAAACAAATGCTTTAATTCATTTAAGTTGATACAGCACTAAAAGAAAACCAAATAGAATTTTAAAAAATGAAGAAATTTCAAAAGTGTATTAGCATACACTGAAAACGTACAAAAATAAAAATGCATTTTCAAATGTAAAAATATAATAAATGTATAAAAATAAAAGTTAAGATTTTCAAGTTTTTTTTTTTTTTTTTTAAATGTGGTAGTTTGTTCTGAAAGATACTGAAAATTTGATGTTATAACTTGAGAAATCTATTTATATTCTTTACAATCACTCCTTTTTGAGAATCTTGTTGTTTCCCTGTTTTGGTTGTTAAAAATTCAGGATTTATTTTCCACAAAAATTTTTTTAAAAAGAACAGAATAGTTATTTTTTTTTCAAAATCTAGGAGTTAAAAACGAAAAAAAGTAATGAATAAAAACATGGGTAGTAAAATAATATATATATATATTGTACTGTAATTTTTATTCACTTCCAAATTATATCTCTTACTAGTCAATTATAATTTAAAAGAACTACAGTAAAAAATAATCTTTTGTATAATAAATCAACTCTAGAAGCAGTGTGATCTGATTTAGAAAACACCGCCCTTCCTAAGGAGTTTAATGTATTACTACGCGTAATTTTCCCGCGTAATAATCTTGCATACGGTTGCTAGAATCCTGTCCTCTCAAGAATGGCGATCGACCCTTGGCTAGAAAAGAGGATTTGGCGTTCGAAAATCTTCCGCATATTTTCCGAAATAGTTCTCCATTTTACCTGAAGGGAGCGCTGTAAGCGACATTCTGTGATTGGACCAAAATTGTGTGGAACGGGTTACCAAACAATATGATTTATCGCGCTTGTTTGGCGCATTTTTTAGTTCAATTCTAGGGTGGGCGATAGTAAAGCTGTTACAGATTATTATTTTATTGGTCATTTGTGGGAATATGCACCTTTTCAAATTGGAGTTTAAAATGTAGATATTACTTTAGTTGTTTAGCATTATAAACACAGCATAAAGTTAAGCATTATAAACACAAGTATTTTGTAACAGCAAAACAGTGACATTGTGGGCAATATTTTTATGTTTTAAACTTAAATAATTTTCAAATAAATAAAATGTTTAACTATTTGATAAATATCATGCATAGTAACAGAATCAAAATATTATTCAGATATTTTGTAAATATATTGAATTGTACTCCTATTATGACTGTTACATATGCCCTTATTATCCTCGTTTAATAGCAAAATGAAAGATTTTGGTAAGCCACTTATATATCTAAAGGTCCTTTTACAGTATTGATTATTATTGGTCATTAGTGTGGAGATTACATCTTTCCAAATTGGAGCTTAAAATGTGCATACTACCTTAATTGTTTGTGGGAACAAAGAATGAATAGTGAATTGAAGTAGATCTTTCATATTTAGAGGTACAGTGTGTAGAAAAAATACAATATAATTGGGTAAAAAATTCTGTTTAGTGAAGAAAAACATGGTGCTCTAAAAGCAATTGTATAAGTTTTAATTAGAAATGCTTAGTTTTATGCAATTTTTGTAATAAAATTTTCAGTACATTTTGCAATTTGTATTTTAATAGTGTTTATTATTTGAAATCATTAATCTAAAATCTGTATCTCTTTATTTATAATTTCTCAAAGATTTTTTATTTTTTGTAAGATTGGAATCATCTATGATAATATGTTTATGATGTTTATTTATAAATTCAAAGTTATTAGAACAGTTGAAAATGGTATTATTTAGCAAGTCACTCATTTCATTGTAAAAATATTTACAGTACAAAAATTTACAAAATTTTTACTAAATAGTTATATTATAAAAATGTGTGTTAGACTTGAATATTTTTTATTTTAAAGCCTTTTTAATGTTAAATTTCCTAATTTGGAAGTGCTCTAGATGTTTTTTCAGTATTTGATTGAATCCTAGAACAGCCCACTTATTGGTTACATTTTTGGTGATAAAGTTTACAATATGGCAACCCTGTAAAATTTAGGGAAATAGTAACCCTTCTCGGACAGAATGTTTTATATTTTTTCATGTTTTAGACACTGGTCATTCTCTTGGAAACAGTGGTCTTCGGCAGTTTGCAAGAGATTTTTCCAGTAAGCTGAAAAAGAAAAAATGAGTGAATTTTTTTCTTTTCTTGAATTAAACAACTGCGGAAAGAATGTTTGTTTGTGAGGAATTGAGATGCATTAAGTAATTGAATTTAGATAATGATTTTCCTTACTATTGTATCTCGGATGCAATGGGGGTTTTTTTCCCCTTCTTGAAGTCATTTTGGAAAACCATGATTTTCTTTTTTGAAGCTCTACAAACGGATATTTTTTTCTTTTCGAGTCAAAGAGGTAAGAAAGAAATTATTGCTTTGTGAATGAGTGAACGATTAAAAATATTTCGGTGTGGGTGCAGAAATAAGTAAATTTCCACAACTCGCCTTAAAATATCGAAAAGGAGATTATGTAAAACATTTTCGATCAAGTTTGTATAACTAGAAATATCTGAAAAGCTCATCCCAGTCATTAAAACTGAAAATTTTCTTTATACATAACTTTATTTTGTAATACTTTTTATAAACTTTTATTGTACTGTAATGAGAAAGAATATTTAAATCAGTTTTTTCTTTATATGTACTATTTACTGCATTGTTAATGTTTTATTGTTTGCGATCCCAGATGCAACGAAACAATTTTATACTCATTAGTGCAATGTTTTTGCACAACTAAATAGTTTTCTCAAGGTGGAAAATGCACCTTTTTTCTTATGTAGATGAAAACACTTAATGAGAAGGAGAGGGAATAACTTATTGACATATCAAAAGATTAAACATTAAAATCTGTATTTAAGGAAGTACAGATTCTAAATTTTAGGTTACAAATTCATGCAAAATACACAGAATTTCTCACATGGTTATAAACATTTTAATATTCAGAACAATGTATTTAAATGGAAAATATTTCTCAACGTCAATGGTTACAAAATAAAATATAAAAACAAACTAAACACAGAATATGAAATGCGACTGCTGATAATTTCATTAGATATCAATTATAACACTCGATTCTATGTAAAAAAATGCAAGCATAATTAATTCCCAGTTCCTAAGTATAATGCATGGGTAGGTGACACTTAAATCACAAATTAATATAATTGAGTAAATATATTAAAAAATTACATTTTTATAACAAATACAATACTTTTGTCTTAACATTAAGTACCTGAAACATGTTGGTATTAAAATTCCTGCTGTATTACTCCTTAATATAGTTTATTTTATAAATAATTATTTGTATTATTGAGGATGTAAATATAGTGTGCGTAGGTATACTATCTTAAGTGTATTGTAGCACACACACAGGAATTATAGAATATTTGGGATTCATAAGAAAAATTTATCGATATCAGAAATAATTGTTTCATAAAATTTATTCATTTTGTAGAAACCTTAAATATTGCCCTTTTTAATTTTAAAAAAATGTTATTGGCCATATATGCAAAATTGAATATTACATATGTTGAGGAAAATAGCATAAATTCAATGTAAGCAGTATCTAATTTAAATTATTTATTATAATTATTTTTAAATACAGCCTTATATTTATTTCGGAAAATTCCATTAAAATTTGTAATTTCTGGAAGACTAATTGAATTCTTATCAGCTTATTTTACCAATCAAACTTGTTAACATGTGTCATTTTCTTTTTATAATATCATTGTAAATATTCAAATTTTCTTTGCCTTATATTTTTTCATTGGAAAATCCCTTCTGTTTTTTGTTTTTTAAACAAAAAACAGTTCTTTTAGAAACTGAGCTTTAGTTGAAACTTTCTCAGCAAATTGTTTAATAGATTCTGAGGATAAAGAAATTTTAAGTAATATATGCATTAGAAAACCGAATGTTCTGAATAGTATAGAAAAAAAAATCTGTGAAAACTGGAAACTTCGATGCAGTTATATCATTTAACTATGTATTATACTTGTTCTATGTTTTTTCAGTACTGATATTGATGACTGTTTCTTATTTTCAGAGGAATAGGAGAATTCAGATTAGTGCATAATTCCAGAATCAAACCAACACAACGACTAAAAGTAAAAGGCGTAGAAAAATACAAAATGTCTGTGAAAAAAAGTATAAAATTTTTTAAAGAAAAGAAGAGATGAAGTACATAAGTTTTGAGTGTTTTAGTAAAGTTTTACATGGAACTTTCGTAGGAGGAAATTAAGAAGATTCTCTCTTGGTAATTTATATTTTTAAATCTCCAATTATTATTTTCTCACTCAATAAAGACAGTGCATCATTAGCTATAGAAGGAAATTATTGAAGACATAGCCACATAAAAATTGTCAATATATTTTGATTTGAATGATGCTAACTTCCATAAAAGCTAAAAAGTCTTAAACAGTTTTGTATAAATTATCTCATGAAAAAGATGTTAGTCATATAAATTTTGGAGAGAACTTTTCATACTTAAAGCCTCATAAGTTATTAAGATATCAAATTGGAGAAAAGGTATCTATTCAGTTTCAAAGGTCTCTGACTACATGCTAATAACTTGTTTAAAATTGTTACTCATGACAAAAAGTATTGGTTTCTTGAAGGGATGTTACTTCAGACCAATCATGAAATCACAGTGTGCTATTTATTGTTCACTGCAAGCTTATCGTTTTATGGAACATAGGTTGGTCCTTGTCCTTTCCAAATTTTGCTCTATGAAATCATTTAATAAAGGTATTGTGACTTACCTTTTGAGTTCTGCTTAAAGTACAGTAGAGAAAGTAATTTTAGTTGAACATTTCCATGTACATTTAATTTTGTAATAATTGTATATATTTAAGAATATTTTCCGCATACCTAACAGAAAATATTTTAATGCCTTATTTCTTTAAAAATGCAATATTCTGCTAGATTTCCAATTTCAGCATTGCATTCAAAAGAAAAAGCCTACAAAGCTGTATAATTATAAACCGCTTTCTTCAAAGATAATGCAACCTGGCCTCTTCTCATCCCTTAAAATAAGTTAAGGATTTATGTGATCGCACTCAGATTTTCAGTTTTATAAACTAACAAGATGGCTGCCTCTGAAAATGTTATCTTAAAACATCACTTGAGTAATCACAGTGGTTATTTAAATTCACATGTACATATTCATACCAAGAAAAAGTCTCATGTTTGTGAAATATGCAACAAGGCATTTTCTCGTAGTGATAGTTTGAAAGGACATTTACGAATTCATACCAGTGAAAAACCTCATGTTTGTGAAATATGCAACAAGGCATTCACTCGTAGTGATAATTTAAATTCACATTTACGAATTCATACCAGTGAAAAACCTCATGTTTGTAAAATATGCAACAAGGCATTCACTCGTAGTGATAATTTAAATTCACATTTACGAATTCATTCCGAGGAGAAGTCTCATGTTTGTGAAATATGTAACAAGGCTTTCCGTCAAAGTGGTTCCTTAAAGAAACATTTACGTATTCATACCAAGGAAAAGCCGTATGTTTGTGCAATATGCAACAAGGCTTCCTCTGAAAGTGGTTCCTTAAAAAAACATTTACGTATTCATACTAATGAAAAGCCCTATGTTTGTGAAATATGCAACTGGGCTTTCTCTCAAAGGGGTCATTTAAATTCTCATTTACGTATTCATACCAAGGAAAAACCTCATATTTGTGAAATATGCAACAAGGCCTTCTCTGAAAGTGGTAATTTAAAGAAACATATGCGTATTCATACCAAAGAAAAGCCTCATGTTTGTAAAATATGCAAGAAAGCTTTCTCTCAAAGTGGTCATTTAAAAAAACATTTACTTATTCATACCAGGTAAAAAAGCCTCATGTTCGTAAAATGGGCAATGAGACTTTCTCTTAAGGCTGTTTTTGCCATATGTACGAGAGCGTGAACTACACGCGGAACACATTTTCAGACAGAAAAAATTTCTCAATTTTTATAAAAATTTGTGACATTGTAACTCATGCATTTGTTTATAATATAGTGTTTTTAAAATTTCAAAATATATAATAAATAATTAGTTTTTCTTTTTAACATGTGAAGGGATAGCTCATTTAGCATTACAGTATAGGGAAAAAAATGCAAAATGCTTTTTATAAAAGAAAAAATGTGTCAACCCTGACAAAAATGAGTAGTATGATAAAATAAGTGATTCTCTACAGCAAGGATGTCCAACACACGGGCCGCCTGTGGCCCGCCAGTACGTAAATTGCGGCCCAAAGATTCCTTTTAAAAAAAATTTTTCATTTTGAAATTTATTTGAGGGGAAATTTATATATGTGTGTGTGTGTGTGAGGATAATTAAATTAGATTAAAAATTAAATTCCCTATCTAGCACTTGACTCATCTTTCTCAGTTTACATCTCCAAGTATCAAACTAATCACCCATTTATTTCTTCCGAACATATGGCCTAGCCAATAAATATGTCTAATTCCAGCTCGTTAGATTTAATAGTCAACATATGTCAGCATTAACTTTCAAATATCCTCTTCAAATCTGCGATACTTACCACATGTTTTTCAAGGGTTATCCATTTTAACCGATAATCGTGGCATGCTTTTTTACTCCCTGCTCTTAGTGTCAGAAGAGATGTCAAAATGATTGAATAAAGATCTCCTTTTTAAACTTTAATCTAATTCTGTCTTTAAAATCATGACATATATATATATACATACAATGTATTTGATTATTACCAGTTCTTGTTTTATAAAATAAATCCTTTTTGATTATAGAAATGTTCTTTAGATTAAAATAGAGTTATATTTTATCAATCAGTTACATTTTATTTTACTATAGTAAATTACTTTTTTAATAAATTTCGAATTGCATTATGCATAGCCTTTACTAAGGATTGTACATGATTCTCTGTGTGCGCGACTTTCGTTTCTCCTCCTCCTTTTCTGTTTGGAGTGCCCAAAAAGCAAGAGGCAGTCAAAGATGTTTTTTATAGTTTAAAAAAGTATTCAGGACGGGGTTAAGATAAAGGACAATGTATACTTAATCCTTTGTGAATGACAGCACTGTCAAATTTCAACAATGAGTAACAAAAGATTAATTCAATAGGAACACCGTAATTTTATACAAAATGGCAATTGTAATATTTTAAATATTATTTGATCATTGTTTTATTATATTATATAAACATTATTATATTATCTATGTCTGTATACATGAAAAATAATGAAAACAATAATAATAATTCATTTCTGTTTTAAACTTTCATTCTAAGAAATGTTTTTTTGTTTCCAAATCTGATATACAGGTACATATTTTTATGCGCAGCCCGCAAGATGATAATGTTTTTTCGAAGTGGCCCGCAAGGTCATTTGGGTTGGACACCCCTGCTCTACAGGATAGTGTAGCCAGAATATATATATATAATATTAGTGTTTGAGTACTTTTATAACTGAAAAAATATTCCGAATTCGGCTCCTATTCTTTAACATTAGCTGAAGATAGGCTTAAGGGGAACTTCTAAATGTACTGAAAAGGTTAAGGTACTTTAGCACACTAAATTCACATTATTCAGGTGTAAAACTTTTGCTGAGAATGTAAATTATTCATATAAATCCCCCATAAACTGTAAAAATGTCAGAAATTATCTGGAAAATTTTAAAATTACGCAAAATAACTATATCTTTGCTTCCAGAATTGTCTGACACCATGTTTGCCAAGCTTTGACTTAATACCTGCTGATAGTGCCCCGTGTATGCAATCTATTTATGTTAAAGCCCTGTTCATCAGGCCTTGCCGATGATTATTCACACCAGAAAAATTGTGGTAACCTGTATTTTTAAAAGTGTCTTTTTTTTACTAGTTGTGTGAACCCCTTTGAAGTAAGAGGCTGGTGCTATAACCAGCTCTGAACCAATTTAACAATTGTTAATTTTTAGATTATTAAAGTTTGTTTATTTTTTACTTAAATTGATTTATTATTTGATATGAATTTATTGACTAAAGAATATTTACCAAATGAACCTGCAAATACGGAAATAAGCCTCAATAACATACAAAGTTATAAAACATTGCTTTAGAAGTAAATTATGGCATAAATGCCTAAATACACATTAACAATAGTTTATTTTACAAAAAAGAATATTTTGCTACTCGAATAATGACTTTAATCACTTCATAAACAATATTTCTGCTTTTTTTCCATAAAAAATGGGATATCGCATTTAGAAAGAATTAAAGTAACCATAGATTACTTCATGAGACCAGGTCTCATGAAGTCTCAGTCAGTACCTATTCTGTCGTACTCCCCTTGATGCCTTAAAAAAAACTAATGCTTTTTAAATCTCATTTTCAAAATTATGCTTTTTTTTATAAAGATAGTTATTACAAAATTTTTCGATATTTGTAATTAAAAATATAAAAAGGGATATCCAATATAAGAAGAAATTTTTCTTCATTTTTATATATTTGAATAATAAAAAAAATAACATGCAATGGATTTATGCATTTCATTACATTATATAAATTTTTGTTACACTAAAAATAAAATTTAATTTTTTATTAATGACAGGGCCGCTGATTACTTTTTTCCATTATCTTTCTAATTTATTCATATAATTGTTTCTGTATTAATATATTTGAAACCTCATATGAAAAAGTTATTTTTACCCTTTCAAGTTAAAATTTAGTTCGTTGCTCTTCCCGTTATAAATCTACTAAATACCTTTACAGTAGCGCAATTTTGCATTTATATCTAAATTATTCAGAGTTAGTTGTTGTTTAAGTTATTGCTTTAAATACAAAATTGAGAATTCTATTTATGTGCTTTAAAAACATATGAGATATATATATATATATGTCAGGTTTGAAAAGTTTAGCTTAAAAATTAAGTAAGTAATAAATGAAAATAGAGCGAACTCTTTACCATCGCGTAAGGATTTGTGGGTAAGTAAGCCTATTTAAAGGTGGAGCAAGTGCTGATGAAGGAGAACACATACTCAAAAAGCCTTAGCTGGTGACTCCTCGCCGAATTGTTGTCTATTGTTCTACTCGGTTGCGTGCCAAAGGGCCACTATGTTGGATTTTATGTGATTGAAGCAAAATAAAGATGTTATTATAGAGATGATGCCCTCCTCATTTTACCAGCTGGCCTGGGGCCTGACATATATATTTATAGTTATAACAATATTACAGGCATTAAAACCAAATATTGATAATCATGAAGTGAAAATATGTCAATTATAATTTAACTAATATTATGCTCGGTTCCTTTTGGGTTAGCTTTTTCACTGTAGGGATTTCTTATGAAGTAATAAATTTTCTTGATTTGTTTGTCATAAATACTTAATCCTTTTCAACCACATTTAATTTCTTGTTTAACAAATTAATGTTATTATTTCGGAAAATCATAAAAATGGTAAGAATATCACTGCTTTCCATTAAATAAATTATATCAATTGTATTCTTTTCAAGAGATTATTAGTTAGGAGGTATCTTCAGTTGAGGCTCGAGTAAGTAATTTTTACTTTTATTTATGTATAAAGATATTTTTTATTTCTTTTTGGTTTGTTTTGAAATATATTTTGAGCAAAGAAATAATAATTCATTGCATATTTTATTTATTACATTACTCAAATTCATAAGTAGGAAATGCATGATAATAAAATTATTTTCGCAGAATTAAAATTTGACACATAAAAAATCAATTATCCTTTCGATTTGTTACGAATTTCAATTTTAGTATGTGATTTCCTATAATATGGTTGCATGTGATTTTTGTTTCATTTCATACTTGCGTTTATAACAGAGTCATCGATAGTATCATTGTTTACCACTTTTTTTTATTTCTGTATCCCATAAGTTGCTACATATATACGTGTGAAAGCCTATAATTTTTGGAACTCTTTAAAAGCTTAAGTTCAGGGGTGAATTTATATATTAATCCAGTGATCTCAGTAAAGTAGTTTAAGAAAAAAAAAATTTCAAAGTGCGATCAGCGATTGTTGTTGTTAGAGGTGGGGGCACCCTCTTCTTTGAAATGAAAGAGGGGAAATGGTTGAGTGATGTTGAAATCAGCTGACTGTTCCCGTCTTGGGATGGTATGGAGGGGAAAGGCATGAACAGGACTAGAGTAATTCCTGAGATTAATAGACAAGTCTATTTTAGAGCTGGGGAGGTTATCTCAGTTTGAAAGAGGAAAAAACTTCTCAGTTATAGAGAATTAATCCCTGAAGAAATCTATCGCTCCTGGCATCAATGTCTACTTGAAAAGCATCCTGTGCAACTTTTTTTGAAGGCAAAATATTTGTAAAAAGTCAAGAACTCATGGAAAAGTAGTGCGTACCAGAAAATAAATGGTTTTGCAATAGTAAAGTAATTTAATTTTTGTTAGAAATAAATAATGTTGCTCAAAATGAAGAGTTATTACCTGTCACATTAATCCTAAGGTTGAGAGAGAAAAAAACCATTTTGAATAATATGTCCATATTTTTTTAAACTTTACTTTTATGTATGATAAAATAAATGGGAAAAGTAATTAAACATTTTCTTTAACGAAATTTTTAATGCAATATTGGTTAGATGATAAATTGTTTTATTACATTCTTTGTGTTTTCTGTTTCCTAACAAAGTTTCACAGCATTTTTAATCATGTATCGAGCAATCATTACTTTTGATGATGAGAAAAAGATTTGTATATGAAAATGTTTGTGTAAAATCTTTAATAAAAAATATATTCAAATATGTACATGCATTTTAATTGCAATAGTTTTTAGAAAGTAGAAGTATATTATTGAACAGTTAAAAATTAATAAAAGATATGTAACAGAGAAAAATTAGATAAAAATGTTGTACAGTTAAATTCTCAAACAGCAATTTGCATTGTTATTTTTTCATGTTATCTGATCATTGTGTGCCTGTCATTTAGTAAATATTTGGATTCTCAATCAGTGGCATAGTGTACACTTCCCGCATTGCAGGGGGGGGATTCTAGAGGATCCAAAACCAGATTGTAGGGGGCTCTAATATTCTCCATTACACCACTGTTGTCAATGTATGAAAATATTTTCTAAATTGATAAATAACTAATACAAAGTGAAATTCTGCGAAAAAGACCACGTGTACACACATTACATTACAGTACAGTTTGATTGTATTAAATGTTTTTTTCTTAAAATAAATTTCTAAAAAGTGAGAATAACTGCTATCATCATCAAATGTTCATTTTATCCTATTTGTTATAAAGAAAGGATAATTATCAATATTACATATTTATAAACACTAAATAAAATTCAAAAGCCATAAATATAGTGTTACGAATTTTGTGTAAATAGTGTAAATAATTTGTATTTGAATGTCTAATGCATTTATATTACTCTGTTATATTTTGTTATGTTAAATTGTACTATTCACAAGCAATGCCGCCCCTTACATTATATTGGCGATAGAGCCAAATTGGCATCATTTTTGGCGACCATGTTGGCGAGGTCGGAACCCTCTGGATTCTTCTAAAGCAAGTGGCATGTAACTTACGGAGTGCCTGTTCCGGAACGGGACGTACCTCCTCATCAGAATTTTAGAATTAAGGGCCGAATTAATGATTTTACATAAAATTAAATTTAAAAGAAATAATAAAGATGGGCAGAACAATTATGCTGGAACGGCGACAGAGTGAATCTGTCGGCCGAAGGAACAGTCGCACCACTTTCCTGCGATCTGATTGGCCGAGGCCGTTCGCTCGCAGAGAAGTGGGCGTGGAAATGGATTGGGTCGATCCGAAGATAAACGACCCGAGACAAGGAGATCTTGAATTTAAATTCAAAAGATCTCATGCAAAAATAGGGGGGAGAATACAAATTTTGAATAAAAATTTAAATGAACCAACTTGCACTTTGCCGGGATAAAGGGGGGTGGGGGTAGGACTACAAAAGATAGAAATATGAAACATCGGTTTTAGGAAAAATAATGACGCAATGAAGTCATATATGTGATACAATCATGAATAATAATTGATAGATGTAGATATGGAATGTCCAGTTCTCAATAATATAAGCGGTCGTTCGAAGGAACGATTTAATTAATGATTGCTGGACGTGAAACGAATTTTAAGAGAGTTCTAGATAGTACAGAATCGTGCCTCCATCTGGTGGCCGAAAAGGAAAGCTGAAGCGTGAACACCGCACAATTGAATCCAATGAGGTCACCCTCCTGGATTCCGACCGCGGTGATCGCTGCTTCGGAAAAACGTTAATTCCTCGACTCTCGGCGCGGAGCTAGGAATTACTTGCTAAAATGAGAGTATTTAATCTTGAAGTAGGAAGTTTAAGTTAAATATTAAGTTATTTAAAATAAGTTCCTAATGATCAAAAATTTTAAACCCTAAGCCTTTTGGCTTGGGGGAAATTTATAAAATCGTGCTCAAGAAGCGCTCTGGGGCGTTTTTGAGACGATGGCACTGCGGGATCGTATGCAGGCTGGTTTTTTATTAACTCATTGGGAACAGAAGGAAGTTTATCGAAGAACCTTTTAGAAAGGTTCTTTATGTGAGGTAAAAATGGTTTAATTTTTAAATCACGATAAATGACTTCATTGCGTACGAACCAAGGAGCATTAACGATTTGTCTCAAAAATGAGTTCGTCAGCGTGTGTAGCTTCTTTAAGTGGCACATGCCGGCGGATCCCCAAATTTGTGATCCGTACGACATGACCGGTCGGATTATAGATTTATAGAGCAAAACCTTATGCCGGATCGCAAGTTTACTCCTTCGGGAGATAAGCCGTTTGAGAACGGCATGAACAGCCTGCGCTTTTTTGCGAGTCTGTTCTATGTGGTGGGCAAAAGTTAATTTTGCGTCTAGAAACAACCCTAGGTACTTTGCAACACGTACCCAGGGGACGGGTTGGCCAAAAATTTGGACGGGGGTTAAACCGACTGGTAGTCTAGCTGGGTTTTTGTTGTTGGAGCACCTAGCCCTTCTCGGGCTTTAATCTCCTGTCTGATATTGGTGTACATGATACTTTGAAAATTTGCCCTTTTTGTTTCATGGTAATGAATTTATTTAAAGTTACTTGAGAGAAAAATACGTTAAAAATTAGAGGGAAGTTGAAGCGCGAACACCGCAAAGTAAGAATTCAAGGAGGTCACCCTCCCGAATTCCGACCGCGGCGAACGCTGCTTCGGTATGACTTTAAGTCCACGACTCTCGGCGCGGAGCTAGGATTAACTGGAACATGCTTAAATAAGAACGACAAGTTAAAACTCGTGGCTTTATCGAACTGCTCGACTCGAGAGCCGGCAGCTATCCGTTGTGAATTTGTAAGTAGAATTATTTTACGTTGGCTCTGTTACACGATCGTGCAACAGCGACCAAGAAAATATTTAGTTTTTCTATGTCGTTTGTTGTTTTTGACATGTCTTCCAGTGCCTGGAAAATTTCCGGGAACTTGGAAGTCAGGTTTTGTATTTCTTTAATGTAGGTTGCGAAATTTAGGAAATTTGGTGTTGGGTTATTTTCCGGTGTTGTTTCGTGAGGTGTCTGTTTTTGGGTTTCGGGGGTTTCCCCTAGTGGTGCCATCTGTTGTTCTGTTTCGTTACTACAGACTTTAGCATAGCTAAGTTCTGTAGTGACAGGTCTTGTTTGATTTATTGTTTTTGGCTCTTCTGATTTTTTGAGTTTTAATTTGGGGAATCTCGGGCACTGACGACTTGACGCCAAATGTCCGGTTTCATTACAGTTAATGCATTTAAGTGTCTGGAGTCTTTCAGTTTTGGGGCAATCGTGCGTTTTGTGGTTACCCTCGCATTTGAGGCATCTGGATGTCATTTTACAGTTCTTGCTAGTGTGGTTAAAGTAATTGCAATTAAAGCACTGGGAAGCGCCGGGTCTCCTACGAAACGGGACGACTTCCACAGTGAGGTAATTTAGATTCTTAAGTTTAAAAATATCTTGTGCGTTTTTGGATTGCTTGATCTGAATCATGAAGAGCGGGAGGGGGGATTTGGTTGAGAATTTACGCAATTGCGCAATCTTCTCAACATCAAATCCTTTCGCTTTCAATTCGGTTTCAATGTCATTGATGTTGGTTGATGACGGTAATCCTTTGATTACCGCCTTGATTACTGTGGGTTGTTCTACTGTGTAGTGGTCTGCTTTTTTAATGACTAAGAGTTTCTTGATATTTTCATCGTCCTCGGCTGTTGCCGGTTGGATTCTTATATAGTTTCCCGTGTTCTTATTTACCGTGTTGGGGTATGTTCGATAGATTTCTTGTAGTATCAAGTTGTAGTTCTTGTTGATTTTCATCATTATTGGTTTTATTTTTGGGGGGTGGGAGTGGAAGTATCCATTCCTTCCTCGCCTTCTAAAATCGCGAACTTATTTTGAGTAGTGCAAACTACCTTTTCGATGGGTATCTCTATTATTTTCCTGGCGAATTTTGTAGGAGTTTGAAAGTTCTCCTGTCCTGATCGTTTTTTATTTTGGGAATTATCCGGTTTATTTTTGTTGTGTTTACTTGAGGTTTTTTCTGGGGCTTTTTCTTTAGTATTATGTGAATCATTATTTTGCTCATTTGAGTTATTATCATTAAATTTACTACTCGATTCGGCCACGTAACTGTCGTTCTTCGTTCCATTAGTATGAGTGGGGCAGTTTTTAACAGGGCAAATAATCAAAGGTATCTCACCCAAAACGGTAGAGAGCTCCTTCCTCATTGCCTCCAATCCGGTCGTGATTTTCTGGATATCCTCCAGGCTCAGTGTCGGTTGAAGACTGTTCATTTTCAGTTCTTCTTCGAGGAATTCGGTACCATTCCGTAACATTCTCGCAAGATTATATTTGAGTGATAAATACTCGCACATCTGCTCGTCTGACTGGATAATTTCCATTTCCAGGAGTCTTTCCTTGATACGACTCGTTGTCCTTGTCGCGAATACTAGGGCCTCTGGCATAGCCTCGGGCGGATCCGGAGTATCAGTTTGCTTGGTACGTGCCATAGCGAGTCGGGGTCTACTCGTAAACATGAGGCAAGCACTTACGCTGATACGCTGATATTTATAAGGGAACTGGAATCTAGGCAGATTCCTCCGTCCCTGATCTGGGTTGTCCGGTGAATTGCGTTGCTGGCTTGGATTGGGTGGAGAGGAGGTGTGGCCAGTAGATGGAGGGACCAATGGCGTGAAGGCGCACATCGTCGGTAGTGGAGGAACGATCCGATTGGTTTGTGAGCTCAGGACTTTGGATATTTAGAAGAAAATGCAAATAAAAATAAAAATGGCTATTAAAACGTGCCCGAAAGAAAGAAAAAGTTAAAATCTTGGAAATAAGGGGGGAAAATATGTATTTTAAAAGAATTGGGCTGAAGGTAGATTAAAAATCTACTCCCAGACCGCTTCCAATAACATACATAATTGTTTTTGAAAATCATTTGTTTTCTTGAGTTCTGGCATTATTTGTTTAAGTTTAGGGAATTGTTTAAAAATATTGGAGACAATTTTGAATAAAGCTATTATATCTTGGAAGTCAGATGAATTAATTTCATCTGTAGGAGGGGTAGAACGATGACTTTGTCTTTCGGCGTTGTTACTATTTGTATTAGAGGGTTGGGGGTCGGCATTTTTTGGTTTTCCAGAAACCATGCTGGCGAAGGAAATTCCTTCTACAACATTTTTGCTGGTAAAGACTTTTTTATTTCTGTTTTCAATGGGGTTGCCTAATCTGGGTTTGGGGAATTTAGGGCATTTTGTGTAACAGGCAGTATGCCCGTACGTTTCACAATTAATGCAGAAGGGGTTGTCTTGTCTCTCCTTGATATCGCAGTTTTTGGTTAGATGTTCTTTTCCACACTTCAAACATCTAGGGGGCATATGGCAATTGGCTGCTGTGTGGAAGAAGTCGTTACAATTAAAACATTGGGTTGTGCCTTTAATGGAGTAACCTTCTATTTTGACTTGCATGTGACCAACATGCTTAATATCGAAAATGGTCAGGTTTTCAGTATTTCTTGGTAAAGTTACAAGATAAAATGGGAGTGGGAGTTTTGTTCTTTTAGAGATGAGTTGGTTGCAATTACATTCGTTATATCCTTGATGTTCGAGGTCGTTAATAATGTCTTCGGTTTTGGTACATCCTGGGAGTCCTTTAATTACAATTTTGATTGGTTTTTTATCCTTGGGGGGAATTACGTAAAATTGATAGGCTTTGTCTAGGTCCATAAAGTCGACAAGATCTTTTTGTTCTTCGGGGGAGTCTAAGTTTAATTTAATATATTTACCTGAAGTTTTAAATTTAAGTCCGGGGCATTTTTCAATTAGTAGGTCTAGTTGCTCTCTATAATTATCCTTGATTTTTAGGTAAATTGGCTGTGGGGGTTGTACTTTGGGGGCTTCTACTGTATTATCAGTAGGGAGATCAGGGTCTTGCTCTAGATTTACAAAAGAGTTGTTAACTGAGATTGGCGTAAGTTCTGGCGTTGGGGTGGTCGGGCGAGCAGTTTTATTTGGGAAGACAAAGTCATCCGCGTTATTCTTGACATTTTTTCTCTTTTTCTGAGGGGGCTTTTTAGGTATGTCTACATGGGGTATTTTAGCTTTAAGTTCAGTATGATCAGGGCAACTTTGGTTTAAGCATGGGGGCATGGTCCTGAGCTCACTTACCAGCGAATTTCTTGCTTCAATGGTCTCATTCAGGCTTTCTTGCAATTGTTTGTAGACTCCGTGTTCATCTTTTCCTTTGTTGAAGGTAGCCAAGAACTTCTGGTAACCTTCAATCATAGTCTCCTGGTTTTTGAGTCTGGTCATTGCAGCCCTGCGTCTTCCGCAGGCAGTGGTTGGTTCCGGTGTTAATGGAGTGGAAGGTCTAGACATAAGCAACTCTTCGTAAGCTTTATAAGAGGGCGCTGGAGATGGCGGATCCATTTCAATGTCGCTCATGATGAGGTCAGCAAGCCCTAAAAGGGCTTAAATGGATATAAAAGCAGTCGCAGGCAATAGCACAGCGTGACACAGGAAATCGTATGCGGACGTGCTAAACACGACCGGCCGCTAACGTGTCACAACTGGGAATCATGTGATCGATATCATGAGGCAAGCACTTTTACTGGCATTAACTTTTATTTTCCAGTCTGTAAGCCAGAGTTCTAGCAAGGATACGTAGTGTTGCAGATTAGAGATCACAACGGAAAATATCTTATTCTGTGTGATAATTGCAGTATCATCGGCAAACATTGCTAAATGCGATAGATCAGTTTGCGGCATATCATTTACGTACAGAGTAAATAACAGAGGCGAACTTAAACTTCCTTGCGGAAAGCCGCTTCTGATTGGTCGAGGCGAGGAGAGCGTTTTATCTACTCTCACTCGGAATGAACGATCGGAGAGAAAACTATGAATGGACTGGAAAGTCAAGTCGTATGAGCTTGATTAGTAAGCCATCATGCCAAATTTTATCGAAGGTTTTGGCTATGTCCAGAAAAAGTATACCCGTGGCCTCGTGCTTGGCAAAGCCACTGTGAATCAACTCCGTTACTCTGAGCAGTTGATGGACTGTCGAGCACTTGGGTCGAAAACAGCACTGCTGAGGAATAATAAAATTAAAAGCAGCGCAGTGTTGATTCAGACGTTGCAGAAGCACGAACTCGTATACTTTGCTCAAACAAGAAAGTAATGAGATTGGACGGTAGTTAGAGGGTAAAGCCGAATCTTTATCCGGCTTTAGGATAGGGATGACCACAGCAGTTTTCCAAGAATTTGGGAAATAATTATTTTTAAAAAGTTGATTTATCAGCAGAGTGATAAATAGAAGGAATTTAAGGGGGAGGTTTTTAAGCATACGATTAGAAATCTGATCAAGTCCGGGGGATTTCCTTGGCTTGAGTCTCTGTACGTAAGATAAGACTTCCGTTGGAGTGGTCGGTTCAATTTCTTGAACGTGTGGGGTATTGATGAAGTTAGTAACTTCATCGTGTATGCGTTGGTCGAAAAGTTCTCGACCAGCGACGTGGTTGGGTTCGAATTGAACTTGCAAACTGTCTGCGATAACCTCCGCCTTTTCAATAGGGGTTATCGCGATACTGCCAAGAGCCCCTTTCAAGGGGGGAATGGATTGAAAAGGCTTACGTAATAAGAGAGGATTTCCTCCAAAGAGTGTTGTCAACGGGCGATAACGCCTCAATGTGCTTTTCCCACTGTACGCGGGAATATGCTTGGATATCCTTTGCTATCTCACGACTGAGGGTACGGAATTGAGAATAAATACTAGGACACCTAGTTCTTTGCCAAAATTTCCGTAACCTGTTTCGTTGATAAATTTTGAATTTAATCTCGGGGAGAGGATTTTCGGAGCATTATTAAATTTTGGTTTTGAGGCCTCAACGAAAGCCTCAGTGAAATTTTGATTGAGTTCAGAAATAGCTAACTCAATATTATCATTGCTGGTGAGCTCAACAGTGGGGAGGGGTTTCTTATTAAGAGCAAATTTAAAATTAAACCAATTAGTTGAAAGTTGCTCTGGATTTTTAATAATTGAAGTAATTAAATTTATTTCAAGAATTACGGGGTAGTGATCAGAGCTGAGATCGTTAATAACTCTGACACTATGGTTGAAAGGAATGTGCTTGAGCACCGCCAAGTCGATAATACTTCCGGACCGCTGACGCGGTTGGAGGTGTGTGGCAGTCTGCGGTGCGACTAATTTTGCTCCCCGAAGGTCGCGAATTAGCCGATGCAGCACTTGCCCGAAACGGGTCGACTTGGCATTGTGCCAACTCACATGAGCTGCGTTGTAGTCACCAGCGATGATACAATTACTGCCAGAATTGAAAATTTTCTTAAAATCCTCTACTGGGAAACTATGGCCTACTCTTCTTCGAACGTACACCGATACAATATTGATGGGAGGGAAATCATTAATTTTAATTTGCACCGCAGTGGCGTCCATTCCTTGTAAATTATGAAGGGGAACCCTGTGGTGCACGATCTCATTTTTACAATAAATGGCTGTGCCGCCTCGCGTTGCGGTATGGGGAAATTCGATTCTATCGTCTTTAGTAAGACGATAGTTTGCGATCTGGGGGTCGATACCCGGCTCAAGCCAGGTTTCCTGGACCAAAAACATGTCAAGGTTTTGCTCTGAAACAAAATCGCGTACCTCATGGGTTTTGTTACGCAAGGAACTTGCGTTCCAAAATCCAATCTTTAAAGAAGTACTCACGTGGGCGGGGAAAGTTAAGCCTGGAGGGAGCGAAGCCTGCAATAGGCTTCGAAAATTACGTAGGTTTTATCTACGTCCGCAGATGCCGAGCGGAGCGCAGAAAGGGAGTTTTTAAACGCCCTGCAAAAAGTTTGCTTGTCGATAGAGGGAGTTTCCTCTATCACTTTAAGCAAATCCTTTAAGAGGCCGGCATTTATTCTGGCATCTTTGCTAGGGGCCGGTCGTAATTCGGATTTTGAGGTAGAAGGGGGGCTAACATGCTCCTTGGGAATTTTGTTCTGGACTACTTTAGAGTAGTCCAGATTAGGCGAGACTTTTCTCGCCTTGGAAATGTCAGGACGAGGTGCCTGCGCAGGTTGCTTATTATTAACATTATTTTTTTTATTAGAATTATTATTTGGCTTAGGGCCGTTTTTATTTTTATTTTGGTTTTTTCTTTTACTGTTATTTGGGTGCTTAGGGCACCGACTCCAATTGGCCGCATGAGCGCCCGAGCAGTTCGCGCACTTCATGGGCGCCTCGAACTCGAGTGTGCAGTCCTTGGCCGCGTGGGGCCCTGCACACTTAACACAGCGGGGAGGGAGGTGGCACACCTCCGAGGAGTGAAACCACCCCTGACATCTCCAGCACTGGTTTACTTTGTTCCCGCGATCGAAGGGTTTAACTTCGATGCGGGTACCAAATAGCTCAGTGAAATCGTATATTTTTGGCGCATCCGCGCCGTTCTCGATCTGGAGATAGAACAAAGGCATAGGTGCCTTTGTCCTATAGTTTTTCATTTGAGAAATTTTAAGCACCTTGAAGCCTTCCGCTTCAATTTCTGTTTTGATATCCTCCGGCTCCGTGTTGGAGGGGAGGCCACGAATTACGACTTTTACGGGTCGGTCCTGCTTCAACATGAAGCTTTTGAACTCGACCCCGGAAGATTCCAGCCATTTGCTAAGGGCCCTGTAGTCGACATCGTCGGCCACAGTGACCTTTAGGAACCTTCCTGACATTTGGGATTGGAAGGAGGGGGCGACCAGTTTGGCTAACGCCACCAACTGCCTCCAATCACCCTTGGGAGAGACGAAGAACGGCGGGATGCGCGGCTTTTTCGTCGCGACAGGCACCTCTTCCTGACTTTGCGGTACATCGGTAATAGTATCCATTCCCTCTTCGCCCTGTTCTTCCAAAGTAGCGCTGTCCATAATAGGCGCGGAAGAAGGGGTTGGCGAGGGAGGGGGGGTCGAGCGAGGAGAGCGAACTTTTCGAACAAGTTGCTTGGGGGAGCGAAGCCGTCAGCATCGACGCTTCGTTTCCCTTTCTACCCTTGGAACGGGGTGAGGCGGGGGAGGAGGAGCCGCTGCCGGCTTTTTCTCCTCTTCATTCTTCTCCGCGGGAGGGTCGCTAACCCTATTCTTAACGCGGAGAACGATCTTATCTAGTTCTTTTCGGAGGCAGGGATACTTAAAAAGAGGAACGTTCAGCTTAACGAGGAGAAGTTCGACGATCTCACCTGCCTTCGTCACTTCCATGGTGATAACTCTGCAGCTTGGGATCATTCGGCCTTGCATTGTGAGTTTACGGGCCCATGCCGCGTAAACGTTCCTTGCCTGATCGTTTCTCTGAACAAGTCAGAGAATTCCGCAATGTGGTCATCGCCGGCTATGATCCGAGATGGTGAGGTAGTTTGCGGTGGCTCAGGTAAACTGTCCTTTCGACCAGTCTGTAGACGACGTCATGTCGACGAGAATCAAAAGTACGGAGCGTATAGTGACGCGGAGCGTATCTCGGATTCCAGATATTTGTGGAGAGGTCCACTAATGTCACGCTCTGAAACGATGGTTATGTTTCTGTGCTGCGCCTATAAAATAAAGATGCTCGCCGGAACAGTAGTTAGATTCATTCTTCTTCCTGTCTTGGTAGAGTTCAGACGCAGTTTTTTCTGCCCTCGACTGCGACCCCGTTTTCGAGCGTTTCGCCCCGATTTTGGATCTTTTTGCATCCGCGTTTTGGTGTCACTTTTTGGCCTTGTTCCTTCAAATATAACCGATTGAGGTTATTTCTTCGGATTAATTTTTAAATTTTCCGCTTTTTGAAGAAGAGTGATTCGACACGCGGCATGTGTTAGGCCTCGTGCCTGTGCAGTTTTTGATGGATTGTGATTTTCATTTTCAGTTTTTGGATTACCATTTGATATGTCCGCTCCCAGGACAGATGTGGCTTCATCTATCAAGGTAGGTGATTTATTTACCTTAGAACCTATGACATTTGACGCTATTGCAGCTAATGACTACTTAGAAAAATGTACCACGTGCATAGAATCAGAGAATCTATGTGACGTGTTGGAAGAGATTTTGGTCACCCTTAACGACCCCGATTTGCCAAACACGCCTGAGAGACTTAGGCTTGTTAATTCTGTTCAGTGGACAGCACTGAAATGTTCGAGAAAATCGATTAGACTCCAAAACAAGGAGTTTAAAGACTACATTAGGGACATTGAGCGACTTAATCGCGTCCCCACTGAGGCTTCACCCGTTTCGCAGCTGAAGCGGAAATCAGCCAAGCGCCAGCCCGCATCGCCTAGCAAACAGACGCCGTCGAAGAAGCAGGCGAAGTCGGAGCGAAAGCTCCCACCCACATCCACCTCCCCTCGTCATATTGAAAGCGCTGAGTCTTCTATGGAGGAAGGGGAAACATCAGCCGAAGAGAGCTCGGATGAGGTTTCAAGAAAACCAGTTAAGCCGGTGATTGCGCCAAGAAGCCCGGCGGCGAAAGCCGTTGAAAGCGCTAGCGCTCCCGGAACCAGTGAGAAAGATGACGGCTTTACTTTCGTAGGCCGAAACGGAAGACGCATTGCTCCTATAGTGATTGATTCACAGAGTAATGCCACCGAGCTCCTTGAACAGTTAGGGAAGTTCTGCGACACACCACTCGAGGGGCGCTTTGAGAACGGGAAACTCCGAGTTTTCCCGGCTTCTGCTGAAGAGCACAGATTAATACAAAAATTTATCTCGGACAAGAAATTGCGGTCTCACACATTTGAGATGGCCCACAACAAGCAGTTGAAGGTAGTCTTGAGAGGGTTACCCACAGATTTTAACCAGGAAGAACTCATGTCAGAGTTGCATTCATTTGGTTTTCAACCCAATCATATTTCCCTGTTGAGAAACAGGAAAACAAACACAAATATGCCACTGTTTCTGGTAACCCTCCCCAAATCCCCTGAAAGCAGGGGAATATTCAACATCAAAACAGTTGGATTTTTTAGAGTTGCCGTTGAGCCTCTTAATAAATCTACCATGCCCCTGCAGTGTTATCACTGCCAAGAATTCTTTCATCACTCTCGGTTCTGCGCCAGAGCACCGAAGTATCTGAAATGCTCAGGAGGCCATCTCACCTCTGATTGCACCAAGTCAGCCAAGGCCCCGGCTAAGTGTGCCAACTGCAGCGGCCCGCACCCTGCAAACTTCTCGGGATGCCCTAGGAATCCCATCAACACAAAAACGAACAAATCAAAATCGACGAAGAACGTCTGGCAAGAGCGAGCGGCTGCGCGCAAGGTTAATAAAAAACAGCCAACAACACCTTCCTTTGCGGAAGTAGTTAAAGGCACAAACAACAGTTCTCTGGATGCCAAAGAAGTCATGAATCAAATGGCCCAGATGATGTCGAAGTGGGGACAAATGCTGTCCATATTAGAAACTAAGCTTTAAAATTAAAATTCAATTGTAGTAATAGGGATCACTCTCTCAGGTTTTTTTAGCTGGAATGCTAATGGTTTAAAAACTAATTTAGAGGAATTAAAAGATTGCATTATTGATTATAACCCCGACGTAATCGGGATACAAGAAACTCATCTTCGTCCTGCGGACAGAGTTAGCATTCCAAATTACACTTGTCACAGAAGTGACCGCACAACACATAGAGGGGGCGGAACGGCCCTCTTCGTCAAGAATTCTATTAGGCACCACGCCATCCTAAATGTTTCAACCACCTTCGAAAATTCATCAATCATACTTCAGTTAGGAAACAACAGTAAGATTACTGTGGCGTGTATTTATAGACCTCCACACGGCTCCATTAATACTACGGAACTCGACGCAATTCTCATCCATAGCAACAAAGCCTTTCTCTTCGGCGATTTTAATGCTCGACATCGCAGCTGGAACCCAGGCAGGGCAAACTCAAATGGAAATATTCTGTGCAATTGGGCCGTTGGGTCGGCACTGGATATTCTTGCCCCCGATACTCCTACACACTTCAACAGTCGACACTCCAACGCTATCCTTGACATAGGCTTTGCAGTTAATTTATCTCACACTGAAATTTTTACTATAAATACTCTTAGCAGTGATCACAATCCAGTTATTTTTGATTTCGTCACTAATAATGCACTTCCACCAATCCTTAGAACTTTAAAAACTACCAACTGGATTAAATTTCAAGAAATAATTGATCACACCATTCCCGGAAATCCCCGGATAGATGATTTGGATCTAGCCGTTCAAAATTTTACCAGCAATATTTCGAATGCTATTTCTGCTTCCACATCCACCAGATTAATTACCACTCCACACCTCCGCCTCCCTGAAAACATCAGAGAGCTTATCCGAGCTAAAAATAGATTTCGTAAACTCTGGAATGAGACCAGATACCCGCCATACAAACGCGAAGTTAACGCTCTCATTAGACAGATCAGGAGAGAAATCCAAGAACATAAAAACAGGACCTGGAAAGATTTTCTATTAACTTTAAATCCTGAGGACAATTCCTTGTATAATTTACATAGGAAATTTTCTAAAAGGCATATCCCCCTTCCACCTCTTCATGGTCCGGGTGGAATGGCCTATTCGGATTTCGAAAAGGCGGAGGCTTTCAAAGATACACTTGAAGTCACTTTTCAGGAAAATGAAGAACCCTACTGTGACGACAAGATTGAAGAAGTTGAAAGTTTAGTCGATGACTATTTCGACAACTTCGCAACATGCACGCCCCCTCTCACTCCCCCATCCGAGGTCAGAGGCATTATTAAAAAACTGCAGAATAGAAAAGCTGCAGGCCCCGATCAAATCCCAAACATAGCATTTAAATATTTTACGCAAAATGCGCTTACTCATTTAACTAAGCTGTACAATCAATGCCTCATTAAAAATCACTTTCCTACACTGTGGAAGCAAGCAAACGTCATTATGCTGGCCAAGCCAAACCAAGATAGAACATATCCACAAGGCTACAGACCAATTAGCTTAATTAACGCCACTGCTAAGATATTCGAAAGAATTATTTTAACTAGAATCAAATCTCACTGCAAAGCCATAGATTGTATTCCCCGGAGCAATGCGGCTTCCGGGAGGGCCATTCAACGCTACACCAACTGATACGTGTAACAAACATTATAAACGAGGGTTTTGCCCACAAATTTTATACTGTAGGTGTCTTTTTAGACGTTAAAAGGGCATTTGACAAAATGTGGCACAATGGCCTCACGTACAAATTAATTAAATTACAGTTCCCTGATTATTTAATTAAAATTATTCATAATTTCTTACACAATAGAACTTTTAGAGTTCGTGTAAATAATTCATATTCTAACACGGGATCTTGCCTCTCTGGGGTCCCTCAGGGATCTGTTCTCTCACCGTACTTGTACAACATCTACACACATGACTTTCCACAGCACTCCACCGTCAGTACTTGCCTGTTTGCGGATGATTCCGCAGTTCTCTCGCAAGGTGTCCAGCTGAAATACACTATTAAAACTATTCAACACTTTTTAGATAAACTTGAAACGTGGCTTACACATTGGAGAATTGCAATTAATGTAGATAAATCTCAAGCAATTGTTTTTAGGAAATGGGGGGTTATTGACCCGCCTATCCAACTTACACTTTTTGATGACAACATTCAGTGGGTTCCGGTGGTGAAATATCTGGGTCTACACATTGATAGCCGCTTAACGTTCAAAAAGCACATCGACTATCTATCTGAGAAATTCTGGGGTAGAATTTCTCTAGTCATCTCCCCTTGTCGGGAGGAGGTCTCCTCTATCCCTAGAAAATAAAGTCATTCTCTACAAGCAGATTCTGCGCCCAGTTATCACTTATGGCTCACCCGTTTGGGAGCCGCAGCCGCCACCCACATGAAAAAAAAAAAGTTCAAGTAATGCAAAACAAATACTACGCGTCATGACGAACGCACCTTGGTACGTCCGAAATGACGTGATTCACAACGACCTACAAATGGAGCCGATTTCTAATTACATCACTAAACTATCTAGAAATGTATTTAAATCTATTGAATCTCATGACAATCCAATTATCAAAGCACAAACAGTATTTACGTATCCTCATCCTAAAATTAAATATTCATACTCTTCGACGAAGTGGAGAAACCCGCTTCGCCCTCCATAATTCAACAATTACACTCTTTTCACACTCTCAACAACATATATTAGCTGCACTGCACTGCGTCATTTTATTTTGGGTGATAAGTCACAGCCTTCGGCCGTCCCGCGTTCCTTCCTGCCTTCTTCCCCTCCCCCGCCGGCGCTCTGCTTCGATAGAGCGTTCCGAGTTTCGGGGTACGTCCTCCCTCCCCGTTCTGTCGGGGAGATCACTTGATTAGATCCGCTTTCCGTCATATGGTTTTTACTTTTCCTCCCACCCTTCTGGGAAAAGGCGCCGTCGCCCGCGTTCCATCTAATTTTAGTTAACAGCAGTTAGTCTGATTTCAGCCAGCGAAGAGTGAGCATTGTTTTGACAAGCGATTAGCTCGGCTGTGCTTGTGAATAATCTTTTACATGCATGTATTTATAAACACTGACAATTGTGTTTGATTGCTGTTGAAGGTGTGAAGACATTCGGAAATTTACTCTGTAAATATTGCTGCTGAATCCTATATTTAAAGGATTGGATTTTCGTCAATAAATTATCATCGCTCTTTCTCATACTTTGTGACCGATTTGCATAAAATCCTCGACCCCCCGGATCTACGGAACAGTTTATTATACATAAATGGTACATAATTATTTAACCTTGTTTAGTTTCTAAAAATGCAAATTTTGCAAAGAGGCCCTAATATTCTCCACCACTGGTCACATTTCTGATAAATTTGCTTCCAGATTTATGCATATTAAAGGTTACTGTAGAAGTTTATATATGTATTGATACTCTTAGTGATTATTGGGACCATGAGACCAAACACAATGAAGAACTAGTGAAATTCTGTTCTTTTATATTGTTTTTAGTGAGTGTATCACTGTTCTTTTACATTGTTTGTCTAGTGAGTGTATCATTTTGGATATTGCCAAAGGTCAAAGAGGTGGAGAATTTAACATACCCTCGATTTTATTACTATCACGATTAAAAATTCCTCGTAAGTCAAATTTATTCCCTGATAACTCTTTTTAGATGGTATTTAAAGGATTTAATAGCAGCCTCTCATAGACCACGGTGACGTATTGGATACGAAAAGACACAGTCAGGCTAGAGATATAAATATATAATTTTATTTACAAGAACATACTAAAATAACCATCCTACACTCGGAGCACGTTTCTGCTCTCTTCCAGTCGGGACCCTTAAAACGGTCCTCGCGTATCCTTTATTAGAGGAGTCTATCTCGGAACGTAGGGGACGTGGATTCTAGGAAACACTTCTCCCCCACTTCCTCAGGCAGCAACAGCATTCGCTCCTGGTCTGCAACGTCATCAACTGGTGCCGGAACAACATTCGCCTTAAACTCCTCCTTCCTCTACAGAGAACTTCTTCTGAAAAAGGGAAAAGTTATGTTCTTTGAAGATCAACTAAAATCATTTCCATTGTCAACAGGAGATATCACTAAAATTTCTAGATAAAACTACATTTTTAACACTGTACGATTTCCTACTGGCAATAATTACATACTACAATACATTAACATATACGAATCAAAATAAATGATATATTCACAACTTATCTATTAGATATATATAAATTACACTTTATCTAGTTACTAACTCAAATCAATAATTCAATCATGTTTACTCAAATCTCATATTTACTAAGAATTAATATTCATGTGCATCATTTCTTTCATTATAATAGTTTGAAGAAATAACACTAATATATTCTCTTGGTTAAAATATTAAAGAGAGAAATTAAGAATACACCAACACATATTTCATCTAATTATGATGTACTCAAATTACAAATGTTTTAAAGCAAATGATTCTTGGAATGATAACCTAACTCTACAATACAAGTTTTTTTACCTTATTAATAGCCTATACCACAGAAACTAAATGTTAATATACAAGTATTAGTGAAACCATTTTATCGTATAATTGCTGTTACCATGAAACATATTACACAACATCTTAACACGTATGCTCAAAATCCTATTAATGAAATAAAAAACATCAAACGCTTTACACATCTTAAAATCTACTCTAGAATCATAATAACGAAATGAATACATACTATATTAGAAATATTTTTTAAAACAAAAACAGTACAAATATTTTTTTTCGAATCAGAAATATTTCAAAAATCTTTCTGAATTACGCAACTATATTAAATATTGAGATATGGGCACAATATTTAGTATTATTTTCATAAAAAATGCTTATATTCAAAGACTGGTCATGCCTATAGTATGTACGTTTAAAAAGATACTTATATCATTTTGATTATTTAAAAAATAGTATAAGCAATATTTCTCACAAAATGTTTTTTTTTTTTTTCAAATGCATAAAAATTCTAGCTTTCAATCAGAAAACACTTTGACCGAAAACAGCCTTAATGTGTTCAATGTTAAAGGATAGGGATGAAACGGCAAAGACATTTGTGGGCAGGAAAAAGCTCCAATAATAATAAAAAATTTTATGGATATAAAGAAAATAATTGTTTAAAGGATAGTGTTTCTTGAATTTTGATTTTTTGGAAAATTACAGTTTTCAGCATTTTTGCAAAATGAAATTTGACTTTTCTATGTTAAAGTATAGGAGGTGGAAACGCAAAAGACATTTTAACAGAAAAAAAAATTTTTTTTAGAGTAGAATTAAATAGTATATAAGAAAGCAAGCTTCCCTCTTTGGACTAGTGTAGCCAGAATTAAGTTTTATGTTTTTCTTAATTAACTTTTTTAAAATTTTAAGTTCATTCTGAATTATTTTTGGCGTAGTTAGGACTATCTCAAACAGATGGCACCACCATCGTTTGAAAAGCGAATTTATTCTTGGCTACGAATACTTATTTTTGGCGATATCTTTCTGAAATATAGTCGCCAGCTGAAATTATGGTAACTTGCAAATTGTGGACAATGGAAAAGGTTTATGATGTACAGAGATTTAACATCTCAAATCTGACGAACTTTCCGATTTAGGAAAGTTTTAAATATTTTCTGCATGTGTGCTTTAAAAAAAATCGTTTATAATTATACTGCTTAGATTTTTTTTTTTTTTTGTCATTGAAGGAATGTCTGTAAGAATATTTAAATTCTGCGAAATGACTTAACGAAGAATGAAAGTATACTTACTTTATACTTGATCGAAAGTTGTGAATTAACTCACAATAAGAACACAAATTACTACTCCTTACTCACAAATTAAAATTTTAATCTAATTGTAATGCAATTATTATTATTATATTATTATTTTCTTTTTAATTAACAAAAAAAAATTTCCCATCGATTTTATATTTGACGTAAAACTTTACCATAAACCATTGGAACAATTAACACAAAATATTGTTTTCTAATTTAATTAACAGAAACTTATTTTTTCAATTAATTATGTTCAGATTCTAAGCCGCACCCCAAATTCTCAGCACATTTTTGTGAAAAAACTAGTGTAAAATATATTATCGATATATGATATATTTACGGAATGAAAAGTGGCTGCGATACCCTAGTGGTCAAGGTAACGTACTCGTGGCTGGCGTATCATGAGTTCGAGCCTAGTACCGCTGAAATTCTGTCGTGTAGGGGAGCGATGAACGTTAAATCTGAGAGCTCAAACGTCCTCTCTTTGGTGTGGTAGTTAGGAGATGGGAGGTGCAAGCTCAGGTGTCATCCTCGTCACTTGACTATGGTTCAAAGTTACGAGGTCCGTCACCAAAAGCCCTCGTGTAGCTGATCAATATGACGTTTATATTCAATCACTAACTAAACGAAATAAAAAAAATAAAGGTGAATTAATAAAAAGTGAATAATTAATTTACTTTACCAGCATTAAAAACTTTTCAGTCTTCGAATCTAAGCTGCACCAGAATTTTTGTAGCCTAAGCATCGGGGAAAAAGTGCGGCTTAGATTCGAATAAATATGGCAATATCGCGATTTTAAAGTCTCTCTATCTTTAAATTTTTGCCTTTTTTTCTATTAAAAAATACTGTCTGGCATTTTCTGTCATTGAACATTTTCAATAACTTGATCAAGTTCTTGACTAAATTTTTAACATAATAGAAGTTGGGATTTTTCTTTGCGCATATAATATACATTTTACACATATAAAATTTAGAATTAATGTTAATATTCAAATTTTATCCATTTTAGTTAAATATATGATAAAAATTTTTAAGTAGTAAAATTTTATTATGAATTCTTTATGGAAAAAGAAATATGTTGGGCATTACGATATGAACATATATTTATTGCTCTCATTGAGTTTTTATTTTATTACTATAATTAAAATATTGATTTTTATTACTAGTTCATTTTTTGAATTAGAAAGTAAAGCATTCAGAAAAGATATATCTGCTGAATAAACTTTTAAAAACACTAATTTTTAAAAAATTGAAACTTAATTTTCTAAATAATTAAACGGTGTTTTTCATTTTTAAACCCAAATATTCATAATTTTTAATTTTGAAAGACTTTTTTAAATGAATGATTTATTTTATAAACGAAGGAAAAATATAACTGTTATAATTAATAATGTTTGCTTTTTTTTATCTCGTAATTGTGGATCAAATTGCTCGATTTTCAAATGTTAAAAAGTTTTACATTTCTTATTTTTTCTATTCATTTTCTCAGGAAATATCATAATCAGTTAAGAGCAATTTATACCTTTTTTCGGGGGGGAGGGGAGATATTGAATCTATCCACTAGAAAACTTAAGTCAATCTAATTATTACAAAGCTATTTTACCATAAATTGTTTAAAAACAATCTGTTACTCAGTATAATCACTATATGATAAATTACTTTGCCGTTTTGTCAGCCACAATACCGTTTAGCGTCCTTTCAAAGGCATCTCATCATGTCATGAGATCAACATCTCATGGTATTTTTCAAGCACTTAATGTATTCTTTTAATTTTAAATTTTTTATTTCTATTACTGTCCTTAAAATTTTTTTTTACTTTTAAGTACTATTTAAAAAAATGTAAGAGTCATAACACTCGAAATCCTAATGACGAGAGGTTATAGCTCGGAAGAGCTAAGTACTCTGGTCATCCACCCCACAATGTATAATATCTCATGGGAATTTCGCTTCAGAGGGGACCGGAAAACACTTGTTGGTCCGAAGTCCTTAGGAAAGAAAAGTACAAAAAAGCAATAAAAGTTTCCAATTTCTTTCCTATGTACTAAAACAGAAAGAGAGGAAGAATAATTTATTTGGATTCCTACATAGAATGAAACTATTATTTTACCAAATATGCCCAAAAATTAAACAATAATGCAATTTTCTTTGATTTAAATATAATGTTAACTTCCAAATTGATTGTTATTGACATATATTCATTAAATAAACATACATTTCTTAGAAAAAATAAAGGCAATGTTTATATATTATATGCTTGATTAATTGTGCTTTATAATTAATTGCCAGCCTATTTTCTCTCCCTTATAATGATATTTTAATCATTCTCTAAAGTTACAAAAGTAAATTTTAATTTCAAAATATCTTTCTTTCTTTCTTCTTTTTTTTTTTTTTTTTTTTTTTTGCTGAACATGAAATAATTTTGTAATGCTTATATATTTTCATTTACGTACCATTTCTTATAAAAATATTTTTTGAATTTGAAAAATATTTTATATGTAAAATATAATGGTCAAAACCATAATTAACCAGTTTTTTAATGAAATAGCTGCATACTATCTTAGAAAAATATCAAAAATTGATAACCTTTAACTTTTTTTAACTTATATATATATATATATATAAAACTACTTTTTAAAGAAAATTCTATTCAAAATTGTTTCCCTTAAACCTTTAATAATGTAATACAGGTGTAAGTGTAAACCTAAATGGAAATTTCTGAAACATTTTTTTGTACATAAGAACTTTATTTTGTAATACTTTTAGAAACATTTATTATTCCATTATAAAAGAATATTAAATCGTTTTTCTTTATATGTAGTGCCTACTAGATTGTGAACATTCCATTGTTTACTGTACCGGGACCAACAAAACAAATTTATTCACGTTAATACATTGCTTTTGCACAACTAAATCGTTTTAATGGAAAATGAACTTTTTTTTTATTTGTGGATAAAAACACCTATAATCAAGGAGAGCGAACAACTTATTGACATTTTAAAAGACATTTGACGGTAAAATCTATATTAAAACAAGAACAGCTCCTAAAATTTAGATTGCAAAATACATAGGATTTTTTCCATAGTTAGAAACGAATAAAGCATTCATAACAAATTATCAGAATCCATGAGTCGAAAAAGTAAGAAAGCCATTTTAGATCTCTTTCATGGTCAAGATTCAACACTATTTTACTCCCCCCCGCCCCCTCCCAAAAGAACAAGTATTTCGTTTCACAGTCATAAAGACTGTGGTCTCTTCCCCCTGCAGAGAAAGGGGAGGATTCTATTGAAGGAAGAAGAGAGAAATTTCCTGCCTTTTTCGAAATCAACCAAAAGCGGAGAGCAGAGTGCATGCGATCTTCTCTTTTCAAACAATCAAATCTCACCAGCAATGACATCCAATAATTCACAAAATAGCTGTAAATTTATGTTTCGAGATATCTTTCCGATTTTTTCGAAATTTCGCAATTGTCCATAATTCTGGAGATCTTCGTATAATAAGGACCATTATAAATTTATCATCTTCCATCCTCTCAAAAATTGACACATTTGTTGAGTAATTCAGAGTACCACTGAGAATTGTACCTCTCGTGAAATAGGTTGCCAACCCCTGTTCTATTGTATAAAAGTAAAATTGTATCATACTGTTTGTTCATTAAAACGTGAAATTTAATTTTTCATTGCTTTAAATCCACCTATTCTGCCTTTAAAAATCATTTGTTCAGGAAAAATTAAACAGTTTCGTTCTGTACATCATTTATCTAGAGAATTGATCGACAAACTGTGTTCCACGAGTCCCAAAAAAAAATGGGAAAGAAAAATTACAAATATGTATGCAAAATGGATTTATGTTCTCATGAAATTCGGTTAGCCACAATTATCTAAAGATGATCTCATAGATTAAAATTAAAAATTTTATTTATACATAATTTGAAAAGCTTTTTTAACTTTTATTGTAATATAATAAATGAATTTTAAAACTTTATTTTATGCAGTAGATTGTGAATATACTATTGTTTGCTATCCCGAGTTCCACGAAGTAATTTTATACTAGTTAGTACAATATTTTGAAACCTTTTACATTTGTGGGGGAAAAAACACCTATAATGAAGAAGATAAAAAATTTATCGACATATGAACAGATTCGATGCTAAAATTTAAATTTAAGCTAGAAGACCTATATCTTAGGTTACCAATTCATGCCATATACGCAGACTTTCTCACACAGCTATGAACATTTTCATGCCATTCACAAAAATGTATTTAGAAAGTGAAAAATATTTTTAACGCGATAGGCAACAAAAACAAAATACAAAAACGAATTGAACACGGAATATGAAATGCTACTGCAGATAATTTCAAAAAGCTTATACGTCGATAGTTTGTGTAAAAAATTGTGAACACATATCTCAGTTACTAAGTATAATGCATGCGTAGGTGACATTTGGATCACAAATTTATATTATCAATGAGTAAATAACATTAAAATTACATCATAAAATTTTTTAATAAAAAATATAATATTTTTTTTAAAAATTGTCTTTACATATAATATCAAAAATATGTTTATCTATATACTTTAAATATTATTTTAAGATATATTCCCTTCAGCGAGGAAGGGGATTCCTTGAAAACATGTTACAGTTCTAGGGGTTCCAAGAGTTGAAAAAGTTTGATGATTGACCAATGTTTAGAAATGGGAAGTCTTTTATGGTCAAGATTCACTCTGCTGCTTTAACCCCCTCCCCCGAAAAAGAAAAAAAAGAGCTAACACTTATTTTACCAGTTTCACGACTGTCACCCTCCCTTAGCCCCCCCCCACGTGTTCCCTTTCGCTGAAGGGGAGAATTTCATTGAAAAGGTTACCCAAGAGAGAAATTTATTGCCCATTTGGGAGTCTTGAGACAAATGTTTGTGCCAAAAATTTCGCAATAGCCAACGCCATCTAGATGTCATGTAAGGTGTTAAACTAATGGGCCGCCAATCATCTTAGGGTTGCTTTTATCTATCAGTATCTGCAAGCTATCCCCTCAACTTCTTTTATGTACGAAATATGTGTGTTACTCCCCTTTAACTCTCAAACCGGGATTTGGAGACAGAACTGCATTCTTTCAGTGCAGTTTTCGTACCACGTGCTTAGAAGGATTTGCTAAGTTAGATGAAGCTTTCGCGTATTTAATACTGTATTGAAAGGAACCTATGTTCCGACCTATTTGAGGTAAGTTGCAGATATTTCTGAATATTTTAGAAAATGCTTTTTTTAAGTGTGTAATTTTTGTGTATTTGAGAATATGAAGATAGATAAGAATCGCATTGAATCCGCTGTCATATGTATTTTTGAATACTTTTATAATGCTGTTTTCGTAAGATGCGACGAGATAAACTACATTTGTTTTGTAATTGGATATTCTTTTTAGACAATTTGCCCCCAGCATTTGTATTAATTGACTTAATTTATTACATTAATTTTCCTACGAGTTGAAATTTTCCAATTGAAAATATACTACTGAACTATATTTGAAACAACCCACATTACATTGGGAATTATTTTTGTAATAATGTCCGCATGGAAGTGTTGAAAAAAGGCGACAACCCTTTTTGTAAATGAGTTCTTTTGAGGCCAACGGCCATGTTTTCAGAAACTACCTTTATCCAACAGATGGCGTTGTTTGCAACTCGGATGACGTCAAAGCGATAATGTTTGTAAAAAAGGTAATCCTTCGTTACTATAGCAACAGGGTGTGGTTAAGAAATGATTGGCAGATATACTAGTGTCTGCATCGCGCGCGAAAAGTGGACAAATATATTTTGGAGCTAGGGAGGTAAAGAGGAATTCGCACTTAGGCCCCGTTTACATGGACGAAAAATGCCGGCAATATACCGGGACGAATCCGCTTTGTACCCGTTTACACGGCGACCCGGCAAAATCCCGGGTCGAAATGCAGGTGTATTTTTCATACCCTCTTTCGACTAGGAACTTTGGGGGTAAAAAGGAGTGTTTCCTAATTCTCCCATGATGCATTGCGCCAGAGATTCGTTTATTCAAGATGGCTGCTGTTTTGGATTGCTTGCGTTAGACAACAGAATAAATAATAACCCTCATAAACATCTGGGGAGACCAAAACGAATTGGATACAACTGTCCGGGATTCGGAAGTTTACAAGTGCCCATTTTCAATAAAAATTATATTCCATTCAGGTACAGGGAAGGATGTACATAAATTTGTATTTAGTATGCTCTGCATGTATGTTTCCAATATTTTAATAAGATGATACATATATTTTAATACAGTTTTTGAGATTGATTTGAAAATATTACAATATAATTCTTTTGAATGTACACAAAAAAATTGCATTTTTTTGTTATTTTTCTTGATTTATCTAATTGAGTGTTTCCATATAAGAAGTAAAAAATTAGTAATATCTTGTAACTAAATAACTCCATAAAGGTGTATTGAATTTTTTTTACTGTGAAAGTTGATATAACCAATAGAATGATCTGTTTTATATTAACATTCCCTTAAATCCATGAGGATAAGAACTTAAAAAGAAAATTTCTTTTTTTTTTTAAAATCTTCAGTTTTGATCCACTTTCACTTAACCATTTAATTTTTGTTATTAAAGCAAACCATGATTTACTCTACCAAAAGAGATCTCTTTATACACATATACATACAAAATTATTTTATAAAAGTAGGCTAAGTACTACTTTTTTCTCCTCGAAGGATTAAAAAATCCCACAATTATAAAACATACTATGAACAAGTTCTTATGAAAACATTGCACATCGAAGAAAATACACACTTTTTTACAAACAAAAATTGTAATTTAGCTTTTTAGTTAAAGTTGGTTAATATGAAAGTTTTTGTTTAACAACTATGAATTCTGAGATGGAAATAAAATTGCTTTTAACATCATTGAAATGTTTTGGGTATCTGAAATAATCTTATAAAAAAACTAACATTTAATATGCTTTATACAGACTTCCTTTGTAATTATTACCCTTCAGAAGGTTTGAATTTTTTTAAAAATGTCTGTCTCCAACATTCTGAAATAAATTAATTGGATGTTTTTGAATAAATTAAGAAACATGTTTAAAGAAATAGGCTTTTTAATAAAATTATAAAGTAGAACAAATTAAATTGTTTTCGTGAAAATTTCTCATATACAGTTTTATTTAATAATCATACTCATTTTAATATACATCATTTATCGACACTTAATTTTAACATTACATGAATGCACTATAAGTAAATAAAGCATTCCATGATCTGCTATATAACATTATACTATAACATTAACTATAGTAACATTATACTATAAGGACAAATCGAGGATCTATCTGCCAATATTCAACATGCATAATATCTTTTACAATTATTATATCTCAATTTTTATCTTATTGATGATAACATCTAATAAAATTCTCTGAAAATCTTATGAATGGCTTTTTTGCAATTTATTTACAACAAAAAGTATTAATTTTTAAAAATATTTACAAAAGAGTATTAAATGTCATTAACCCAAACAAATAAAATGAAACAAAAAAAAATTAAAGAACATTATCTCCTAAATCAAAGATTTCATAGATGAAAAAGGTCACAAATTACGTAGAATTTCTAAAATGTTCACTTTAGGTTTATGACATAAAAACTTAAATTTTTAAACACCTAGTGATTAGGCAATTAATAGTAAACAAAAAATTATAAAAACATTTTTTTCTTCAAAGTTTCTGCAAATTTTATTTACTCTAATTTCAATACTATCAAAACTATTTTAATCAAATTAATGCTTTTTTTTTCTTTTTTGGATACAATAAATTTACAAAAGTAAGATTTGAAATGGTCTTCCCTTGTTTTCAAAGAAATTAACGGCAAAAACTAGTCTTTTAGCAGCCAACTGTGTGAAATATACCAGAAACTAGAAAGCAAAAATCTATAACATTTGTATATAGGTAAGCTACACATAGTATTTTTGAGAAATTGTATATGGTATGGGTCTAGATTAAATGAAATATCACAAGAATTTTGAAATTTCAGATCTTACAAACTGGCAGAATTATAAAATCCACTTCTATACAGTCAACTTTCAGAATTTACACATGGAACAAATTAGAATACTGAAATCATGCAACTTATAGAAAGAAGTTGAATAAAAGAAACAAATACATGACATGTTATTTCGTTATCACTGATATGCAACTGAAGTATCATTTTATATATTACATTAATACTTTAAAATGGAAGATGAAACGACATCAGAAAAAAAGATTCAGAATTCTCAATCTGAAATTTAATGTTTGAAAATTAATAACAATCATTATTAATTCGATAAGTTACCAAAGTTTATCATTAATAAATTAATCACAATGTGTACTAATTGTAAGCAAGATTCTTTTACCAGGGCATTCCTAAATTTCATGAAACTTCTCAGTTTCCCAAATTACACATGAGCAAAATATTAAATTACTTCAAAGTTTCTCTAAGAAATGCTAAATCAGTACTCGTACCATTCCACAAATTTTGGAACATGCATTAAACAGCCGACTAATTTCGCCAAGCAAAAAGACATAACAAATTAAAAAAAACAATTACATCACTATTATTGTTACTGTGTGCAAACGTGATCAGGGACAGTTTCTACTATTGGCTGTATATCGCAACATTTGGCGTTTTTTTTATTTTATAAAATTTGTCAATATATATATATATTATACAATACAAGCACCCCAAATTTGTCCCGTAAGCATATGTTACACAAAAATATCAGTGATTTTGGATGATGAAACACTTATTTTTGAAAACATTTCTTTGAAATTATCTTTTTTTACTGAATTCTTCATGAATATAGATTATTGTAAACAACAATGTCAAGTTATTCATTTAAGGGTAAATAGAGAGTTGAAAAAGGTTGTATTAAAATTCTGAATATTTCCATTGCTTTCAGAAAGTAAACATCCTACAGAAAATGTCTATATGTAAAGTCGTATTTATTTGGTTTCATGATCCTAGTTTCCCATAAATATCATAGAACTGATTTAAGTATACTTCTTGGGTCAATATTTGTAACTAACTCAATGCGACAAATTTATTTAGGTCTTAAATTTATTAGCAGGATAATATCAATATATATTAGCATTTAGACTTTAATACTTATGTAAAAAAATCCAGAGTATTCTTATGCTTAATACATTTCAGCTGGGGTTGCAGATTTTTTTAACACACGATGTTGATATTTCAATAACAAGTGTAAAGTCTTTATATGAAATTTATCAAAATTATTGAATTTTACATTTTAATTGTGCAAATACCAATAAATGCATATTTGTTATCCATAGTAAAAAAAGGTACATCTGTGTGAGAAAAATTTGTATCAGTCAAATTCTGGAAAACAAATGTGTTAAGAAATCCTCACATAATAAATAGATACCACACAAATATTTAATAATTATTTTTTTTTAACTAAAAGAATTATGGATTTAAAAATGACTTTTTATTTTGATCATGTACAAGAGAACAGGAATTTAATATTCAATGTATGCACACAATTTTATATTCTATAATACACACATTTTAATGCCTTAACTTTTTACCACACTTAGAATGTAATTCTCGATAAATTATATCTTTTTACTAAAATAGTACTGCGAATACAGACTTTCAAAATGTTACATGATTTTTTTATATATAATTTTACAAATGGTAATTTTCATTTCTAATGTTATATATTATATATATATACTTCTTTTAATATGATGGGTATGATAACATATCAGATTTTTGTGTTCTTATTTTAGATAATTAAATACAGAAATATATCTTTTAACTACTCTAAAGATGTGTAAAACAAATAAAAAAAGTTTAAGCTAACCTAATATATTTTATCTTTTTATGTATGTTCTCTATATAATTTAATTTAAAATAAACAAAAATTTCCATTCCTGTAGACATCTATCCAAAATATATTTTTATCAAGTTTTTTTGCCAAATCGTAGGGTTTTCTCCAAAACATAACACACAAAATCGCTAGCTGATTCGATCTGTTTAATTTGAACACAAAAATAGTAGAAATTGAGTTCGGTTTTTGGTGGCGACGGTTTCTAAATGGTTGGTATTGAAAACAAATGTCGTTCTTATCCATGTTTACTAAACACTCGAATTTTTACCGGGATATTAAACAGATTTTTTTCCGACAGTCGACTTCTTTTACTATAATTGAGCAACCACGTATAGTCAAATACGAAATTTTAGCGTGTATAGTTTAAATGTGCAAGAGCATAGAAATGTTTGGCGGTAAAAAAACGAAAACATAATCACATGTCCTCTTCATGATAATCGCGCTAAAAATTCTAGTTGTTTCCATGGTTACATTTTATAATCACGTGAATCTATCAACTAATCACCAGATTCTTATGAAAACGCACCCGATTCTCATATAAACGGGTCGAAAAAAAATACCGGTATAATCCCGGCTTTCATCCGCATTTCGAACTTGCCGGTATTATGCTGGGTTCCATGTAAACGGGGCTAGAAAGAGGGGAAAATTTCTCAGTTAAAGGGAAGAACTCAGTTATAGGGAATTAATCCCTGAAGAAATCTAAGAAAAGTATCCATGTTTACTTGAAAATTATTCCGAGCAAAAAACGTTTTTGCAAGCATTTGTAAAAAGTCAGGAACTCATGGACATACAAAGAATGCATACAATGAAATTTAAATTTAGACATAAGCATTCTCACATTCTAGAATTTCCTTGTTCATGTAATATTCAGCCTTTAACTGTAATAAAAAGTTTTTAAAATCATTTTCCAAGTTTTGGGGATATTTATATAGTATTTTTAAATATTTATTAACTTTTTTATCGGAAAACACCTAATAAATTAGAACACTTAGAATTTAATATCTCATCATTATCTTTAAGCAGGAGGGAAAAAAACCTTTTATTTTTTACACTGACACTTAAATTACGTCAATTATAATTTTGGCTATAATTGTTGTTAGAAGTGTGAGTAAAATATGGAAAAATAAAGTATAGAAAAGTCTTCAATTTTTTTTTTTTCATTGATAAGAATGTTTACATCTTTTATAGCTTTTTTAGAGAAAAATATTCAATTATTTTACACAGATATAAATATAAAAGTGCTTTACTAAATGAAACAAATGCTTTAATTCATTTCAGTTGATACAGCACTAAAAGAAAACCAAATAGAATTTTAAAAAATGAAGAAATTTCAAAAGTGTATTAGCATACACTGAAAACGTACAAAAATAAAAATGCATTTTCAAATGTAAAAATATAATAAATGTTTAAAAATAAAAGTTCAGATTTTCCAGTTTTTTTTTTTTTTTTTAATGTGTTAGTTTGTTCTGGAAGATGCTGAAAATTTGATGTTATAACTTAAGATAAATCTATTTATATTCTTTACAATCACTCCTTTTTGAGAATCTAGAAAAAAGTAATGGAAAAAAACATGGGTAGTAAAATAATATATATATTGTACTGTAATGTTTATTCACATCCAAATTATATCTCTACAGGTCAATTATAATTTAAAAGAACCACAGTGTAAGAAATAATCTTTTGTATAATAAATCAACTCTAGAAGCGGTGTGATCTGTTTTAGAAAACGTCCCCCCCCCTTCCAAAGGAGTTTAATGTATTGCTACGCGTAATTTTCCCGCGTAATAATCTTGCATACGGTTGCTAGAATCCTGTCCTCTCAAGAATGGCGATCGACCCTTGGCTAGAAAAGAGGATTTGGCGTTCGAAATCTTCCACATCTTTTCCGAAATAGTTCTCCATTTTACCTGAAGGGAGCGCTGTAAGCGACATTCTGTGATTGGACCAAAATTGTGTGGAACGGGTTACCAGACAATATCATTTATCGCGCTTGTTTGGCGCATTTTTTTAGTTCAATTCTAGGGTGGGCGATAGTAAAGCTGTTCCAAAGGATGCCCCCACCCATTCGCTTTCGGGGTAGAAAAGAAAATGCGCCAAGATAGCCAAATAAAGCGAATTTCTTTTAAATGGGGGGTCACGCGTTTATTACAACTTAGTACTTCTGCTTACGTCAAAAGCCATGATGTATTTGAGTGTTGGAAATGTGTGAGTGTTACTACAATTCCTCCGCTTTGTTAAATAGTGCGAAAAATATTTTTTCCTGATAACGAGAATGCATCAAAAATATGAATATTTAATATTAGTTTTTCGGCATAACTTTGCATTAGAAATTTTGAAACAGTCTTAGAAGAATGTTTTTAAAGTAGTAAAAGATATTGAAATGTTAGAGTACGCAATGTACGCGCGAGAGTATGTACGCAATAAATGCGCTAAAAAAACAACTCTAGTACGCGTAATTCTTTTCTTTTAAAAAGAAAATTTCCAGTTTTATTTTTTAAAGAAGTTGATTTTTTTTTTATAATTAGAAGAATCCCCTCTTATTCAAACATAGAACAGAAAATTATAGAAATTTTTGAGAATAGTATTGAATAAATAAACTCATTTTTTTAAAGTATTTATCTGTTATTCATTATTGCACATGCTGTATTTTCTTTACTATAAATCTATTTTTAATATGTACTATATTTATTATGTATATATCTTATTTTTTTGAATTATTTTTATAATTTTACTGTAAAACATTTTCATTTCTAATATAAAAACGTTTTTGACTATTTACTATAATTAGATATTAGTTTTTAGTATAAATAAGTATTCAATGTATTCAGATATACAAATAAAAATTGAATAAATAAAAAAACATATTTTAACAAAAAATTTTATTTTATTGTAAAAAATATACATTTTTCTTGATGATCTTTTTTTACTTTTGGTGCTTTTGTGATGAAAACATTTTTTTACCTTCTTAATTAATTCCTTCAATAATTATACATGGATCAAATTAAGTATGTATTCTCAATTTTTATAATCAGCTGTAGGCTTTTGGTAGAATTTTTTATAATATATTACATAAGGAGAAACACAATGTTTTAATAATTTGCTCTGAATTTTTGCTAAACAATTTTTTAACTTTATGATATGTCAAATTTTATAAGGATTTTATAAGCATTTGATCACACAGTTAACTATTGTGATCGTTGTCAGTTACAATTAACATAAATCAATTAATATATTCGTGGATAATTTCATTGACATTTTGTACACTCTCTTGTTTCAAGTTTATAATATTTTAATCAATATTTAAGGATTAGAAATGTTATCTACGTATATTGTTTTGTGAGAGGAGGTTAAAGATGGTAACCCATTCTCCGTACTTCCACACCACAACACATCTACAATAGGGAGTTAACAGCCAAATTCAATTGGCTGAAATGTTATAAACCCTTGTATTCAATTTTTTTTCTAAATTTATTAAAAATGCAGTCAATTCGATAATTTTTCCAATAGAATTTTATTATTAAAATCAATGTCACTGTCCTTTTTTGATTATTCAAATTGTTTATTCCAATTTTTAGGTAATTAATTTAATTATTGACGATTAGCTAAATGTATAACTCGTGTATTGGATTCCATTGCTTCACTGCTTTTCAATAAAGATAAAAACAAATGTTTTAATTAATTAAAAAATGGTCGTTTTAACTATGCTTTCAAATTAACCCAGGCCAACCATTTCCTTTTCATTTTTCCTTGCCAAATTCATGGACACGAGAGATACAACTCCAATCCAGAAAAAAAAAGGGTTTTTTTCTACGTTTGGGAGAAAGATATGTCCCAATTATATATGGGCGCTGAGTTAACGATTCCTTCAGGAATTTCCCTTGAATCGTTCAGTTCGCAAGTTATACCATGAATGACCTTCCTGACATTGACCTCCCTCTCTCTACGGAGACCATCCCCTCATTTCATGCATTTCCTGTCTCACTTAGGAATTTCTCTTTTTTTATTTGAAGACCGATAAAATAATTCTCGTGTACCCCAAGTATCACACGAGGCATGCAGAAGTAAGTAAAACAAACAAAATAAAATAAAAGTAAATAACAAAACAAAAGTTATGAAATAATTAAATAACAAAAACAAATAAGTTACAAAGACAAAAAGTAAATTATACAAAATAAAAAAATTACATAGCAAAACTAACACAAGGCAGTTACAAAAACAGAGAAATGAAAAATTTTAGAAAATAAAATCAATAGAGATATAAAATAATGTGAACGAAGCTTAACCTGAAACAAACTGAAAAAATTAGGAGTCCAGTTGATTTTAAGATTTCAGGTATTTTCTTTCTTTCTTAAACTTTGAACAAAAAAAGGATAAGATGTTTAACACTGCTCATCATCTACATTGCAGTCATAAAGTTTGGAAAAGCACAGGTTAAATCTGTTGAGGAACACTTTAAAATTACCATGAACAGTAAGGAATTGGATGATTTTATACAATTTGCAAACAAAGTGATCACAAGGCAGTCTTTGTGAAGTTGTGAAAAAAAATTTCTTTCAGAGTGAATTGATTGCGCGTGCAGAATGTTCCAAACATAGACAACATTTTCTTTATTCTGTTTCCTTTAAAACGATTTTGGAATATTAACTGATATTTCAATCCCCCGCTTGGCTTCCGACTTAGCCAGGAAATCAGTCCTTTCATTTTCAAAAATTTCCTGTATGGGCACGAAAAAAAGTTTTTAAAAAAATACAAAAATGTTCTTTTAAATTTCCATAAGAATATTACTGCAAATTTTGTAGAGTTTTTAAGTGCCAATGTAATTTTTAGCTGTGGTCAAATGACGAAGATGCCAGCTGATTTTTTACCCTACTCTTCAAACTTCCACATCACGCCAACGTGAGTACTTCCATCTTCCACAGATTTAGTGTGCCTCAGTCATTCTACACGATGGTTCTTCAGTGGTACTAGGATTCCAAGTTCTGACAGAAACAACGGTGGCCACAAGCTCTTGATCATTATAACTTAAAATCGTTTTGTTTGCATTTTATAGAAATTTTCTCAGATGTTTTCTTTCTCATCTTTTCCCCAGAAATTTATTCTCCTCACTCACAGCCAAAACGTACTTAGATAATGTTTCCTCAATGTTATTTCTATTCATATTTTCTCAATATTTTCGGAGCAAAACGTTTTTGCAAGCATTTGTAAAAAGTCAGGAACTAATGGACATACAAAGAATGCATACAATGAAATTTAAATTTAGACATAAGTAATTGCATTCTCACATTCTAGAATTTCCTTGTTCATGTAATATTCAATCTTTAACTGTAATAAAATGTTTTTAAAATCATTTTCCAAGTTTTGGATATTTGTATAGTATTTTTAAATATTTATTAACTTTTTTATCGGAAAACACTTAATAAATTAGAACACTTAGAATTTAATATCTCATATCATATTATCTTTAAGCAGGGGGAGAAAAACCTTTTTTTTATTTTTTACACTGACACTTAAATTACGTCAATTACAATTTTGGCTATAATTGTTGTTAGAAGTGTGATTAAAATATGGAAAAATAAAGTATAGAAAAGTCTTCAATTTTTTTTCATTGATAAGAATGTTTACATCTTTTATAGCTTTTTTAGAGAAAAATATTATTCAATTATTTTACACAGATATAAATATAAAAGTGCTTTACTAAATGAAACAAATGCTTTAATTCATTTAAGTTGATACAGCACTAAAAGAAAATCAAATAGAATTTTAAAAAATGAAGAAATTTCAAAAGCGTACTAACATACACTAAAAACGTACAAAAATAAAAATTCATTTTCAAATGTAAAAATATAATAAATGTTTAAAAATAAAAGTTAAGATTTTCCAGTTTTTTTTTTAATGTGTTAGTTTGTTCTGGAAGATGCTGAAAATTTGATGTTATAACTTGAGATAAATCTATTTATATTCTTTACAATCACTCCTTTTTGAGAATCTTGTTGTTTCCCTGTTTTGGTTGATAAAAATTCAGGATTTATTTTCCACAAAATTTCTTTTAAAAAGAACAGAATAGTTATTTTTTTTCAAAATCTAGGAGTTAAAAAAGAAAAAGTAATGGAAAAAACATGGGTAGTAAAAAATAATATATATATTGTACTGTAATTATTATTCACATCCAAATTATATCTCTACTGGTCAATTATAATTTAAAAGAACCACAGTAAAAAATAATCTTTTGTATAATAAATCAACTCTAGAAGCGGTGTGATCTGTTTTAGAAAACGCCCCCCCCCCCTTCCTAAGGAGTTTAATGTATTGCTACGCCTAATTTTCCCGCGTAATAATCTTGCATACGGTTGCTAGAATCCTGTCCTCTCAAGAATGGCGATCGACCCTTGGCTAGAAAAGAGGATTTGGCGTTCGAAATCTTCCACATCTTTTCCGAAATAGTTCTCCATTTTACCTGAAGGGAGCGCTGTAAGCGACATTCTGTGATTGGACCAAAATTGTGTGGAACGGGTTACCAGACAATATCATTTATCGCGCTTGTTTGGCGCATTTTTTTAGTTCAATTCTAGGGTGGGCGATAGTAAAGCTGTTCCAAAGGATGCCCTCCTATTCGCTTTCGGGGTAGAAAAGAAAATGCGCCAAGATAGCCAAATAAAGCGAATTTCTTTTGAATGGGGAGTCGTTTCATTTCGGCATTGTTAGCCATCCCGGCCCGTGCTTTTTTTTTTTTTTTTGTTTGTCAACTTCTCAAAGTATAGCATAATCATGTCTGGCCGTGGTAAAGGATTTTAATCTTAACCCGTCCGATTTGTTTTTCTTGCAAAGTATTGACAGTGTTTTAAGGAAGAGCGTTTGCAGTTTACTGCTGTAGTTTTTTAACTTCAGAAATCGTTTGGCTTAGCCAATCGATTCATCTTTTTCATACTGACTACCCTGACGACCTGGACCGAAATAGGACTAAATAATCCTGATATGGAAAACTCAGATGCACAAGAAATTTATACTGCAGCATATCTGGAATTCCACAAACTATGGGAAACCAGAATGGGCAATTTACTCGTCCACTTAAACGAAAGCAGAACTTCCGATGCCAGTTCTAATATCATAAAAGAGTGCGAGGAGCTTGATACAAAGCTCAGAGAATTCCCCTTCAACCGCGTGGAAGAACAATCAGCCGCCCTTAGAAACCTGAGTGACGCCCTCGACGAAGCCAGGTTTAAATTCTCTCACCAGCGGAAGCAGGAACTGGCCGAGCAGTCTAAGATACTACAAGCTCAAATTGATGCCTGGGGACTCCCCCCCCCAAAACCAATAAACGCACTTTTCCAAGTGGTCCTTCGTAAAAAAGGCAGGAAATCTACGGAAACTGAGGATGAAGGAAGTGCGAAAAAGCAACGCACCGACATCACCTCCACTGAAAACCGCTTCGCTCAACTTTCTGTTGAAGAAATGGACATCCCGGTCCAAGCAGTCACCTCCACTCAGAACGAGGTTCCAGGGGCAGCCGCACCCCGCAAGAAACATCACGTTCCCCCCATCACCATAGACAACGTTTCCAACGAAGCTGGCCTACTGAAACACCTCCAAGACCTTACTAAACTTAAACTTGAAGCTAAACTCATTAGATCAAAGCTCCGAATCTTCCCACAAACAGCCTATCACCTAATGAGAAAATATATTGAGGAAAACAGCCTAGAATCCTACACCTACATCTTACCTGAAGAGAAAAAGCTCCGCCTCGTCATCAGAGGCCTCCAATTGAAATAATCGGCAGTCTTGCTGGAAAAAACATCACAGTAAATGAGTGTCACATAATGACCAGTAAAAAAACCGGAAAAGAGATGCCCTTGTTCCTTATTACGATGGACAAGACAGAAGAAAACAAAGCAGCCTACCACGTCACCGAGATAGGCTACATGAAGGTTAAAATAGAATCACTAAGACCAAAATAAGGCCCACCCCAATGCTTCCGATGCCAGGGCTTCTTCCACTCCAGCAGATTCTGCACTCGCACACCCAGATGCGTTAAGTGTGCAGGAAATCACCTGGCAAAAGATTGCAGCAAACCCATCGACCAAAAGCCCAAGTGCTGTTTGTGCGAAGGAGAGCACCCTGCCAGCTTCCTGGGTTGCCCCAGAAACCCTAGAAACAAAATTGAAAAGGAAGACCCAACTACCAAAAAAACCACCAAGCCCGTAAAAACCACCTGCGCCACCCAAGGTCAACTTTTGGGAGCAGCGAGCAAAGAACTCCACACCACTCCAACAGCCTAACCCCAGCACCTCCAAAAAGCCGTCCCAAGCCACATCTTCAGCAGCCCCTTCTTCCGTCGAGTCTGCAGAAGACCTTTTCGATCAATTAAATTCCCCCGCAGTGAGAGAGACCTTTGATCTGCTAGAAGAGTTCATCAGAATAGCTACCACCATCCCCACAAAGTACGGCCGTCTCCGAGCCATTCGTCAAATGCTCGGTAACGAAATCAACATTTAATCCCCGCCATAGAAACAGGTCCAATCTGACGGTAATCTCCTGGAATGCCAATGGTATATAAGATCAAGAATTGAAGAATTCAGGAGTTTTATCGCTGATTGGAACCCTGATATCGTCAACCTCCAAGAAACTCACCTCCAACCGTGCCATAACTTCATATTCCCGGACTATAACATCTACAGAACTGACCGCACCTTCCGAGGGGGAGTAACAGCCATCATGATTAAAAGAAGTATCCCACATCATCAAGTTTTCATCACCAACAATAGCCTGGAAACCACCGCCATACAGCTCATCCGACAAAATGATCATCCCGTGACAATAGTATCAGCCTATCGTCCCCCAAGGAAACCCATCTCAGAGCAAGATCTGCACCGAATCTTCCGGAACCAAGGTTACGTCCTCGTCGCCGGAGATTTGAATGCAAAGAATGCATCTTGGAGCCCCCACACTCAACAGAACGTCGCAGGAAATCTTATTCGTAGATTCTGCGACAGTACTGGATACTCTCTCGTCGCCCCACCGGAACCTACTCACTTTCATCGCAGTAACAGAAGCACTACAATAGACATAGCCATCTGCAAAGGCATGACCGTTACAGATTGTTCCTCTATTCCAGAGCTCTCTAGTGACCATAACCCTGTCCTCTTTGAGGTGAGCTTGGATAACTATACCTCACCTGCCCTCAGTATCTACTCTTTTCCTAACTGGTATAAATTCCAGGACATCCTTACTAACACCCTACCAGGAAATCCTAGAATCTCCAACCCTAACGACATAGAAAATGCCATTAAAAATTTTAATGATTGTTATAATAGTGCCCTCTCCAATAGTTCAACTTTTAAATGTATTAACAAACCCATCCTCTCTATCCCCCTCTTCATCAGGGAAAAAATTAAAGCAAAAAATAGAATTAGAAAAGCATGGCAGATTACGAAAAATCCTCTACTTAAATCCCAACTAAACAGAATGCAAAAAGAAATTAAAAAAGATCTTAATAACCATAAAAATAATAAATGGACTGAATTATTAACTAAAGCTACCCCTGATGATGATTCTCTCTATAAATTAGTAAAATCAGTATCTAAAAAAAAAACATTTCAAGTTCCCCCTCTTGTTGGCCCCATGGGCCTCCACTACAGTACTCGGGACAAAGTTGACTTGTTTGCGGATTTGCTAGAGAGCTCCTTCCAAGAAAATCCTGAGCCCTACGACGATGACTTCATAGACCATGTCGAAGAACGAGTCGATAATTTTCTACACCGCAATTCCAGACGCCACACCGCTCCACTGACCTCACCACAAGAAATAATGGAAATTATTCTTCAACTCAACAATAAGAAAGCACCCGGCAAAGACGGAATTAAAAATATCGCACTAAAGGCTCTTCCTCTCAACGCCATAACTAGCATCACAAAAATCTTCAATAGCTGCCTACAACAGAACTATTTCCCTCAAGAATGGAAACATGCCCTCATCACGGTCATACCTAAAGCAGGAAAAGACGAAAAATTCCCAGACAACTATCGTCCTATCAGCCTCATCAGCTCGCTAGGAAAAATTTTTGAAAAAATCCTACTGAAACATATCAACAGCTACTGCGATGAAAACAATATTATCCCGGATTTCCAACACGGATTCCGAAGTCAAACTTCCACTCAGCACCAGTTACTACGAGCTACAAACCTCATCGTAAATGGATTCAATAGCAAAACTTACACCGTCGGTCTGTTCTTAGATGTGAAAAAAGCCTTCGACAGAATGTGGCACGACAGCTTAATTTATAAAATGATACTATTTAAATTCCCAACCTACCTAATTAAAATCATCCATAGTTACCTGGACAATAGAACTTTCAACGTAAAATTAAATAATGTGCTCTGCAGTCAACGACCAATCCTAGCTTCCAGTGGATGAGTCTATTTTTGGGTACCTGGACTGATAAACAGTCCTCAATCCCATATCATGATATCTGTGATGCAGGACTTCGTTGGTTTTTTCAGTCTGCGGAGTGACATGTCGGCGATTGGCTGTGGTGATGGAATCCGGGAGGAGGGGCTTAGAGATGACTACTTGGAGTTAAAGTTTTATACGGTGCTGAGAGCTTAGGACTGCTCTCTCAGTGAATTGGAGGTAGAAGTGAATTTAACCTCAGGCTGGCTGCCCATGGGGGTAAAAGTTAAAATATATACTTGTCCAGTGGGGTGTAGAGATTAAATAAATATTGAAAGAAAAATAATAAAAAATTTAAAAAAATTTACTAGGGTGCAATAATTAAAAAATTATTGCAGGGATAAAAAAGCTAAGGCGGATTTCATGTTATTTGCATGCTTCCTTCAGGGTGTTGAATTTACGGTGGCCAGCAGTGAAGTTGGCTATGTGTTTGATATAGATAAAAGTTTTTCAATTTTGGGTTGAAATGTAAAATATTAAGCGCCTTAGGATTTGGTGATTTTTTGGCGACAGGAATCGATCACCAAACAACTTAATTTAAATGCATTTATAGTAACATTTACTATTTTTGATGTGTAACATCTTTCCTCTCGGTTACTGAATTTTGTTGGAGTGATTTCGTCAAAAGGGACGGATGTGGGTAACAGGTAGTGACGTAGGCCTGAATTATTTGATTTTATAAATGAGTGCGCATGATTTTGTGCCTTTTCACTACTCTCCCATCGGGTCCAACTCTAGTAGGTAGTTTTTTTTATTAAACAAATATTAAACAAATTGAAATTATTAAACAAATTGAAGCTTCTTTAAGCATCATCCTTCGTCCAATCTTCAATGCTCGATGGTTCATGAGGAACACTGACCTCAGGACCGCAAGTAAAATGCTGTCAATTACACAGTTTATTAAAAAGGTTGCAACAAACTTTTTTCTAGATATTGATAATTCTAGTAATCTCTCGATCTTGGATATTGAAAAATATATTCCTGGTCCTAATTTCAGCAGACTTCGAAATATTCTCTCAGACCCCCTCTTCATGTAATTATTTTTCTTGTTTCAAATTTCGCTTCTTCCATCTTAAATGCTTATTTCAACTCTTTTCACAAGTCCCGTGGTCAGACGCTCTCACTCCCAATGCTTTGCATTGGGTTCGATTCCCAGATTCTCTTCTTTTTTTGAATTTTACTATTTACTCTTTAATTTTCCTCGGAAAATTATTCAGACAGATATCTTTTTTTTTATTTTAATGTTCCTTTGCTGTTTTTATTCATGATTGTAATTTTTAATAGCTTTTAAAAATGCTGTTTTCTGTTTCTCTTTTCAACCATTTTTCGTGATCCTAGCTGCATTCCGATTGGTCGGTTGGCCCACCCAAGATCGAAATTTCGGTTCTTTGTGCCGACTTTGAAGCTTGTTTTCTCAATTTTAATGCATTCTAAAATATTTTAAATTTTTATTTCCCCAAAATCTCCTGTATTTTTATTATATATTTAATGCACTTAATCTCAACAAAGGGCAAAAGTCAATCACTTACAGTCACTCAAATATCTACTGATAGGAGGTTGTAGCTCGAAAGAGCTGGGTACTCAAGTCATCCACCCAACGATATATTGTTATATATTTCAAAAGATTCGAATTCTTATTTAGGATAAAATTACGATCCTTACGCTCAATTGTCAAAGTCTCAGGACTCGTTGTTTAAGAAAACTGAGGTTAATTTATATATGTGTAAACTATATTAATAATTATATTTTCTGTTAAATGTCTGAGGAAGTTAAACATTCTTAAGAATATATGAGTAAGTAATATGGAATTATTTGAATAAATATTTTAGTACGTATCTTTTTCATACTTTGAGGTTAATTCCAGTCGTCAATAGCAAACAGAACTCACATGTTGTGACTCCTCACATGGACATTATTTATCGTCAAACAAGTGGACTGGATATGGCTAGTCAAGATACTGGGGACATATGCGTGGCAGAATGCATACATGAAAATGGACAAACAGTGATTTCGGTGGCCGTATACATTTCTCCGAATCCAGAGGTTCAAAAAAAATAAAAAATTTCCTGTATTTTGTACTTTTAGCATGCACCGAAGAGGGTTCTGCTATTATAAAAACAAACTATCACTCGCTTCCCATGATTTTGAGTGATGATTTCAACGTTAACTTCAGTTTGCCATAAGTGGAGCCACACATAGCTTTTTGACTGATGAATTAAAGTTCGAAATGAATACAAATCGAAATATTTCGACAGCTAACGATGGTACTGTTATTGACGCTGTTTTTAACGGTTTTTAAATACTTTGAAATCACAAGTATATTTGTCATATCTTACTTATCATAGGTCTATTGTACCCGCTCTTCCAAAAATTCAACAAAAAATAAATATTTTTGATAAAAAATTGCATTACTCCAAAATAAAATTTTCATTAAAGATATAATTATTCGATAGAAAATTATTTCCACTCATATTCGATTCAAAACTCAGTTCAATCACACTCAAAATCATGGGAAGCGAGTGATAGTTTGTTTTTAAAAGAGCAGAACCATCTTCGGTTTCTGGTAAAAGAACAAAATGTAGAAAATCTTTAATTTTTTTAAAACGTTTCATTCGGAGAAATGTTTATGGCCACCGAATTCCTTGTTTGTCCATTTTCAAGTGTATTATATCCACTCTTCCCAAATTTAACAAGAATAAATATTTTTTGATAAAAAATCGCCTTAGTCCTTGTATTATAAATAGATTAAATTTTCATTAAAGATATAATTATTCGATAGAGAGAATTATTTCCAATCATACTTGAATCAATTTTTTCAGTATTTAAGTTACTATTGCGTATTTACCACGATAACATGTCAGATGTTACACATCATATGCGAGTACTGTAAGGCTCGATTATTTTTTTTTATTTCTCATTAATATTTCTTTATTTTCATTGCGAAATTCAACTTTGTAATTTCTCCTAACACTTATCGCTAAAATAAGTTGCTCTGCGCCTAATTTAGGTTGTTAAAAAATTAACTTCGTCAAGCCTCCCCCCACATTCTACGCTTAAACCCAGGGTGGGTTCTTATAAGAATGTTGCTTACCTTTGAGTTTAGTTTTGACCTGAATAACCCTCTGAATAAATTAAACAATACGACTTATGAATCAAGTAAATTTTAATAAATTTATAACACTTTTTTTTAAAATAATCCACCAAAATAAATTAAACACTTTTCACATTTACCATATCATGCCGCCAATCATATAGAATGTAATTAATAATTTTACCAGGATAGTAAACTTATATTAAAAATAATTTACAAACTTTTAGATTTATAAATACGAGAAAATCAGAAACATCAACAAAGTTTAGTACTCATTTTAATACTTATGTGTTCCTCCGCGTGTAGAATGGTAGCTACGAAATATACGAGTGTTATTTTTTAAGTGTCCGTTGGCGTGTATAGCTCCTTAGTTCGCGCGTACGCCGCAACGAGTCACTGACCAGCACCCTTTGGGAACACACTCGTGCCATTTCCTGCTTTGTAGCAGTCGTGTAATCTCCGCTGTGCGTCTTTAAAATGTTTTTGGTATTGATCTGCCCGCCGTCTGAGATACGGTCGTTTATCCGTTTTTTGACGGCGAGAAACATGTCGGCTGCAGACATTCATCACCATCAGAAGTTTATGACACTGAAGCAATGAGTGATGGCCAAATTCGAAAATGGGTCAGGATGTTTGAAGATGGGCGAACAAATAAATATTCATGACGAGGAACGCGCAGGACGGCCCTCTGTAATCCCTGATGATTTGATGCAAGCAGTTGAAACAGAAATTCATGAGAACAAGAGATTCACGATAACCAATCTTTCATTGGAATTTCCAGACGTTTTTCGGTCGTAACAAAATTGTGACTGAAGACATCAACTTTAAAAATTTGTGTTCTCTTTGGGTACCCAGATTCCTAACGGCGGAACACAAAGAGAAGAGGTTTGCCAGTTTAGTGGACTTTTTTGATTCGTTGCAAGGAAGAAGGGGAGGGCGCGTTGAGTCGAATCGTCACTGGAGATGAAACATAGGCATCCCATATCACCACAGAATCAAAGCAACAATCGATGGAAGGGCGACACATATCCTCTCCCGTCTAGGTCAAAGCCAAACAAACACTGTCAAAGCGCAAGATTACGGCAACAGTGTTCTGGGATCGGCGTGGTGTTTTGCTGGTGGACTTTAGCCACAAGGAACAACGATCAACTCAGGTGCTTACTGCGCAACTCTACGGAAGCTCCGAAGAGTATTGCAAAACTAACGGCACGGGATGCTGTCAAAAGGTGTTTTGCTCCTCGACGATAACGCAAGGCCTCACACTTCTGGAATGCCTCGGGACTTAATTGAATCTTTTTGGCTTGGGGGTTTTCGACAATGCTTCATACAGCTCTGACCTTGGTCCCAGCGATTTCCACCTTTTCCGGAGCCTCAAGCACAGTCTTGGCGGGAAGATCTGTGAAAACGGCCGTGAACTCTTGGCTGTCCGACCAGGTGGCAGGCTTCCTTGAAGAGGGTTTTCAAAACTTAGTTCTAAGGTATGACAAGTACATTAATGAACTCGCCAGCTATGTAGAAAAATAGGCACAAAAGTAGGTACAATCCTAAATAAAGTCTTTTGAAACAAAATATTGATGTTATTTTGTTTAAAACAAACGGATCCCTTACTTAAAAACAGTCTCGTCGTAGTTCGAAGATTTATGGGAACTAAATTTATTGTTGAACCCCAATTTTTAAAATATGTAGCCGGTATATTAAAATAGCTTTTGTAATCCTGAATATCTTTTTAATATGTCTGAAAGTGTTAATTAACCATGTTTGGTGGATTTAGAGTACATGTAAGGTTTCATATTCGATTAATGCGTATACATTTTAAAACGCTCAATTGAGCTGAATTTTTTTTACATGGTTATTTTGGTTCACAATACAGTAATTTAATTATGATTAATAAAAATTAATTGATTGAAACTAACCATTCAAATAATTACAAATGCAGCCACGTTGGTATCATTTTTGGCGACTTGTGTCAAAACTTGAAAAGGTTTATATGTCACATTTTAAAGCGCTCATTAAAACTGAAATTTTCTACACACTATTGTTTTTAATTCTAATTAATTAAAATTAATTAACTAAAACTAATTATTTTAAGAAAAAAAGATACAACCACGTTTGTTTCATTTTTGACGACTTCGGTCAAAACTGTGAAGAAATATTATTTTCTCACATGTTAAAGCATTCAGTTGAACTAAAATTTTACATACACGATTGTTTTGGATGACCATATGATACCTTAATAAAAATTGCTTAAAATTAATTACCATTTAATGTTGTGATTCTGTCATATGTATATACATATTTATATTAATTTTAAATATTTAATAAAAAGTAGCTAAAATAAAAAAAAATTGTCGATCTATAAGTAGGAATCGACTTAGTTTTTTTTATATTACTTGTTTTTGAGTATGTTTTTTTTTCCTCCGTGTAAATTATTTTTCCAATTAAAAAATTGCTGGTGAAGTTATTAAATTCACGAATAAAATTTTGAATATTTTTAAAAGATTCATAAAACTAAGGGATAATGTTGCTTTGAACCCAGGTAAGATCAGTAGAAATCAAGCGCTATGCCGAATGAACCACGAAGCTTGCGGTAAAATAGTGAAAACACCTTTAAAATAAAAGGAAGAGATATTCAATTCTGAGCAGTTTTTGAAAACGTGTAAAAAAAAGTTTTGGGTGTTTAATTTTTTTAACCACTGATTTTAAAACTGCAAATTATGAACTTTTTATGTAGCTCATATGGTTTATTCATCTTAATCCTAAAAATTTAATGCATAACTATTGAAAAATTTTGATTAATGATTTACACAAAACAATACTGCTTCATTTTTACTCCGTTATCATTTTTTTAAACAAGTTTATTTTAAATGTATTGCAAATAACATTGTTTAAAATAATGATAACGGAGTAAAAGCGATTAAGTTTTTCACAAATATTAGAGAAATTTTAGTTTTATAAACGGATGCTTAAAGGGACTTGGTACCCTAAAAATCACAAACCTATCGTTTTTTTTTATTTTCATTGAATCTTATTCTTTGCATTATTATCTTTCGATTGATATATCACTTGTGCATGTCGGAAAGTTAGAATTTGAATAAAACTTCATTTGAAAACAAATTAGGCAATTCAACCACACCCCCTTTTTAGAAAAAAAAGCTAAAAAAAATGCATTATGATAAAAAAAAAATCTATTTTATAAATAGAAATAATAACTATAAAAAAGAATGTGTAGTATTAAAAGCAGAATATTTCCGAGGCAATACAATAATGTAATTTTTTCTTCCTTGTGAAATGTGTGCATGTAAAATTTTTAATTAAGGCATTTTATATTAATAATTTTATAATTTCAGTTCTTATTCCTGATATATTTTTCATACAAATGTAATAGTTTAATATTATAAGAAGAAAAACAGCTAAAATTTCTGTCGTGTGACAGAAAAAAATTTTTTTAAGTTTTTCTTGAGTTTTCTTGTGCAATTAGTACTCTCTAAAAGTTGATCATTTATAAAAATGTGTGGGTTGAAAACATATGAAAATGCAATTATTTTAAGGGAAAACGTATAAGTAATATCTTAAAGTGGTATTTTAAGTTTAATTAAGCTTATAATAATTATTTTTTCAGAATTATAAACTTTAAAGTGGTTTTTCTCAGTTGGTTTTTCGAAACCTTAGTGCATTCAAAATGCTACTCCTTCGACAATTATTTACCAATCACTTCAATTTTTTTCCTGCGTGTTAAAAATAAAGCATGTAATAAAATTAGTGATCCATTTTGCTATATAAACTGAATACTTTTTTTTAAAAAAATAAAATGTAAGACATGTTGGCTTTTTCGTTGATTTTTAGCCTGTATATCAACATTTTATTTTTTTTTCTCGAAAACGAATCAAGTTATTCTAAAATCGATCCCTAAAGTTGTTAAGAACATTCATAAGAATATTATTAAAAAATTTCAGGTCAAAAAATTAATTTTTACAAAAGGAGTAAGATTTTAAAATTTTCCCAATTTTCTTTAAAAAATTTAATTTTTTAAAATTGTCTGAATAATATATAAAAAATTTTCATCTGGCAACATTTTCTTGAATAGAAACATTGTATAAAATGTTAAAATATAATTTTTAAATACGTAAATAAAGAAGTTTGCTCAAAGGGTGCCAAGTCCTCTTAAAATAAATTTCTTGAATTAAGACGTATACAGAAAATGAAACAAAAATAAATTTTTCACTTGCATTTCTTTTACTCGTCAAATCTGGAGATTTTCATTATTTATAGGCATCTTCTTTTCCAGTGTAACCTTTTAGCAAATGTTAAGTTCACAGGAGAAAAGATAGTCATTTGGCGTCAAACAGGTTTTTGCCGCCAAACCCTTGGCGTAAAAGTGCGTTCTTTGGTAAAGTTTTAATTTTTTTGAGGGCTTCATTTTAAAGTTAATGCTTTCAAACTTCACATATCGATTGCAAAATACGGTAAATTTTAAGCAAAAAATTAAAAAAAAAAAAAAAAACTACATTGTGTGTGTGATTAACTCTCGCAAAGAGGGTAAAAAACAAAAAAAAAACAAAATTTTTTTTAAAACCTTAATTTTTAAGGAATTTTTTCAATCTTTATACAAATTACGGACGAAGGTGGATCTGTTGTGGAGCTCTTTTTCTCCGTCTTTGTACCTGAAAACAGAAGAGAAAAACATGCGGCTGTAGGAGCCACTTTAAAATAACCCCAAAGCAGGGGAATCGGGAAGGGAGCATCACCCTTTGGCGAAGGGAGAGAAGAGCGGTGCAGGAATGACGTCACTTAAGTCAATGATGGCCTTTTTTCAACTCGTTATCAAAATGCGAAAAGAAACCCCAGCCAACCCTCTCCCTGCACTGAACCGCAGCATAGAATCCCCCCCCCTTCGAAAAAAACAAGTCACGTGACCAAACGAGGAATGCCTTTCCCCGGGAGATGCTGGTTTGACCATTACTTCTTCACCAGTCATTACTTGTGATATATTTTCTTACGTTACCACGTGTTTTTATATATGAAACGTAGTGAACATTCTAAACGTTCAGTACTCAAATTCACAACTCATTTACACAATAAACTGAGTGCGAAATAAATGATGTGGCTACGAGTGTTTCTCAATTTCAATAAAACATTTATTAAGCTATTTACATGGATGCATAAAAAAGGTTAATTATTATCGCGCACGCTCATAGTGTCTCCTCGCTCCAAACGCATCTAGAGGAATTGGAGCGCTTTTCCTCCCCCTCTTTCCACTCCAGTAAAGAGAAACTAGGCGCTCACCGCTCTTCGGGTCAAACACCCCTTTGCTCCTTGGAGGATTTCAGGTCGATCATCACTTCGCTCTTTTGTGCTTTCACAACATTATCCCACCTTTGAGTTTTCCTGCTGAAAAAAAAAACTCAAACACAACATACAAAATACAACAGTAAGATTAACAATATTGGTTCAGAATGCTGGTGTTAAAATAAAGCAAAATTTACAGTAAACAAAGCTTTTACAGAACACATTTTAGGCATATGTCAAACGCTTAGGAGTAGTTACTTTTCTGCCTCTCCTCGCGTGAACGACAGAATCAGTCTATTTCTTTTGGTAAATCCAATCTCTGGTTCTTGCAGTTCTAGATTGTAAAGTCTTTGCACAGGTTTGACCAGTTCCCCAGTCTCAGTTTTGATTCGAGTGACTCTAACATGTTCATCTTTTCCAGGAATCAGTAGAATTACTCTAGCAAGATACCACAGAGTCCGATTCTTTAAACTATTTTCCACCACAACTACTTCTCACACCGTTAAGGGTCTTGATTTACTTTGATGCTGCGTTTGCTCTTTGAGTTGGCTTAGGTACACAATTATAAATCTTTTTCTAAGCTGTTCCCGATTGGTTTGAACATGTCTAATCGTCTTATTGATTTCTTGATAATCTAGACAATCTATGTCAGTTACATCTGACGTTTCTATTTCTTGTAAAGACATAGCTGGTGTGTTAATGGTGATAAATCATTCTCAGAAATGTAAGTTAAGGGTCTAGAATTGATCACATTCACATAATAGAGTGTTTAACTCTTCCTAATATAACAAAGCTCTACCTATCATTTTTCTCAAAATTTGTTTTAGCATTTGAACCATTCTTTCCCAAAATCCTCCCCACCACATGGCACTGGGAGGGTTAAATTTCCACTTTATTTTTTGGATATTAGCTTTAGACATTACTACATCCCAGTCAATAGAATTTAGTGCGCTATTAGACCCAACAAAATTTGTTCCACTATCTGAATAAATAATGCTCGGCCAGCCTCTTCTCGAAATAAATCTTCTTAAAGATTGTAAAAATGCTGCGGTAGAAAGAGATGTAATAAGTTCAAAATGCACTGCACGGAATACAGTACAAGTGAATAATACTACCCAGCCCTTACGTTTATCTCTTAAATGAAGTGGGCCTGCAAGATCAACTTCTACAACTTGAAATATTTTAGAGTTGCTTACCCTATCCTTCGGTAAAGAATATGGTACCACTTCCGTTTTTTGACTTGAAAATTTGCATTATTTTTATTATTTGAATAATTAATTTTCGCGCTTTTAAAATCCAAAAATTCTCTCGCAAATGATTCATTACAATAGATACACCTGCATGCATAAGCTCCTCATGTTTACGCACGATCATCAAATGAACAACTGGGTGTTCGTTAGGTAAAATGATAGGAAACTAAAAATTATCTGTGTTTTCTCGAAAACTAAGTTTTGCAAAATTCCAAATTGATCTAAAAATGGTTTTACAGAACGCAATTTCTCATCCGTTACTCCCTCAAATTTTTCCATTTGTATTAATTTAATTACAGTTTTTTCCGCATGATCAAATTCAGAAAATGTTATTTCCAAAGTATTACAAACATCGAGATTCTCTTGGCATTTTTAAAGAAACGAAATATTCAAGCAATCATGCGAAAAACTTTTAAGTAAGGTGAGAAATATTTGGCGTGTCAGTTAAACTACTCAATCTCTTAACGGTATTAACCAAAACAGATTTCCTTAACTCTAAATTTACCGCCTCTTCATCGGGGACTTGATTTGATCTGAGGCATTGAACCGGGTTTTCGGACAGCCAGGAGGGCCCCTCCCACCATCTTAAATATATAAGCCGTTGAGCGTTAGAACCTCGACATAGAATGTCCACGAAATTCTTTTCTGAAGTCACATGTTCCCAGCTACTAACATCGGAAAGGTTTCGGATTTCTTTCACCCTGTTAAAAACAAATACGCCCCAATCTCTAGTACGTTGTATCCATACTAACGTTGTCATAACCACACGCAGGAGTAAAGCAATTGCGTGTTTTAAGGTTTTTAATTAATATCTTTTTAATTAACTGCAATATTGGAATATAAATAGCATAAACGAGAGAGAATTCCTCGGAGCATTTCCTATCATTTGGTACCTTTAGCGAGGTTCTGCGTTGTGCGGTTCGTGAGAATATAGATGTACATACAAAGAAACAAATATAGATAGATACATTTGTTTACCTACGAATTTTAATAGTGTAGATGTGAAAAATGATTAGCTATTAATTTCTGAAAAATCTATTTTCCGTTTTCTAAATATCATTATCTCATTTGAAAGGAGTTGAAAGCGAAAGGCCTGATCAATAAACAATGTTTGCAATGTGTGGGGCATTCGAAATAGAAATTTTAAATTCAGTCGAAAAAGTAAATAATACAAGGTTTTATTGAAATACCTTGAAAAAAGATTTTTTGCTATTCCTTTCTTTAAACCTATTCCGAATCGAAAAGAAAAAGAAACACAATGGCTTGTATTCTTGATATAAATTATCGGATCATTCATTCATTAACAACCGAACCAAGTCAAACGTTTGTTGTGTCACTAACCTGTGAGAAACACAAAACATGTCTAAATACCAGAAATTAATTGTATAGCATTGTATGACTCTTCCAACACTGAAAAAAAAAACGAAAATTTTCTCATTACTTAAATTAACGTTGAAGAAAAATTAAATGAAATACCGATTTTTTTCAGTTAAAAATAAGGTGCTTTTAAGGGACCATTATCTTACAAGCGTTTTGTCTTTGATTCATCGGTATAATATACCTTCACCATATTTTTACAGATATACCATTTAATATGTCAATAATCAGATGTCGGTGTGTAAATGGTAAACATATCATTAAATTTCGGAATTATAAACGGTAAGACCCATTTCACACATCTTGTTTTCTTCAAAAGAAGACGAAAAAAATTGTAAATTTTCTTTTCAAAACCAAAGGAGAGAGGGGTTTAGCTAATTTTTTTTTCACTTTAAAACAGCGATTCTCAAACTGTGGGGTACGCCACTTTAGGGGAGCGTGATAACCTTACATGGAGAGCGTGAGCATATCAAAAAGTTGAAAATAAAAGATTTTAAAAAAATGTTACTTTAAAGTAATTTTTAAATATCCACATAACAACTAAAGTAACATATACAAAATTTAATAATTGGCTTGATAATTTTTACGGTGTATAATTTAGGTCGTAATATAGCTTTGGTGTCAAAGTACATTATTGTTACGTTCAATCCCTTGTTATTATATAAGGGGGTGGGCACAGCGAAAACTATGATTGAAAATTGGGTCGCAAGTACTGAATGCTTGAGAAGTACAGCTTTAAAACAAATATCTTTGTGATATACTGCCACAAATTGCACTTTTATGTACCACATACTAATATTCTTTTTCTTTCTTTCATTTCTAGTTCTGTTTTGAAACTCACAAGACATTTGAAAAAACAGGCAAGTTTACAGATTTTGCAACAAAAATTTTTTCGTTTCGTTTTATCGTCATCAACGTTTTATTGCCATTCTTTCCAATACTGGGCACTTTCAGAATAATAAATCTGTTTTAGAATCAACTAATCTACTATCCCATACTAATTTCCAATTAGTATAGGATAACTTTTAGAAAGGAATTTTTTTCTGCATTTACTTAAAGTTGAAATTATTATAAAGCAAAACAACATAATGTTGACTCTTAGAAAAATTATGCTTGTGAATTTAGCAACTCGATTTTTCAATAATTCTGATACCAGAAGAATAATTACAAATTTCATATATGAAGTATGGAAAGACGCTATAAGGGAAGAAATGGCATCTTTAGATATTCCGGTAGTCCTCCAAGACGATGTTATCTCATTGATAAAACCCATCAATTTAGAAGTTTTCTACTGGATGGAAGATCACGATGAAATTATCTCAGAGAACCAGGAATGCTCTCTTGAGTTTTGCTTTAATGCAGATGGAACAGTAGATAGAATCAAAACTGCCAATTTATTAATTCATTCGAAACGGTTGAGTGTCACAACGCGTTTCATGCTAGCTTGTCAATATTGGTCTAGCTGGGATGTCCTTACTTTTTTTAAAAAATTACGGAAGAGAGAAAAGTTTCAAATTAAGAAAAAGTATTCAAAAGTAAACAAGAAATTAAACCAGCATGAAGAAAATGTTTTAAAATGGATTGAACTCTACGATGAAGACTGTATCTCTGAATCTCAGCCATGGGGGTGGTGCTATGAGTATTTTAATTGGACTGACGTGTCACTACAGAGCCGCCTTTTGGATGATCTACCGGAGGAATATTGTAAAATTCTTTTAGATGAAAAATTTGAAGAAACGGATAAGGAACACATTGGCCGCTTTTGTCTTTCGAGGATGAATGCAGATCATCGAGAACAGTTACTAATACGTTTTCCTTTGAAGGTTTTAAGGATATACTTATTTTGGCCTCCTACCATTACTTCCTGGATGCCGTCAGTAAGGTTTGGAATCTTCTCACCGAAAACACTTTACATGTTTATTGCAATATCATTATCTGTCAGAAAATTGTAAATTTATGGAAGACATTTGATTACATTTGGCACCTTTCTGGCCAGTTCTGGGCATAGAAGCCCAGATCGCTTAAAACAATGTGTCAAAGAAACAAATATAGATGAAATACATTTGTTTACCTACGAATTTTTAATAGTATGATGTGAAAAAAATGTGGTGCTCAGCATCTAATTTTACTATGGAAAATTATTATTAAATTTTCTAAATATCATTATCTCATTTTGAAAGGAAGTTCAGAAAGCGAAAGCACGATCAATAAGCAATGTTTGCAATGTGTGGGGCATTCGAAATGAAATTTTAAATTCAGTCGAAAAAAGTAAAACTATCTAAGACTGTTAAAAATACATGAAAGATTTTTGCTATTCCTTTCTTTAAACCTATTCGAATCGAAAAGAAAAAGAAACACAATGGCTTGTATTCTTGATATATATCTGGATCATTCATTCATTAACAACCGAACCAAGTCAAACGTTTGTTGTGTCACTAACCTGTGAGAAACACAAAAACATGTCTAAATACAGAAATTAATTGTATAGCATTGTATGACTCTTCCAACACTGAAAACGAAAATTTTCTCATTACTTAGATTAACGTTGAAGAAAATTAAATGAAATACCGATTTTCAGTTAAAATAAAGGTGCGTTTTAAGGGACCATTATCTTACAAGCGTTTTGTCTTTGATTCATCGGTATAATATGCCTTCACCATATTTTTACAGATATACCATTTAATATGTCAATAATCAGATGTCGGTAAAAATGGTAAAAACATTATCATTAAATTTTTGAATTATAAACGGTAAGACCCATTTCACACATCTTGTTTTCTTAAAAGAAGACGAAAAAATTGTAAATTTTCTTTCAAAACCAAAGGAGAGGGGGTTTAGCTAATTTTTTTTCACTTTAAAAACAGCGATTCTCAAAAAACTTTGGGGTACACGCCACTTTAGGGGAGCGTGATAACCTTATGGAGAACGTGAACATATCAAAAAGTTGAAAATAAAAGATTTTAAAAAAAATGTTACTTTAAAGTAATTTTTAAATATCCACATAAACAACTAAAGTAACATATACAAAATTTAATAATTGGCTTGATAATTTACGGTATAGCATTTAAAGATCGTAATATAGCTTTGGTGTCAAAGTACATTATTGTTACGTTCAATCCCTTGTTATTATATAAGGGTGGGGCACAGCGAAAACTATGATTGAAAATTGGGTCGCAAGTACTGAATGCTTGAGAAGTACAGCTTTAAAACAAATATCTTTGTGATATACTGCCACAAATTGCACTTTTATGTACCACATACTAATATTCTTTTTTTCTTTCTTTCATTTCTAGTTCTGTTTTGAAACTCACAAGACATTTGAAAAAACAGGCAAGTTTACAGATTTTGCAACAAAATTTTTTCGTTTCGTTTTATCGTCATCAACGTTTTATTGCCATTTCTTTCCAATGCTGGGCACTTTCAGAATAATAAATCCTGTTTGGAGATCAACTAATCCACTACATCCCTTACTAATTTCAGGAAAGTTAGTATGGATAATAGAAAAGGAATTTTTTTTTTCGGCATTTACTTAAAGTTGGGAAATTATTATAAAGCAAAGAACAACGCTAATGTGACTCTTAGAAAAATTATGCTTACGTAGTTAGCAACTCGATTTTCAAGCAATTCCTGATGCACCGGAAGAATAATTACAAATTTCATATATGAAGTATCAGGAAAGACGCTATAAGGGGAAGAAATGGCATCTTTAGGTATTCCGGTAGTCCTCAAGACGATGTTATCCTTGATAAAAACCCATCAATTTAGAAGTTACCAACTGGATGGAAGATCACGATGAAATTATCTCAGAGAGCCCAGGAATGCTCTCTTGAGTTTGCTTTAATGCAGATGGAACAGTGGATAGAATCAAAAACTGCCAATTTATTAATTCATTCAAGAAACGGTTGATGTCACAACGCGTTTCATGCTAGCTGTCAATATTGGTCTAGCTGGGATGTCCTTACTTTTAAATTACGGAGAGGAAATTTCAAATTAAGAAAAAGTATTCAAAAGTAAACAAGAAATTAAACCAGCATGAAGAAAATATTTAAATGGTTTGAACTCTACGATGAAGACTGTATCTGGAATCTGCCGTGGGGGGTGAACCGCTGTGAGTATTTTAATTGGACTGACATTAATACACTACAGAGCCGCCTTTTGGATGATCTACCGGAGGGTATCGGTAGCCAGAAATTCTTTTAGATGAAACATTTGAAGAAATGCCAAGAACACATTGGCCGCTGTCTTTCGAGGATGAGTGCGAAGATCATCGAGGAACAGTTTACTAATACATTTTCCTTTGAAGGTTTTAAGGATATATATACTTATTTTGGCCTCCCTACCATTACTTCCTGGATATGGCGTCGAGTAAGGTTTGGAATCTTCTCACCGAAAAACACTTTACATGTTTTGGCATCAGGGCTATCTGTCAGAAAATTGTAAAATTTATGGAAGCATCTTTTGATTACGTGTATTCTCTACGACAGTTCTGGCATAGAAGCCCAGATCGCTTAAAACAATGTCAAAGAAACAAACATTTTCGAGATATTGATGGAAATAGTTAACATGTGGATTCCATCCGAAAAATATACCCAGATATTTTTTACATAAACAATGTTTTACAGACAATGTAGCTTTTCCATGTATGGAAATGACATATGATTTAATAGCGATTCAATAAATTTTTTTTTAGTTTCAAAGGTACTTAGCTTATTTTAACAATTTAGTACTTATTTTAAATATTTTATGTTTTTGTCAAAAGATTTGGAGCAAACATTTTTTGTTATACTTGGAATGCATAAAAACATTATATATCTGAATGTACACTACCTTCTAAGAGTTGAACTTTAACTTATTTTTGTGTCTAATTTGAATAGGAATGAATATATAAGCATAAAAATTTGAAGTACTGTTCTTAAACACTTTATTGAAAGTGATACGTGGAAATTTGCACATGTTTAACACAACATATAAGAAAAAAGTGTATTCTTAGAGCAAAGAGTTCCCCTTCATTGGGAAAAAGAACATAACAGCTTTATGTGTTTTATTTGCTTTATTCAGTAGTAAACTCTTACCCTTCATATCTGTTAATTATTTCCTTATAATTCTAGTGAAAAAGTAAATGACTGTTTTTTCCGTAATGTTATTGACCAGCCCCCCGACAGACTTTCACAAACTGCCCCAGTTTTTCTTTCTTTTATTCTTTTATTTTATTTTAAAAACTATTTTTTATTTTATTTTTTGTGAGGGCATTCTGCCATACTTTAAAAAAACATCCGAATCGGAATATTTTACTTTATTGTTTCTAAAATTGTATAATTGTTCAGAATTCTAGAATTATTGATGTGAGTGGCTTTTTCAAATGAAAATTTCTGCATAATTACTTCAGTAATATACATCGTAATTCTGAACCATGATCAGATAACTATAAAGAAATCTAAGCTGATAAATCTCATTTTTTCAAAGCAGCCAATCACCCAAAGAGTACCTGTATTACTTTCTTTGATACATTGTGTCATCTAGGTATGCAAGTACAGGTAACCCTCTTCGGAAAATATCCATCCGTCTCTGAAAGGTTGCGGGTGCATTCTAAGTCCAAAGGGCATCCTTGAACCGGTAGGTTCCAAATGGACAAACAAAACCGGTTTTGTCCCTATCAGCAGGATTAACATTCACTTGGTGGTAACCAGACTTCAATGGTGGGAGATGTATGCAGTATGTTTTGCCTCCTGCAGTAAATCATCTATTCGTGGAAGTGGGGTAAGTATCAGAAACCGTGACTTCATTCAACTTCCGGTAGTCGATACACAGGCGAAACTGGTTGTTTAGCTTTGGAATCAGTACAATAGGGGCTCCATAAGGAGATTCACATTCTTCAATTATATCTTTTCGTGGAGGTTCTCAATTTCCTTTCTCAATATATCCTTCTTTACAGGAGACATTCTGTATGGGAGTGCAGAGATAGGAGGACTATTTCCCGTGTTAATGTGGTGCTCCAAGATATTTGTTGCTTCTCCCCTGGTTCGAAGACATTTTAGCTGATTCCAACAGAGGTTAAGTTTTCCCTTCTGGGAAGAGGTCACAAACTTTCACCCTTCCCTTCTCTTAATTGGCAGGTGTGTTGCTGACATCTTCTCTCAACTATGGATTTTGGGGGTGTCCAATTCTTCACAAATGGAGGGTTGTAGGTATGATTGTCCAAAAAGCGCCAACAAGTATTCTTTACGCTCTAGGAACCAAAATCAGCAGAACTACGGAAATCTCTGTTCCTAGAAGTGTTCTATTTCCCTTTTCTTGGGAGAATTATGAATTTAGTCCAGACAGATCTCCCCTCAATTTCTACTATTACTTGGGATTTGTGAGTGGCCTCACCTGTGGTCTGTTGACCATCTGCTACTTCATTGCTAATGTGGTTTCCCTGGAAAAGGAGTCCCTTATCTTTAAATATCTGGAACACCTTTCCCCAGCAATTGGAAATGTGAAGATCCCTGTGTCTAACATACACGTCCCCTTTATTCCACAGATTATGTCGGTAGAGTCATGAGGGCTTCTGGTCTGAGCTGTGTACATTAATTTTACTACATCTGCTATTTGTGAGGCGTTGAGGTAGCAGGTGGGGCACTAGATTTTATCATTCTCCTTGTTTCCCACAGCCAGCCTCTGAGAGGATCTCTCATTTGGTACCTGATGGGAATATTCTCTTTTGGGAGGGCGTTTAGGTTTCCTGAATGATACCCGTCTTCCATCATTTACGATTTCACCCCTTCACGTATCTCCTAGGTCAACTGGGTAGGGAACATCGTATGTTGTCAAAAGCTTCCCAGCTTATCTGTTTTATTTCTGGGAGAAAGTTCTTCCCAGGCATGTCAAACAATAATTTTTACACTCTGAAGCATTTCTTTTTCATTTGATCGACAATCATCAAATTTCTTCAATCCGTCAAATGAATCAATTTTAAGCTCATTGAGCCAACCTTCAAAATATGCGGATTTCAAAATAATAATCCTTCCACGTCTTTTTTCAGGCTTTTTCTTGCATGAAAACAGCTCCCGAATTTCTACAGTTAATTTGAACTGTTGCAGAAGCATTCCTCGAATGTGGGAGTAATCCCCGCATTTATCCCTCACGTTCAATTTCATCACTAGGTAGCACCAATGAGATAGGGTACCCACAGATCTTCACCAAGATCAAATAGCTTCATTTCCGCCGTTCGAATAATGAGAAATGTAGGTCCTTATCAACTTATTGAATGTTGGTCAATTTTTTTTTTTTAATTCAATTTTTGTTGGGGTAGGGTTTATGGACCCTCTAAGAGTCTCATTTTGCAGTCGTTTTCTGCAACCTCACACGCAGCTGTTGTTTTTGTTTGTTTTCCCTTCGCCTATCCTATTTGATACGATTCCCTCAAAAGATACATTTCACAAATTCAGGGTCTTCCTTATAAAGCATCATTTGTTAAAATTTTTGTCCTTAATTCAATTATTTTTAGCTCTTTCCCATTGACTCAATATCTTCACCCCTAACCTCAATAGCAAGCTTAATAATATCAGCTTTTTTTCCCTTTTCCCAGAAATGACATGACTCGTAGAAATTTAAGAGTTGCAAATAAATAAAATAAATAACTAAGGTCCAGGCCCTGTGTATTTGTCCACCAAAGCTCTTACAGATATGGGAATACACTTTAAAATATGGCTAGCTTTAAAATCTTATAAATTATTATGCACTTCAAAAAATACAATAAAAATAGGTAAATAAATTCAAAATACCAACAAGGAACATTAATTCAAATAATAAAATAATATAAAGAAAATTTAGGAATCATATCAGTTGTAATGATACAAAAATTCAATGCAATGAAAATACTAAACAAAACTAAAGTAATCAGGCATGTAATGCTACCTAAATTCAATAGAAAATCAGTAAAATATCAAGCAAAATAGTAATTATTAATGTGCAATTCACAAAAAATTAATCAGGAAACGTTATATCAAAGAAACAAATTAATATACAGCAAAATTAAGAATTATCATTGAATAAGAGAATACCAAAAAATCAATGGAATAAAATAATAAAATTACCCCTAGCACTAACACACTGTAGCAGGATTGCTATCACTTGTATATGAAAAATGCACAAAACACTATTGCAAAAACTTTTAACAGGAAATAGATCTTTTTTTCTTTACTTCAGACAATTGAAGTCAGGATGATTCACTTCTCTCTCAATTTCCAGAGATTTTCTCTTGCTTTAGAAGGATTGCGCGCAATACCAGTAATTTTTTCTTTCCGGGATAGTAAGGTTTACAGAGCCGGGTAAATTTTCATTTTTCTGCAGCGTTTCGTCACAGCGTATACGGGATCGTATTTCTTTGCCACGGGTGTGGGCAAGTTTTAACACGGAAATAAAATGTCAGCAAATCTTGCCACATACAACTCAAGACTTTATTCTAACAAACTGAATATTCCATCTCCTTATCTATTGCCATCGAAAAGTTCCAGAACTTTCCATAATTATAATTACAGTTAATTTTAATAAATAAAGCACGCGCGAGCATTAATATAAAGCATTAATATAAAGCACGATAGAGATAAAAAAGAATGTCATTGTTACATTATAATTGGGCAATAGGATAATTATTGCTATGTTACTTTTATATTCTCTAATTTTTAAATTGAACATATTGCAAAATGTGGTGACTGCTTATAAGACAAAATATAGATATCTGCTAAATATAGAAAAAGAATTTAGAGGGTCAATTTCTAATCATAAGCATTCCTTATAAAAACTTTGCTTTGCAAGACAAGCTCATGGAAGTCGTTAATACTTATTAAACTTGTTCTTAATTTAGTATTAACTAATTAGTTATAAAATACTATGGCAGCACTGATACATTAAAGTATACCGGCTGAAGTTCTCGCTCTTTCAGGAGTTCATTTATAAGAAAATAAAACATTCTTGATATAATCGCTGTATTGTAAGGAGAGTAAAGCCAAGTGCGCGACAATGTTTAAAAAAGTGTTTTTTTTTAAATGAATGCTCAAATTACAATTAGTTTAAAGCGAACTTTAATTTTAAGCCTTACAGAATTAGCATTTATAATTGATGTTAAATAATGAACAATAATATAAAATTCAGATGAAAAATAATTGTATTATTTTTAATATTTAAAGACTTCATCATGTTTTAACCTGGAGCAGGCGCGCACTCGATACTAATGGTTAGCGGGGTTGTTGTGTGAGTCACTAATCCTTTTTTATAATTATTTTTATGAGTACACAATAAAAATCGTAATTCCAGTGAATAATTTAATTATGAGAAAATATACTTACCTACTTTCAAGGACTTTTCAATTTTTATTCGTAACAAATAAAAATTTTTGTCAGGATTAACGATATCGTGTTCTGTGTATCCCGCGCGACCACTTCCGCGGGTAAAAAGTGTATTCATTATGATAATATGTATGTTACTGCTAAAAATAATTGTTATGCTTTATATGATTGAAAATACTCATCTTGGTCTAAGTCTTCGCAAAGTAATCTATCAAAGTGTGTGTGCTGTCCGTGGTTTTCCAAATATCATAAAACTGTTTTGCATGGAAAAAAGCGCAACAGAGAAA
>BMAU01004272.1:0-10410 GCA_019973935.1 Trichonephila clavipes
TGTGTAATGTTTCTACATCAAGCTTTTGAAAAAAAAACAGTTTAAGTTTAACACTTGTTTTTGAGCCCTGGAGACCCTCCTATGGGGGTTAGGGCTTTGAGATGGGTATCGTTTGAACGGGCTCATCCTTCCAAACAAATGGATAGGGACACGTCTACCTTCCGGGCATTAGATGCTGAGCAAGTTCCATTAAAGGTGCCAGTACGTTATGGAGCCTAGGACCCAAACCAGGCCTCCAAATGGGACATGAGTTTCATGATCCGATAGTACTCGATCCATACTTTTGAATAACGTTGACATTTTGAGCACGTGTCTTTTAGATAAGGAGAAAATATAAAACAGGCCTCACGGACATTTTGAGTCTAGTGCCTCAACTAGGGGGTCTAGGTCCAAACCAAGATTATCTTTGTAAACTGCAAGCGATTTTGAAGGGTCGCATGTCAATAAAGGCCCCATAGGAGCCGAGATATGGTCACTTCCGGTTCACCAGGGGGGTCCCCATTACCCCTCAGGGAAAAGTTTGGACCCGATCGCACCGTAATTTAACGAGATACAAGGTTCGAGCTCGATTTCATACCATGAAAAAAATCCAAGTCCGTTAACATTAGGTCTATGGTAACATTAAGTCAATGGAGAAGCACGTCATCATTTGATTGACGTCAGCATCTAATTGAGGTCAATGCAGCTGATTGGTTAAGGCTACAGTGGACAGTTAAAATGTGGAAAATTGACTAAAACATCGAAAAAATTTTTTTGGCTTATTTTAATATTATATTAGCTTCTCTATCAAACGCAAAAAAAATTTTTGGTTTCATGCATTTTTTACTGAGTTATGGGGTAGTTCCGATTCAGTCATTCATGACCACGCCCCTTTGTTTACATTCTGATGTCATGCTGACAAAGGTGTCATGTACTTTGACAGTACGAATTTTATTTAATGTAGACATAGCCTCTCTAATTTTTATTTTTAAATGTTAATTTATCAAGGTCTGGATGGCAACAATTTGTTTTAACTGTATCTGAGACCTAAATCGGCATTATTTGTTTACAATTCGTTCGAACTTGCAATTGCATTTTTCGTTCAATTTTATTCAAACTTTATATTGATTTTACCAAAACAAAAGTTCTTTTCAGAACTAAAGTTCATTTTAAATTGCTTTTGTTATTTAAAATTTTATAATGGATCTTATATCATCGAGATATAGAAAACCTAAAGGTCGTCCTACGAAAAGGAGAAAAATGTTGGCTGAAAATAGCAAGAAGCGATGGCAGAAATCTTCTAAAGCTGTTGATGAAAAAAAACAGTAATAGTATGGTATTGCAGAGAGATACATTGTCTGAACCGAGTACATCTTCCCAACTTGAGGCAAGCTATATTTTCACCCACCAGGCTGTGTTTTCTGAATTATTGCAGAAAGTTCCTTGTAAATATTGTACAAACTGTACCCTTGTTATAAAACAACACCATTCCATGGGGTATTCTACAAAGATGGAACTTTTATGCGAATCATGTCATGAAAGCTATGGAAGTGTTTTTCAAGTTTCCAAGAAGAGGCCAAAAATTCACATGATATAAACAGCAAACTGGTGAGTGCCTTCCTATCCATAGGCAGAGGGCATGCTGCTTTGGAAACGTTTTCATCTGTGCTCAACATGCCAACAATGGACCGAAAAACATTTGCCAAATGCATGCACAACTTATCCGTGAAAAACAAAGAGGTGAAGAAAAAAATGCTCGAAATGTCACGTCAAGCTGCTAGAGAAGCTCACGTAAAAGTTGATGCTTCTCTAAAAAATCAGGAAATAATTGATGTGAGTGTATCATATGACGGTACTTGGCAAAAAAGCGAGGACATACATCTAACCTAGGATTAGAATAATCATCGATATCCTTAGTGGACTTGTCCTTGACTTTGAAGTATTGTCGAAATACTGTCATAATTGTGTAGTTGCTGGTCGAGATATGGGAGTCGATAGTGCGGAGTTCCACATATGGCCAAAAGGACATGCGGATGAGTGTGACAAAAATTTCGATGGAACTTCTGGAGCCATGGAGATGCACGCTGCACTAATTATGTGGAGGCGATCAATTAGTGATTGCCAAATGAGATTCGTTTCCATGCTGAGTGATGGTGACTCAAAAACTTTTCAATTTTTGTCGGACAATAAAATATATGGTTCTGATATAAAAATTGAAAAGGAAGAGTGCCTGAATCATATTGCAAAGAGGCTAGGCACATCGTTACGTAACAAAATGAAAGAATGGAAGGTGAAAAAAGTGACTCTTGGTGGGCGTAAGCAGGGAAGCCTTACAGATAAAAACATCACAAAATTGCAAAATTACTATAGAAAGGCAATAAAAGATAATGTCCCTGATACCGATAAAATGAAAACTGCTATATATGACAGCCTGATGCATTGCTCGTCAACTGACAAAAAGCCTATGCATGGTAAGTGTCCTGAAGGGGAATCATCATGGTGTTTCTATAAAAGAGCTATAGCCAAAGGTGAGACCCCAGGGTCACACAGTTCCATGAAAACTTACTTGTCGCCACAAGTAGTGGAGAAAATTATGCCTGTTTATCAACGTTTAGCTTCAGACACCATTCTTGAAAGATGCGTAGCAGGCAAGACGCAAAATTCGAATGAAAGTTTGCATAGCTGCATTTGGCGAAAATGCCCAAAAGAGGTATTCGTCTCCAAAAGGAGGCTGGAAATAGCAGTAAAGGATGCCATTGAAAAGCACAATTTGGGCTATGTAAAATCTCTTGAAGCGAAAGAGGACTCATGTCTAAATGACAGTTTTTCTTTGACTATTGTGCAGAAAGACAAGATAAACGACGCATTTCTCAGAATATTTCTACAAAACAAAAAAGGAAAAGAAATGCCACGAATACAAATGCAGCCTATAGTGCCGGTGCTTTTTTTAAATTTTTTTATCAGACTTAGCAAACAGTTTTCTTGTTATGTGTAATTAGATTTGCTATTTTTTGAATTTTTGTAATTTAATTGTATTGAAATACTTTACTATTGCTCATTGTGATTAATGAAATATATAATATATTATCTGGTTGATGAAATAATAATGAAATACATTCTGTTAATTTACTTTAGATTTTATTGGAATGTTCTTGCTTACTTCAATTTTTATCATTATATATATTACATGTCAATGTGACTGTTACAATAAATATTGCAGAATCTTATACATATATTCTATGTTTATCTTATCTTTATGATATTAGTGTTTTTCAAATTTATATGAATGTCTTTAATTGTTTTTAAAAAAACTAAGTTTTTTTCCTTTAGAATAATAATAGCTATTGTTCTAAAAATGAAACCTTCCTCGAAAGCATTGAATTTTTGTAATTTAATCTCTTTGAAATACTTTATTTTTACTCATCATGATTAATGAAATATATAATATACTATCTGGTTGAGATAAAACAATGAAATACTTTCTGCTAATTTACTTCAGATATTATAAGAAAGTTCTAGCTTACTTCAATTTTTATCACTGTATATACCACGTGTCAATGTGACTGTTACAATAAATATTGCAGAACCTTATGTATATATATTCTGCATCTACCTTATATTTGTATGATATTCGTGTTTCTCAAATTCATATTTATATCTTTAATTTTTTTTAAAAAAAATAAGTTAATTTCCTTTAAAATAAAAAAAAACTGTTTTTCTCAGAATCAAAAATTTGCCTCGAAACCAAAACTCAAAATGTTCCATGCGTTGCAATTTTTGTCGAATTATAACAAAACTTTCCAAAAGTATTCATGTAATGTATACTTATAAATTCTTGGATGCATTGTAGTAATAGTGATAGGGTGAAAGAAGAAATTAAAGTTTTTTATGTAGGAAATCATTAAAATTCTTTAAATTTTTTTATAAAAATTTGCGTTTACCCATATTTTGTAAATTATCATATAAAACATTACATTGTATGCATACATTTGTAAAGAATTGCTTAAAGAAGTTAAATCAGGTGAAAACATGAAATTTAAAAAAAAATCAAAACGCATGGAACGTTTTGAAATTTTCGTTAAAATTTTTTTTTTTTTTAATTTTAAATTTCTTAAAAACTAATCATTTTTTTTCTCACCAAATTTTTTATATGGTTTTAGTTCTAAGTTACATACAGCCAGTAAAAATTTGGGGCATGTTTGTAAAAAATTAAAAAATTTTTTTTTACTGTCCACTGTAGCCTTAATCGAATTGAGGTCAATGCATCTGATTGGTTAATCGAATTGAGGTCAATGCATCTGATTGGTTAATCGAATTGAGGTCAGTGCATCTGATTGGTTCATCAATTTTTTGTAGGATGTGGCTTCCTGTCTGAATGCTTTATAACCGAGACGCAAGCTCGAAATTTCGCAGTCTGGCTTCGACTGCCGCAGAGGAAGCATCCTGCCTTGAAGACTAAAGGCCTGCCTTGAAGACTGAAGACTCGAAACTGGATGACTGGGTCATTAAGTGACCTTTAAATACCCTTGAGTGCATTTGAAGCCGCTTCCATTTAAAGCAAGCTCAGAGTCATGGATACCCTCTTATGGGGGTAGCTCGTTGAGATGGGTATCGTTGTAATCTACAAACGATTCTGAATCGCTTGTATCTGGAAATGAAACGTGTACGGAACCCCCCGTCCGAGTGTAGAAGGATCTTTAGAAATTTGATGGACTTGCCACCCTTGTGTGACTTGGATAATATAGAGGTGGCTTCAAATAATGCACAGGTGGTGGCTTCAGATATCATACAGGTGGTCGATTCTTCGGAGACCTCAGATAATATGCAGATGTCTTTTGAAAATGAGGCTTCAGATAATATGACCTCAGATGAGGTGAATGATTCTTCAAATAATTTGCATGCAAATAATGAGATTTGAGATAATTTGGCCTCAGATAGCATGGATGATTCTTTAAATAATTTACATGCAGATAAAATGACCTCAAATAACACAGAGCTGGATTCAGACATTTTACATGCACATGCCTCAGATAACATGCAGTTGGATAACATGCAGAGTTCCTCAGATAATGTGACTTCAGATAACATGGCTTCAGATAGCCTACATGTGACCTCAGATAACATGGCTTCAGATACCATGACCTCAGATAACATGGCTTCAGATACCATAAATGTGACCTCAGATAACATGGCACAGATCGAAGATGGAAAAAATTTGTATAAAGGAAAACTAATATCGGTTGGGAGAAGCATGCAAACACCCTCAAAGATTAGGGTGGTGCCCCCAATTCGCATCGACATGACTAAAAAGAAGCTTATTTGGGTAAAGAGGAAACTGCAAATGATCAAGAACAAATGAAAATGGTGCTTTTCCCAGGGATGTTAATTTGTATATTTTCTATTGCATGGACTGTAAAAGAAACCTTTTTTCATGTTTTACAGTTGTCTCCATAAGTATATGTTAAGATGCAATTTTCACTGGTACTCTTGAAAAAATGTACAGCAGATTAAATCATTTGTAAAAAAAAATTTTTTTTTAGTATGGCCTTATAAGCCTTCATTACTTTTTAATTTTGTGCAAGCTACAGAAATTTTCTCTGGAGTTTGTTTCGGCTCATGCAGTTTTCCTCAACAATATACATTTCTTTGGCTCTTTTCTTTTCTCTGGAAACCTGCAACATGTCTCCATTGGATTATAAAAAGCTTATGCGTTATGAAGAGAATCGTCTACTGTCCTTTCTAGATAGTTTTTGGAGCAATTGCGAAGAATTGTCTAAGAGAGGTTTTTTCCATACACAAACACCCAAGAGAATTGAATGTGCTTATTATGGTGAACGTTTTTACTACTTTAAATACCATCGGCAAGATTCCTTTTATCCGCCAGCCTGCTGTGGGAAATGGAAACTACATCTCTTGGATCCTTCCAACGAGCTCACATCTCCTCGACCCTAACGGTTGGACAACTTAATCTTCGAAAATGTTATATAGTCGCCTTTTTCCGCAACTGAAATCCGCAGAAGCTCGGTATTCCATGTTTGGTGGTTGGCCTCGACTGCACGTCAAAGTGCGCGAATTGGTCGAGGCTGGATTGTTTTATTTAGGGGAAGAAAAAGATTACGTGCAATGTTATTGGTGTGCTGAAACGTTTGGCAATTGGAATAATGGGTTAGAACCCGTGTTAAAACACAAGCTGCGCTACAAACAATGTGGATGTTTAGCAGATGCTTTGCATAAGAGAGAAATACGTTTCAGACTGAAATATTTTGGATCATCTGTTTTGAAACCATCTTGTGAATGTGTAAAGTGTAAAATTTGCTTGGAACGAGCAGCGTGTTGGGCGAATCTTCCTTCTGGACATTTGGTATCGTGCGACCAGTGTGTGGTTCCAGAAAGATGTGCTCTGTGTCGTGGATCCGTAGAATCAAGAGTCAAAATTTATATATGATGCAAAGGAGTGTTGGGAGGGCTCATATGAATTTTTTTTTATCAAGGAGACGGACCCAGGAAAGATTTTGTTGATTGCCTTGAAAAGACAAGTAACCAAATATTTGTTTTTCAGGAAAGATTTTGCTGATTGCCTACAAAAGACAAGTAACCAAATATTTGTTTATCCAAGAAAGATTTTGTTGTTAGCCAGACAAGGTATAAAGCAAATATTTGAGTACCAAGATCTTGTTGGGGAAGCAAGTAAATCAATTTAAATTTATCCAGTTGAATGTAGTGTGTGTAAAAAGTAGATTGTATTAAGAAATAGAGAAAATTGTGCTGTGAAGAGTTTGCTGTGACATGTCACACAAATAAATAAATTGACATAATTGTAAATTAAGAGTAATAAACAAAATATTTTTTGTGTGTAATGTTTTTGTGTTTGTGAAAATATTTGTAAATGAAAAGTAATACGACAAGTAAAATCTATATATATATATTATATATATTACTGAGCTCTTAATAAGCAGCAGCCCAAGGCATTCAAAGCAACTGGACAATCAAACAGAATATTGCATACGCACTGCATATTGCACTGAGCCTTTGTGGCAACTCTGATTGACAAACATACACGTTATTTCCCAACACATCTTTTATAAACAAGTACGGTTCATTATCAATCGCATATTCACAGCCAACAAATTCCAAGGAATCAATTAAAACCCTTTGCGATTTTGGGCCAAGTAATGTTCTCTATTTGGTTTTCGCAATGACAAAGACTCTCCATCCCACTGCAAATAATATTCATTTCCTTTCGCGTCTCGTGGATATCTTTCCGTGCCATTGGATGTTTTAGCAAGTCGAAGTTTTCCTTGTTGAAGAGGATACATTTCGTTTCCTTGAAAATCTCTGGCATAATATTCTTCATTGTGTTTGTTTCTTGCCAAAGGTTTTTCTGAATTTGGGTACAATTGATTACCGTCTTTATCCCTAGCATAGCACTCACCCGAAGGATTCTTGACCACGGTTTCTTTCTTTTGGAGTAATATTCGCTTCCATTTCTACGTCTGGGATAATTTTCTTCAATCATGTAGGTGGAAAAATATACTTTTTCAATCTTGTCTTTTAATGATTGTCCAGTGCGAAAAACACCTGAACAAGTGATTGAACTGCTCAAAGCGTGGCGTAAAGATCACCCTTTTGCTGACAAGTGTTCAATGTGCAAAACACTTTAACTCCCTATTCCTTACACCTTGTGCTGTGGACATTTTTATTACAACAATCAATTTAAAACGTATCCCGTTCAATCTTTTGCCGTATAAACCTCTAAATGTGTGTGTGTGTGTGTGTGTGTGTGTGTGTGTGTGTGTGTGTGTGTGTGTGTGTGTGTGTGTGTGTGTGTGTGTGTGTGTGTGTGTGTGTGTGTGTGTGTGTGTGTGTGTGTGTGTGTGTGTGTGTGTGTGTGTGTGTGTGTGTGTGTGTGTGTGTGTGTGTGTGTGTGTGTGTGTGTGTGTTTGAACTACTCATTTTGAAACGTTTAAAGGCTCAAGCCAAATTAAAAACTTGATGAAGATTTTTTGGTGTTACCTGATCCCATTGTTTGGCAAGTGGTGTCTACCTTGGTGTATGAAAAGATTATGAAGTTTGTGCAAGGCTTACCCATGACCAGTCGGACTAAAACTGTTCAATCTCCAAGCAAAGTGGTTTTATATTACAAACAAATTTTGGAAGCCCCTCTGAATTATGGGAGTTTACAGCGTCGGTCGTGTGGAAAATCCACCTTGATTCGACAAGTGGCGTTTGGGAAAAGATGCATCTTTTCCATGAGGGGCATGATTGTGCCGGATACCAGTTTACGCCCCAAACAAATCCAACTTCCAACCCACGTGGTGAAAAAATTTAATATCCGAAATCAATGGATTATTTTGAATAGAATGCCTGCTTTACAACAGGGAAATTTTATTGCTCTAAAAGTCAGTTCCCCTGGTTGGGAATATGATTGTTTTGGCATTCCTTTAGAAGTGGTGCAAGCCATGAACGCTTATTTTGATGGGGATGAATGCAATTTGTATTTGGTACCGAATGTGCTGTCTCAAGCAGAATGTGCTACCATTTTGAATCCAGAATTTCAATTGGGGTGTTTTGCCATGCAAGGACTGAAACTGACTCCGACTCAAGACATGTTGGTTGTGTATTTTTCCAAATTTAAAGATATTCATTTTTTACCTTATAAACAGAAGGATTTAAGCAAAACGTTTCAAGTCTTGTATGATTGTTACGGCTCTCAACAAACCTTTGAGTACATTGATCAAATGAGGCAATTTTACTTGGATGTTTTGCAAAGACAAATGTGTTTTGCGTTGACTTTGCAAGAAATTCAAACTTTATATGAATGGGGACGCGAGTCTTTGGAAGTGTTTCAACAAAAGGCCGAGACGAGTAGTGGATTTTTAGTGACCTAAGTGTTGTCGGGAGCCAAAGGTAGATTTTAGCACTTGTATCAAATGTTTGGATCCATCGGGTACCAAAACGACGTATTTGTAAAACATTCGTTTTGGGAAGGATTAAGAGCCAATGAGGCTGTAGTGCATGCCAAAACGGCTACCGAGGCACTGAGTAACGTATCCAAGATTTGGGAACCTGGATATTGTTATTATAAAATGGTATACAATTTACAAGGACTAAATGTGGGTTACAAAGGACGTTTAATGGATGGGGAGACGGTGATTGAAAATGTTGTATTGAATGTATTTCATTATACAGATGTCATGTCTGAGGAAGGGATCAGCATCTATTGGACACGACATTACAATAAAGAAAGAATGGAATCAGACACACAAGGATTGATTGATTGATTTAATATTAACGTCGCACTGTTCAGCTACACGAGGGCTTTTGGCGACGGACCACGTAATTTTGAACCATGGTCAAGTGACGTGGACGACACCTGAGCTGGCACCCCCCTCTCCTAACTACCACACCACACCAACGGGAGGACGTTTCAGCTCTCGACAGATTTAACGTGCATCGCACACACACAAGGAGACGATACGATGGTCCACTTGTGGCTAGATCTGATATACCAGCAGATCCATTGGAGCGACGAACGGATATTAAGCCTACGATGGCAACTTTGGGACAGGTGTTGTTTTCAAATGCAAAACAATTGTTAATAAATATTTTTAAAGACGTATCACCCAAGAGCCACAGTTTATTGGTTGATTTTAATCAAATCCATGTGCGCAACTTGTTTTTATTTTGTTTTGCACTCAGCATTTCTCGTCAATATTTTGGTGAAAACATCAACTTTCAAATTGATGGTCACAGAGTGAGTCAGTCGTTTTTGGACACTAAATGTTTCACCATAGTACTTTGACCAATTTTTCTGGAGTGAAGGAGCCCATTCTTCCCGTCTTGTATCACGACTATTACCAATGGGTATCCATTGTGCTGCTGTTGCAAGCCATTTCCTTTCATTTACCCTTTCAACTTTGTTCCAAAAACATTCATTCTTATGTGCAAGAGTTGACTATTCAGAAATATGAAAATTCCGAATGTGATGGAGTGTTTAATGTCATATCCTCTAAGGGCAATGGTATCTTTTGGAAAATATGGACATTGGAATGTTTTTACGCTGCACAACTCATCTGCCAGATGTTTCTGTTAAATTTGTTTTCCATCGTGTTTGGTCCTTATCCAGCTGGTCATGGTCTGCCATTCTCATTTTGTTTCCATAAATGGGAACTTGTATGTATGACTACTTTTCGGGTGGAGGAGAAACTGTTGGAAGATTTCGGTGTTTACTACCCCTGAATAGAATTTACAGAAAAGTATTTTTTGTGATTTATGGTTTGTTTGCAATTTTACTAGTGCTGCATAAGTTATTTTTTCTGTATCGATTGCTCTTGGCCATAAGAATAGGTCCAAAATGGATCAACATGTGGTGGAGTTTGCAAATTGCTCATGACGTGGCAAACAGTTGGCATAGCAAACAAACATTGAATA